>OX344724.1:43126612-43626612 GCA_947034835.1 Ballota nigra | reverse complement strand
CTACACCATATTATGCTGATTGGGTGTATGAATTTTATGCTAACTTACATATGAGTCTTGGTAGAGTGAATTCTGAGAACTATGGGAATGTAAGATTCAAAGGTAATAGGATTATGGTTAATCCTAGGGTAATCAACCGCATTCTAAGAACAAGGAACATGGAGGAAAGATCTATCACTAATTTTAATTTGGTGATTTCTGCGATTATTGGTGGTGAAGTCAAAATCTGGGAAAAGAGAATTTTGACTTATAGACTGACAAGTTTATACTATGCACTGCAGAGATTGGTGATCCACAATTGGCTGCCTACAACCAATTCAACATGTTTGACTGAAGAACAAGCTATCCTTTTGTATAGGATAATGAGTTTGATTTAGGTCAAACTATATTTAATAACATGTTGAGGTATGCTGGAGAAATTAGTGGAAGAGGTATGTTGCCCTATCCTTGTTTGATACACCAATTGTTGCAAGACAAAGAGTTTGAAAGAGCTGATGATGAAGTAATCAGTAGCTATGCACATACTCTTGGAATCAACCATCAGTTGTTGATTGGCAACAACCGAGTGATTGATTTACCCCTTCCAGGACCAAGAGTTGATGAATCTATGCCTGAAGCTGAACCAGAATCACAGTCTACTCAAAACGGAGGGAGTGTTGACCCCAATGTTATCAACATACCTGCCGACATCAATGTTGATGGGTCATCTGTTTCTTCTGTTACCATATCTGCTCCATATATCTCTAATCAAATTGCATATTTGGACAAGACTATTGAAGACTTGAAGTGCACTCTATACAGGATGGAACAACAAAGAATATTTTGGAGATTCTTGCTTTCTACTCCAACAGGGGGAATAGCTGATGAAAATGCTCCACAAAGACCTAGAGATGTTGCTGGACCATCTGGACATGGAGGTTCTAATCAAGGAGAAGAATGATGGTGATGATGTTGAAGTCAATGTTGCTGCTGATACTGGACCAAAGAATGAAGATGGTGACCTTTGAAGGTCAAACTAGAGCTTGAAGATATGGGGAGATTCAAGTATGGGAGAGTCTGTGCAAATTTAATGAAGATGCAGCTGTTGATATCCTACAGCCCAATCCTTTCCCATCTTGGTTTAAATTTTCCTTTATTGTAATAGCTCTTGGATTTTTGAAGCTAGTTAATGCTCTGATAGCTTTCTAGCTCTGTTAGATTTGTAGCTAGGATTAGCTCTGATAGCTCTATCTAGCTCTGTTAGTTTTTTCTATTGTTTAGAATCATTTGTTTAAGTTCTCACCTTACACTGAACAATAGTTGTTTGATCGTAGTTTATTGTTTGTGCATGCTTCTTATATAAAGGCACTGAACAATAATTATATTTTGTTGTAGTTGTCTTATCTTAAGAACAACTTGCTTTTTTTTTTGTTTGGGCTAAGCATGATTTGTGCTTAGTTAAATCCTGATCTTTTGGCATTTTTGGCAGACTAATATCTATTTTGGATGTTCTTTTATCATTGTCAATTACATGCATATTACTGAGATTTTTGTTGATAGACGAGCAGCCGAGCAACAGGGTCAAGTTAATTAAAGATAAAATAATTAATTAGGAAAGTTAAGGGTGAAAAAATCGAAAGAGGCGAACAACTGGGTCCTTGCACTGGCATATGATAAGACGAGCAGCTGGTCAGACGAACAACTGGGCATATAGCAAATAAGGCTAAGCGAACAGCTTGGATCGAAGAATAAAGCGCCCAGCATGAAGACGAGCAGGCGAGCAACAAGGCACCTCGAAGAATGATCAAGAGTCCCACTAATTAAGCATTGCATTAGGAACAAACAAGTGTCTTAACACTTGTCATTGTTTAAAATGTAATAGCTTAGGATCAAAACAAATATATAAACACTTGTTAATACATAAATTATAATGATTAAGGAGGTGACACCTCATGCTTGCTTGTACCCTATAAATATCCCTTCATGAGAAAGGAAAAATAAGTTCATTTTATTAAAAAATAGTCCATCCTATTGCAAACTTGATCCTCAATCTTTACTTATATTAATCTAGTATCTAATCCTAGTTTAAACACCTTGTTTGATGATCTTCCAAGCCTAAACAACCACTAATCACCTTGCATGAAGATCCTCAACAATTTTCATCAGGTGTGTTGTAGTAGAAAAGCCAAATTGGGGGAGATTGTTAATGTTATGTCAATGTTGTAAAAAACATTTAGGCAATATTCTGGATAACATTACTGAATTTGCCCTTTCTCCTAACACTAACACTTTTGTTCTATGTTGTGTTCGCAGGTTGAAGACCTAGAATGTTTCAGGTCATACATATGCGGTTATCAAGCGAGGAGATCAAATATATCATGGGCGGTTATTGGAGTTACTGGATTCAACTACCTAATATTATGAGTATTTTGCACATACTTAATGATTTTCTTGACAACTAGCAAATGTGATTCTTTGGGTGTTGCTTAGAATATTATACACAATCCAACTACAAATATGATATCCGGTCTGTTGGCAATTAGATAGAGTAAAGAAAAAAAATAACTCCCTCTACCCCACCATTGCAGACTTCTATTTTTTCGATGTTTCACTAGTATTTACAAACTCAAATAAGGAAACCATTTCATAAACTTAACCTCACAATATTTAGCCTAACTAACATCTTTACTTTATACATAAGTAATTGAGAATATTCTAGTAATTAGGCATTGCTAAATGATAAGAGTGAATCAATTCAAATCATTTTGAATTTATGTAAATTTTGTAGATTTGTAACTATCCCTATTTCCTTGTAAAGTTAGTGTACGCCTATTAATAGTGGAAATCTCCTTACCTAATTTATGATGAAAATTATATCAAATCTTATTTCTTTCATGGAAATCGTCTTTTGAATTGTGGAACAATCGTTTAGGTAATATTTTTATTTCGATTATTCAATTATTAAATAAATTGGGTCACTTGGTGGTCACTTCTATCATGCCAAAATCTATTGTATGTCAGTTGTGTCAACTGTTAATTAGTTAAAAGTAAACGATGATCGTTTTTGCTAAATGAAAATGTGCTTTGAATGATTTGAATTCACCTGTAATTTTTATTGATGGTTTTAGTTATTACGCCATTTTTGTTGATGACTTTTCTAGATTCTCTTGGTTGTATTCCTTGTGTGAAAAATTTAATTTTTTATGCTTAATCGTTTTACTAAACTCGTTTATAATCAGTTTAATATAATAATAAATGTGTTACAAAGTGATGGTGGCACAAAATTTACTAATAATGGTGTGCGTGATTTTTTTTTTGTAAAACATGATATTTTGCATAAAATTTTGTATCCATATACCCCACCACAAAATGGATGTGCTGAACGTAAACATAGACACATAACTGAAATGGGATTGTGTTAGGATATTTTTTCCTTGATTTTCCTAATAAGTTTTGGATGATGACAAAAGTATAATATTGTATATTGTTACCCATTAACCATGCGAGAACAAAAAGATTTGAAGAAACTTAGATTTTTCTAAGTATAGAGCCGGGGAATGGAAATATATAATTGTAGGATGACAAGTATACAACTGCTAGAGACCTTACAACTAGAAGAAATGACCCTATAGCTTCAAGAATCGACCCTATAGCCCGAGGAGGAAAGATACAGTTATTAAAGACCTCAGTGATTAACATAATCATACCTGATGAGTGAAGCATTGAATGTGCACTCATTCACAAGGACTGCGGAATTCAGAGGATTAAGAGTTCTTAAACCTAGCCAGTAGACACAAGCTCAAAGTGTTTAGATAACTAAACTGTCAGCTAACACAAGAAGATAAAGTGAACTTTACTGGAGGCAGAAGAACAAGACAAGAAGTGTTAGTGTTATGCCAGTGTTGTAAAAAATGTTTAGGCAACATTCTGGATAACATTACTGAATTTGCCCTTTCTCCTAACACTAACACTTTTGTTCTATGTTGTGTTTGATGTTGTGTTCGCAGGTTGAAGACCTAGAATGTTCCAGGTCATGCGGCTGCAGTTATCAAGTGAGAAGATCAAATACATCATGGGCAGTTATTGGAGTTAGCGGATGAATTGTTTCTAGGTCTTTCCAAACTAACCCAGTGATTGTAACTTCTGGTGGATCCTACATCTATAAATACCAGATTATAGTCGAAGGAAAAACCAGGGGAAGCATGCCAGAAAGTAGTAAACGAGAGCTACACTATCGAGTGTTCAAGTACATCTAGTGTAGAAGGGTAGTTATTACTATCTTTTGTACTGGTCGAGCGTTCCAATGCTCCTATCAGTATTAGAATCGAAAATAGACTAGATTAGGGTCTGAGTGTGATTATTTTTCTAGTCATCGTATATCTGGTTAGGCGGTGTGTTTACACCTTACCCTTACTTTGAGATCTTATGTTAGATCTTTGTTTGCATCACTACATGGTTATAGTGAAGCTTTTCACCATGAGGCATCATAGACTTTTTATAAGTCTATGATTTTTTTTAAATTCTATTTGCAAGGTGTTTAAGTCTTTCGCTGCTTAGAACTGTTTAAAAACCGTTCGTAACTGTCTTGTGTTGTCGCGCATGTTCTTAACATGTCAGTTAACACTACTCTGAAAAACACCACACACACTCTCAAGAAGCTTTAATTAGCTGAAGTCAAAGAGCTCTGAGAGAGAAGAGGATTTCAAATTCAAATTCCAAGGAACCCCAACGGATAAGAGCTCCCCAACTCCCCTATAAATAGGGGGTTCAACCCCGAAGGAAACAACAACAATATTCGAGCTTTCAAGCAATCAACTACAAGCAAACCTACAACTAGCCTTTTTGCATAAATTTTTTCCAAATGTGATTCTTAAGATTAGTTTTCTAGGTTTTCTTATAGATTGAATAACATTTATAAGTTGTTCCTCACAAAATTTTCTTTGTAAGATCTACCTTGTGTAGATAAACTTATCTTTGTGAGTATGTTGTTACCTGAGTGAATTTGTAATTTGAGTGATTAGTTATTCCATTAGAATTACATAGTCTAGGTGAAATCTAGATTTTAGGGGGAATACATTGTAATTTTCAGTGAAGTTCTAAGTGAGTGCAAGCAAAGCGTGTAAGACTTGCATAGTGAACTTGACATCTGAAGGTGTAACAGTGGATGTAGGAGGATCACACCACCTTTAAACCACTATAATTTATATGTTCTACATATATAATTTAGGTTACATACATCATACCCTCCAAAACTTCTGATAAATTTAAACGCGTAAAGCAAGTTGTAGACTTACATAGTCACTCAGCTGCAGACTATTAGTTAGCAAAGAGTTTTTTTTATATCATTTACACTTATTTATTCCATTGCACCTAAATCTCTCAATACACTTCTCAAAGTGTGAGAATCTAACTCTAAACTTGTTATACTTGTTTATTGCAAAGCTCAATTTTGTTTGCATTTGGTTTCTTAAATTTCTTTTACGTCTACAACTACAGAGTTAATTACGTATTGTTTAAGCTTCGAAAAAGTTAATTTTTTAAAATTTGTTTAAAGGTCTATTCACCCCCCCCCCCTCTAGACCTTCACCACTTGGGACCAACAATTTGTTAATGTTGTTTCATTCTCATGCTCCAATACCATTTTGGCTTTATGTTTTTTCTACTGTTGTGTATATAATAAATAGATTACCCACTCCATTGCTTGAAAATAAATCACCATTTGAGTTTTTATTTGGTTCAATTCCAAATTATGCAAATTTCAAGGTTTTTGGTTGTCGGGTTTATCCTTATTTACGTGATTATAGACATAATCAATTATCTCCATATAGTAACCCTTGCATATATCTAGGTTATATTAGCATGTAAAAGGGTTTTAGATGATTCGATCTTGTTGCTTCCCACACATATATTACCCGACATGCTCAATTTGATGAGCTTAATTTTCCTTTTGCTAATGATAAATCTAGTTCCAAAATTACTGATCTTGAACGTGAACCCCAGATTACTATCTCATCGACGACGCCACCACGTGCACCTTGCACAGACCAGCTCTCAGCTACAAAGTCGTGTATTACATGTTTTCCACATGCTGATCCCATGCAATCACCACATCTTAGTCCAATCGTACATATACTGCACCACAACACGATACCATATATTGAACCTGTAGAATCTGATGCCATGCACAATTGGATTTCCGAAGTCGATACCGAATCCCACCAACCATCTTCTATTTTTCTGTCTGACCCCATTTCTTCCAATCCTTTGGCTCCTGTTACTCCTGATCAGCCGATTAATCTTCATCCAATGAAAATTCGAGGTAAGTATAGTATAATTAAGCCTAAGTATTTGTCGATCTTGCAGTTACTGCTTTGTTCTCTTTGTTGTCTATTCTGTAGGAACTAAAAGGATTTGAGTCTGCCATCAAGATTCCTCATTGTTTAACTGTCTGTGTAAGGAAATGTATGTTCTTAATAAAAATCAAACATGGGATCTCGTTCCTCATCCACCCGATGGAAATATAATTGGCTCCAAATGAGTTTTTCATATTAAAAATTCAAAGTGGATGGCTTGATTGAACGATATAAGGCTCGCTTAGTTGCACAGGGCTTTACTCAAATCCCAGGATTTGATTTTTCACATACCTTAAGCCCGATCATTCGAGCTGCCACTGTTTGTGTTATTCTCGCTATTGTTGTTCATCGTCAATGGCCCCTACATCAACTCGATGTCAAGAATACCTTCATGCATTATGTTCTTGAGAAACCGGTCCTTATGGTTCAACCTCAAGGATTTATTGATCCTTATTTTCCTAACCATGTTTGAAGGCTAAAAAAGGGCTATATGTGGTCTTTAATAGGCTCCACGTGCCTGGTTCGATCATTTTAGCTCATTTCTCACAACCTCAGGTTTTATCCTTAGTAGGGCAGACACTTCACTTTTTTTTTTTTTTTTGCTCCAAGTTGATTATACAATATTCTTACTTTTATACATAGATGATATTATTGTTATAGACAATAATTAGTCTGTTTTGCAGGCTTTCATTTATCGCATTATAAGGAATTTGCAGTCAGAGATTTGGTTTCGCTCAGTTACTTCCTTGGGCTTAAGATATCTCATTCTAAAAATGGTCTTTCCTCGGACAAGCCAAATATGCTCATGATAAACTCACCTGAGACTCATTAGCTGACTCAAAGCCGATTTCCACACCACATGCTATTAGTGAATCACTGGTTAGCACATATGAACCTTTCATGGACTTCATTCTCTTATCACTCGCTTGTTGGTGTCCTTCAATATCTTACAATTACACAACCTGACATATCATATGCAGTCAAGCACGTCAGTCAGTCCCTCCATTCTCCGATTGTTGTTTATTTTATTGTGGTCAAGTGAATTCTTCGCTATATTAAGGGAACCATCCACTTTGGATTAACATTCACTCCTTTATCAGATTATTCGATATATGTTTATTTTGATGTAGACCGAGCTCATTGTGTTGACACACGTAGATCCACTTATGGCTACTATATTTACTTGGGAGGTAATTTAGTCTTTTGGAGTGCCAAGAAATAGCCCATTGTTGCTCGTTCAAGATGTGAGTCTGAATACCGTGCACTAGCCAACACTCCTCGGGAAATAATTTGGCTAACTCACCTGCTTCGTGAGCTTCGTGCACTACCCCCTAGCCATCTCTACTTCTTTCTGACAACAAGAGTGTCTTGTTCTTGAGTTGAAATCTCATTGCCCACAAACGAGCTAAATACATTGACATCGATAGACATTTTATTCTAAAGCTTGTTATAAGTATGAAACTACCAAGTTTATGTCCTCCGAACTACAGGTTGGTGACATTTTTACCAAAAGTCTTGCTCGACCACTCTTCGAGTTTTTATGTTCCAAGCTGCGTATTGATGAAAATCTCACACTCCGGTTGAAGGGTAACATAGAATATTCAAGTAATTAGAAATATTCTAGATGATAAGAGTGAATCAATTCAAATCATTTTGAATTGATGTAAATATTATGTAAATCTTGTAGATTTGTAATTATCCATATAATCTTGTAAAATTGTTGTACACATATTAATAATGGAAATCTCATCACCTAATTTATGGTGGAAATCATGTCAAAATCTTCTTTCTTTCAATAAGTTTTACCAAATTACAGCTCAAAACTCTACTCATTCCACTGTATTCTCAAAAAGTATGTCACCCTTCCCTTGCAAATTCTGATGGGATGGAAGGAGTATGTATTTATTGATATTAAAATTCTTCCATATTAATATTTAGCCAAGATAACAGAAGTAGACATAATGATAATAGTTGCCTTGGAGTTGCATGTACCAAACTTTTTTACCAACTCCACAGTTTATTTATATTGGTTGATGAAACTCTCATTCTTCATTTGCTTGACTTGATGACCTAAGTATAAATTAAGATCTCCAATTTATTAATTTTAGATGAGCATAATATCTTATTAGGTTTGCACCATTTACGGGAACTAACAATATCTCATCATATTCCTTGATTCTTAAATATACAGTTTTGTCCACAATACCCTTCTTAAATTTATTGTAGGACAATTTTTCTCAAAGAATATATACGAAGTTCTAGGTGTTTGCGTTAGACCATACAAAGCTTTTCACCACTGATTAAGTCTTCAAAATTAAGAGGTTGTTCCACATTGACTTCTTCTCCTAAAATTTCATTCAAAAATGCATTCCTCATATTCATTTGGTAGACAATGAAGTTCATGTGAGTTGCATAGGCTGGGAAGATCCTTATAAAAAGTCTGGATACTGGTGCAAATTACTCATCAAAATCCATTACCCTAAATTGTGAGAATCCTGGTGCAAATGATTCATGAATGCACTTCCACTCATGGATCAGTAGTTAACAACTTGAGAATGTGTTTATTAACTCTTTTAAGGCCATGTTGAAAAAAAAAACCATCTCATCTAAAAGTTCAAACTTATAGAGAGGTATGAATAATCCATTTAGAAAATTTCCCCAACACCCTTAGCTCGTGTGTTGAATTCTCTACTTCACCCCTTTAGGGAGGACGTCATCGAGTGTATAATATAATATAAGTGAAGTTGCTTTCAACGGGGTTTGGTCACATACCTTTCAACGGGGTTTGGTCCGCATCACAGTATGCATTAATCGATAAATCAGCTGGTGAAGAATAGAAACGACCAAGAGATGGTGTACCTTTCAAGTACCGCAATATATGTACAATAACATCCCAATGAGAAGTGTAGGGATCATTCACGAACTGACTAAGTTGTTGAACCACATATGTTACGTCAGGCCTAGTCATATCAAGTACAAGAGTCTACCAATGAGACATCTATATTGATCAGGATGAGGGAACGAAGCTCCAGCCTTGGCTCGAAGATAAAGACTATGTGGAAGAGGAGTGGGGGCAGCCTTGCACCCTTGAAAGCCAGTATCCTTCAAAACATCAAGAACATATTTCGTTGACACATAAAGGTACCCAAGTGGTTTCTTGATATTTTAACACCAAGAAAAAACTTGGCATGGCCTAAATTCTTGATAGTAATTTGAAGATCCAAGAAGTGTTTAAGAGCTTCAATCAAAGAAGGTTCAGAACCCCTGACCATAACATCATCAACGAAGACAAGCATTGCAAGAAAATGTCCATCCTTGTGCATTGTAAACAAACAATGATCATAAGGAGATTGCAATAAACCAAACTGAGAGAGCTTTGAACATAACTCCAAATTCTATTTTGTTGGTACCAAGTGGAGAATGTCTAGATGAGGGGAGGGGGGGGGGGGGGTGTGAATAAACCTTATAACTTTTAAAACTTTTTCAACCAAAGAAAACTATACAATTGTAGGTTTTAGAAAGCAAATATGTAGCTGCAGGTTTTAGAAATTTAGTAAGGTTTGAAAATGTTTTGTCAAACACAATACTTAACAATTTTAGAGTTAGGTTCTCACACTTTTGAATATTACCTTCTCTTGAATATTATTTGTTTGGAACATGCTTGAAAAAAAAAAATCGATTCGAGTATTCGTATATTTTCTAATAATTCGATATGAGTTTCAAACCAAATATAAATCACATTTACTATTCGAAAAATATTCGATTCGAATTCGATATTCGAAATAATTTCACAAGTACGAATTCAAACACAATGGTATTCGACTCGATTCGTTCACATCACAACTCATAACCTACCGTCCACCAGCGGGGTAGGGGGGGTGTCCCATTTCAAGTCAGAGCTTAAACTCTGTATGGACTTCTCATCTAAAAAATTGATCACACCTAGTAGATTTCGAACCTGAGACCTATAGAACATTACACTCTTAAATCTCAAGTCTTCACCACTAGGCCAATCCCCTGGGGTTTCCGTGCAACAATCTAAAATCACAAATTCTAGAATGCATTCAAGTGCATAGCATGAGCTTGGATTTTATGTTCAATTTTGATTTTTTTTCAAAAAACATACAAACACACCAAATTGTATGTTTGTTTGTGTGTGTGTTTTTTTTTAATTGGAATATTACTGATTATTTCTTGAAATATAATAATTACTTCTTAAAATATTTGCTTAAAATGTTTTTTTTCTTTTCAAAATTGAAGTTCACCAAGTTCACACTGCAACTACCTTTAAAGTATACCTATGTGAATTTGAATTTCATCAATACAAATTATGAATATTAAAAGCATATTTTGAAACATGAAATTAAACAATACTCACAAGTGCAAAAGTTGTATACAGAAACTGGAATATATAAAGTGAAAAAAAAAAAAAGAAAAGGAATTTCTTTCCCCAGCCTTTGCACAGAGCACAGTCGACACCAAATTCTGTGTGAAAATCCAAAGGACCAAACACAGCTCAAAACAAAGCAACCAAAATATAATTACTCCCCCACGCTCACCCCCACTCACCCTGCTTTGGAAACTGCAAGTGCAACCCCGCTTTGCTCCTTTCAAAAGCTGCAATTCTTGTGCATCCCCTTACCTTATCCCACACATGCTGCTTCTCTCCTTCCCCAACAAACCCTCTCTCTCATCAATTCCGCCCAAAAAATGATCTCCGCCTCCGATTTCTACCACGTTATGACGGCGGTGGTGCCGCTCTACGTGGCGATGATCCTCGCGTACGGCTCCGTCAAGTGGTGGAAAATCTTCACCCCTGACCAGTGCTCCGGCATCAACCGCTTCGTCGCCCTTTTCGCCGTCCCCCTCCTCTCCTTCCACTTCATCGCCAGCAACAACCCCTACAAAATGAATTTCCGCTTCATCGCCGCCGACACGCTCCAGAAGCTCATCATGCTCGGCCTCCTCACAGTCTGGGCTAACCTCAGCAAACGCGGCTGTTTGGAATGGACCATTACCCTCTTCTCCCTATCCACCCTCCCAAACACCCTCGTGATGGGCATCCCTCTTTTGAAGGGCATGTACGGAGACTTCTCCGGCAGCCTTATGGTGCAGATTGTGGTGCTCCAGTGCATCATTTGGTACACTTTAATGCTCTTCATGTTCGAGTACAGGGGTGCCAAAATGCTGATCTCCGAACAGTTTCCCGACACAGCTGGCACCATCGTGTCCATCCACGTGGACTCTGACGTCATGTCGCTGGACGGTCGGCAGCCGCTGGAGACGGAAGCTGAAATCAAAGAGGACGGCAAGCTTCACGTCACCGTCAGAAAATCGAACGCTTCGAGATCGGATATCTTCTCGAGAAGGTCGATGGGGATTTCGTCCAATACACCGAGGCCGTCCAATCTGACCAACGCCGAGATTTATTCTCTCCAGTCTTCGAGGAACCCGACGCCCAGAGGCTCGAGTTTTAACCACACAGATTTTTACTCGATGATGGGGGGTGGGAGGAACTCCAACTTTGGTGCGAATGACGTTTATGGCCTCTCGAATTCGAGGGGGCCGACGCCCAGGCCCTCCAATTTCGAGGAGGAAACTGGAAATAAATCAAGGTTCTACCATGGGGGTAGCAACAACGGGCAGTACCCGGCTCCGAATCCGGGCATGTTTTCGCCGTCCAAAGGCGGGAAGAAGGGGGAAGGTGGGAAAGACCTTCATATGTTCGTTTGGAGCTCGAGCGCTTCCCCAGTTTCAGATGTGTTTGGAGGGCATGATAATTATGAACATGGTAAAGATGTTCGGGTTGCTGTTTCTCCTACCAAAGGTACATTCTTTTTCTCTATTAATTCATATTATTTAAGTGATAAACTAGAACAACTTTCACGCCTTTTTTTTTTTTTTTTTTTTTGAAATATATTTGTTTAATTTGATAAAAATAATGTATAATAAAAATATAATTTGATTTGAATAGTGGAATTGGTTTACAAAATATTTACTCTAGTAAACTAATTTTCTTCATTAACTGATTAAATGGCAACATATAGATTCAACCATGTTAATTTGATAGCAATACTATTTAATAAAAAAGAGCATGTATAGAGTGAAATTGATTAATACATGAACCATTCAAGATTATTAGTTATTTTCACGGTAGAGTATTAGTTATTTTGTATTAATTATTTTTACTTAAGAGTATTAGTTGTTTATTGACCTGATAAAAAAAAATTAGTTGTTTATTGAAAAGGAATTAAGACTTTTCGATGAAACAACTAATACTTTTTAATAAAAATAATTAATATTCTATAATGATTTATATATAAACTATTTTCACTCTATTTCTTAATAAAAATAATAAAAACGCACTTGAGTTTCTAAAAAAAAATACCTACTCATTCTTGTTTTTATTTATTTTACATTTTTTGGGTAATTATAAATAATATTAATTATTTTATTAAAATGAATTAGTTCAATAGTAATATTTATATAATAAAAACAATGAGTATAGTAGTTTACAAGAGATTTTGTTTGATTTATTAAATTGTTTGGATTTAATTTCTTTTGTATATTAAGGTTATAATCTTGAGTGTGTTTATGTCAGTGGAGGGCCAAAGGGAGAATAATAATCAAGAAGATTATGGCGTGGAGAGAGATGATTTCAGCTTTGGAAATAAAGGTGGGGAGAGAGAAGATGGGGGAGATAACAAAGCCAAAGTAATGCCTCCTACAAGTGTAATGACGAGGCTTATCTTAATCATGGTTTGGAGGAAACTCATCAGAAATCCCAACACTTATTCAAGCTTAATCGGGTTAACATGGTCTCTTGTTTCATTCAGGTAAATATACTTAATTATTTTTTTTATGGGCTTAATTTGAATTATTTTATTTTTTTCTAACATATTTGTGTAACATTAATTAGGTGGCATGTAGAAATGCCTGCTATAATAGCGAAGTCGATATCAATACTGTCAGATGCAGGTCTTGGCATGGCCATGTTCAGTCTTGGTGAGTAATCATGACATTAGTTGCCCCTCTCTCTACAAAATTATGTTTAATTAATACCAAATCAATTAAATAATTAGTGCGAAAAGAGGAAATAAGCAAAGCATGCTTAAAGCAAAGATGGGTCATCATAACATGTCTTGTCTCTTTATTGTCCTTTTTTGCATGCCAAAATCTTTTTCTGTCTGTGGGTATAGTACTAAGAAACACACAGTGAAACACCATCAACAACACACGCACAGGCACAGCTGTGATTATGATGGGTGAGTGACTCTATGTGAGCAGCAAAGTACATACCCTGCAATGCCACTGATCCAGAATTTGCACATTTTTATTTTCCATCCATTTTAGATAAATTTGCACACTCTAAAAAAAAAAAAAAAAAAAAATTAATTTGTTTGCTTATTTACAAAAATATACATATATCTATTTATATATCACTATTTTACTTAAAAATATATTTTCTCTTTAAATAGCGTATATGTTCAAATATGCCAGTTGAACCGAGACTAAGGGAGTAATCAATATCTATCTATGATCATGGATATGATATGAGGAGAATAATGTTTCTTAATATCCTTAAGAAATATTCAGTATGTTGGTATTATATTGTTACTTCATCTATTGTACTATTAATTTATCATTTTATCATTTTCGTTTGTTCCACTATTAACTCTCGTTCTTTTTTAGAAATAAGAATATAATAATATTCAGTCCGTCCCATATTTATTTGCTACATTTTCATAAAGGTTCGTCTCATACTTGTTTGCTATGTACTTCCATTTTTGGTAAAAAATAACATTAATTTTTAATATTATATTCTCTATACACTCATAACCAAAATCATTTACTTTATCACTTTAAATATTAATAAACAACTCTATTTTTAAAATCTGTGCAAATAGTAAAGTAGCAAATAAGTATGGGATGAAGAAATATATTCCTACACTTATTCATATCTCTCCATTACATCACTTGTACTATATCTATATTTAATACTTTCACTTAAAACTTGTACCCAAAAGTAATGAAAAGTTAATAGAGAGATGGGGGAGTGTCAATTAATTTATTATACAAATTGAACCTAATATCAGTAAATTATCAAGTAAATATCAATAAATTTTAAAAAATGTTAAATAAATCAACGAGTTAAATCTGAAAAAAAAAGTAAAAAAAAAGGGGTGAGTATATATTTTACTTTGTGTATATTTATCGCGAATGAAAATTTTGTTTGAACACAAATTTTAGCTCAATTTGGATTTTAAGTTCAATTTTAACTTTAATTTTGGTTTTTTCAAAACACACCCAAATATATGGAACTGTGTTTATTTTGAAGTTGAAGTATTACTGGTTGCTTCTTGGGGTATTACTCATATCTTTTTAAGGTATCACTGATTACTTCTTGGAGTATTATTGATATGTGTTTGGGATAATTTTTTTGTTAAATTTATTTATTAAGCGTTTGTTATTAACACTCTATCAGACTTTGTTGTTAAAATTTATTGTTTAATTTTTTAAAGTTTATATATTATGAAGCTTAATGGATGGGTACTGTGCAGGTCTGTTCATGGCATTGCAACCGAGGATCATAGCATGTGGGAATTCGGTGGCAGGTTTTTCGATGGCTGTGAGATTCCTTACAGGACCAGCTGTCATGGCTGCTTCTTCCATTGCTGTTGGCCTTCGTGGTGATCTTTTGCGCGTTGCTATTGTTCAGGTCTTTTCTTTTCCTTTCCTCAAACTATTTATATTCAAATTAAAACCTCTCTTTATTAGTGATTAAGATTTTTGCTAGTAATTGGAAAACATTTAACTTGCCATTATTAAATTGGGACATGTACCATGCTTTTGGAATATACTTTTTAAATTTTTTAAAATGTCACAAAAACATCTTGCCTCCCAACTAAACTAAGACTTAGGTATGTTTGTTTTGGGATTTAGGTGTGCGGGGGAAGTCATGACTTTAAAATTTTAGGATGTAAAAATCTTGATGAATAATATAAGTGTGTGTTTGTTTTGAGATTTTAGTAGGGTGAGATTTTGTTTTATGTCAAATCAATATTTTTTAGTGATAAATGTTGTATTATTTTATTATATTATGTAAGAGAAAAATAGGAGAGAGATTGAGTGGATGATAAAAAAAATGATGATGTGATTGTATTTAATAATGTGAAAAGTAGTAATAGGTTTATAGGTATAGATTGAGTTTGAGATTTGAAAATCCGGTTTTAAATCCCAAACTAAAACAAAGTGTGCATTGCAAAGTCCAAAGTCTATCCGTATGAATCTCAAAACAAACATACCCTTAGGGTTTGTTTATTTTGGGATTCACACGGACAGGACTAGGACTTTCCGGCCCCCGCCCTATTCTAGTTAGAGATGTAACATCCAGTTTTTACATCATATTCTTCATCCACACCTATAAATACCTATTATTACTCATCTCAATACAATTCACTTTATACAATTTAAAAATATTATTACTCATCTCAATACAATATCACTTTTTTCTCACTTACACTCTCTTTTCTACTTTTCTCTTACACATCCTACTTTACTCTTACACATGAGTTGACATAAAGTAAAATCTCACCCTACTAAAATCTCAAAACAAACACATACTTTTATTATCATCCAAGACTTTACATCTTGTGATGTAAAGTCATAACTTCACACGCCCACCTAAATCCCGAAACAAACAAGCCCTTAAGTTAGATACTCCCTCCACTTTTATTTACTTGTCGTTTTAACATTTAGCACATAAATTACGAATATTATTTTTAGCCAACACGGGATTTAATTTATGATATTGAACACACAATTATTAGTTAAAAAACAAATCAATGAGAAAAAAGTGTGGCGTGCAAATTAATAGGGGTAATGGCAGAGAAATATATATCAGAACGACACGTATTAATACAATAATCTAAAATGCTATAACAGCATATAAAAAAAAAAGTGGGGGAAGTATTATATTTGGTGATATATGTTGAATATAGTAATTATTTATGTACAATTGATCCGGAAATCTTTAAATGGATCATTTTTATTAGATGCAAAATTAGAGAATAGTTGAAAGCTCCACAGTTAGATATTATATGACCCTTATTATTGGAGGGAGGGGGGGGGGGGGGGAGGCTTTTACAGTGATTAATTACAATAAATATTGATTACATGGTTTAATTATTTGAAAATAATGAGAAAAATTGGCAAGTTATGAATGAAAAGGGATGGTAAAACTCTTTTAAGGATACTTTGTTTGATCTACGTGATGCAATGCATATTCTCTAGATTATGGTCCCCCATGCTAGAATTAAATGAAACTTTTTAAAGAATCTCACTAAAAGACTGCAACACATGGCACTCAACACGTGAACCTAACTCTTTGTGGTTTAAAAAATTAAAAAAAGTGATCGAAAAAAGGAATTATTATTTCTTATATATTATAGTTCGGAGATCGAAGGGTTGTTGAATGTTGAATGTTTAGTTCAAATGCAACATGACAATGTGACAGTCAATGATAATGTACAATTGTCAATTATATTATATATAAATAATACTAATATATTTCATTTATTTTATCATTGGCACATATATGTATATACAGGCTGCTCTTCCCCAAGGCATTGTCCCCTTTGTTTTTGCCAAGGAGTATAACGTACACCCCGACATTCTCAGCACGGGGTAAACTTATCTTTATCTCTTTCTTATTCAATTAAATATTTTGACAAACTTTCTTATTAATATTATGATATTCATTCAGTGATACTACTGTTTTATAAGTTGGTATCATAACATTTTATGCCTATAAAAACACACTAAATTGTGTTACAAATGCTATTACATTTATTAATAAGTGTAAGGGTATTACTAAAATAATGTAATGCACTACAAAAAATTTGACATTTAGTGACAATAATCTTGTCACTATAACTTCTCTAGCTAAGAGTTTTTTTATGACAAGAAACATTTTTTAATGAAATGATCATATTCTATCATTAAAAATTATTTCCTATTAAGACTTTTAACTAGAATTACTGTCATTATAAATCAATTTTTTTGTAGTGATGATATCAGCTTAATATGGTGAGCAAGTTTCAACGAAGAGTGACTTATTTTATTAAATATATGATTAATAATTCTCATATATTTATGAATATTATTTTCTTGATATATTGCACAGGGTCATATTCGGGATGCTAATTGCGTTGCCAATAACGCTCATTTACTACATTTTGTTGGGGCTATGAATTTGGACATGAATGTTAAAAGATTATGGAAAAAGAATGACGAAAGAAGTAGCACATTTTTAGCATCAAGTATTTGGGAGGGAATCTTTGATAGCCAGCTAAACCAAAGAAGGAGCACTCCATCGGTCACTTAGATTGATTTGTGTTTTTCTAGTGAAAAGAAAGATGTAAAATCATGTTTGTAGTTGATCCTTCATGGAAAAGAATTTGGGAAAAATAGAAAAAAGATGTAGTTGTTTTATGACTTTCTTGTTCATGTTTTAAGTAAAGAGGTTAACAATAGTACTAGGTTTTTCTATTCTGGACGCATTTTTTTCCCTATTCCAGACGCTATTGGTTATGCAAGCCTGATAAAGTTTTATACGTATCTGGTGCACCAGCGTAAATGTAATTTTGTAAAGCGCCGTTGTTTTTAATTTAAAAATAATAAAACTTGAAAAAAAATGTTGCATTGATTCAAAAAATTAATCATATTTATAAAACGGTTTAAGAGATTTATATATATATATATATATATATATATATATATATATATATTTGCAAATATATATATATATATATGTGTGTGAAGTTTCGAATAGTATCATTGCAATTGTCCTTTTGGTATTAGTTTGTCGACTGGAGTGCATTTAGTAATACGGGAATGTATCAAATGAAGTGAGTTAATTTCAAAACTGAAATAACGGTTTCTGTTTTGGGGATTTCTTCATCCGGAGTTATGAATCAAATTTGAGGCATAGGTGGTTTTCGAAGTCAGTTGGGCATCCACTGGGAGTATATATTCGATCTCAATTTCATGATTTCCGTATGTAATTAGAGTTGACAGTTCTCAATTAGGGATTAGGGTTCTATGAGATTTGAACTTCTAAATTGAGTGATTTCTGTAAACACTGATTCAATTGTGCAATATACAGTAGTCTTGATCCTCCCGTGGACGTAGATCATCTTGACCGAACCACATAAAATCGTGTGTCAGTGTTATTTCAATTTCGGTCCATTATTTTTTCATAGTTGTGAAGCTTCAGTTCTTCGATACAAGTTTAACTAATTGGCGCCATCTGTGGGAAGCTTTTGTATCGAAGATGATGACGTTGAAATTGGAAGTAGATAAATTCACGGGCAAGAATGGTTTTTGGGCTATGGAAAATCAAGGTTAGAGCTTTGTTGACACATCATAGTTTATCAAATGCATTCTTGACAGATGAACAGTGGGCTACTGCTTCGAATCTAAATCGAAAAGCCGAGATTCTCGAAAGAGCGCATAGTGTTGTGATTCTCTGCCTTGGAGATAAGCCATTGAGGGAGGTTTGTAAGGCTAAGTCCGCCATTGAAATCATGAACAAGCTGGAGAGCTTATATCAAACAAAATCGGTTTCTAACAAGCTATATGTCAGGCAGAAGCTTCTTGGTTTCAAAATGAAGGATGAGAAAATATGAATGAACAACTTGATGAATTTAGCAAGTGCGTTGATGATCTTGAGATCAAACTAGAGGCTGATTATGCATTGATGCTATTGAACTTATTGCCTAAGTCATTGGAAAACTTCAAGGATGCAATGTTGTTTGGAAGGCAGGATCAACTGGATTTTGATCAAATCCAAATGGCCATCAAGACCAAGTTCCTACATATTAGTGGTGATAAAGGCACTGGGGAAAGGAAGCCCCAAACTGATGGAGAGAGCTTGAATGTTAAATTCAAGAACAAGAAGAAAGACAACAAGTTCAAGAAGGGACAAAATCAAAGGGATGATTCAAAGGCTACATCTGGTTTTGTGGAGAAAAAAAATGTTTATCATGTCACAAGGTTGGGCACCTCAAGAAGAATTTCCCAAATCACAAGGACAAGGAGGAACAGAAGACTGATGTAACTGTAGCTGAAGAAGGTTATGAGAGTGCTGAAGTGCTAACTGTATCAGAATCCAAGATGCACAATGAATGGGTCCTGGATTCTGGATGTTCTTTCCACATGTGCCCCCATAAGGATGGGTTCCAAGATCTGAAGAAGATTGATGGAGGATATGTACTATTAGGTAATGATCAATCCTGCAGAGTTGAAGGAATGAGATCTGGGAAGATCAGAAAAATGGGACTAATATTCTCCTAACAAAGGTCAGGTATGTACTTGATCTTAAGAGGAACTTAATATCCCCTGGATCTTTAAATTCTACTGGTTGTGAATTCAATACTAAGAATGGAACTATCATGATAACCAAGAGTGGAAAGACACTAATGATAGGGAATAAGAAAAATGGCTTGTATCTACTGATGGGGAGCTCAGTGAGAGGCTCAGTTAATAGCACAATAAGCACTGAAGATACAGTACTTTGGCATAAAAGACTGGGTCATATAAGTGAAAAGGGCATGAATGAGTTGGCAAAATGGAAGGTGTTTGGAGAAAACACTGTCACAAAAATTACAATTTTGTGAACATTGTGTTTTGGGGAAATCTAAGAAACACTCATACCTAGAGGGAGTTCACAAAACAAAGGAAGTTCTTGACTATAATTATTCAGACATATAGGGTCCTGCAAGGGTTGAGACTCATGGAGGATGGAGGTATTTCATGACACTGATTGATGACTTCAATAGAAAAGTTTGGGTATATGTCATGAAACACAAGAATGAGGCTCTCCAAAAGTTCAAAGAGTGGATCATTAAGCAAGAAAATCAAACAGGAAAGAAGGCGAAGCACTTAAGAACTGATAATGGGTTGGAATATCTCTCAGAAGAATTTAATGAGTTCTGTAACAAGAAAGGCATTGTAATGCACAAAACAACCCCATCCAATCCACAACAGAATGGACTTGCAGAGAGAATGAACAAAATTGTCCTTGAGAGAGTAAGATGCATGTTGGCTGATGTAAGGCTACCAAAAGCTTTATGGGGAGAAGCATTAAGTACAACATGTTTCTCATAAGCAAAACACCCTCTTCAACTATTGAATTTAAGACTCCAGATGAATTATGGTATGGAAAAGTGTCAAACTATTTTGATCTAAAGGTTTTTGGATGTCAAGCATTTGTTCATGTTAGACAGGGCAAACTGGATCCTAGGGCACTGAGATGTGTATTCATAGGTTATCCTAGAGGAGTTAAAGGTTATAAACTTTGGTGTTTAGAGCCTAGGCATAAAAGGTGCATTATAAGCAGGGATGTCATCTTTAATGAGGCTGTGATGGGGTACAATCACACTGGAGATACTCAGGATATAGATGGAGACATAACAGTGGCCAACACTTCTGTGGAATTTGAACCGGAAGAGCAAGATCAGAATCCAACCTCACATCCAAGATCAAGATGAAGAGCAAGTTCCAGATTCTGAAGATGAGCCTGATTCCTCTAATGATAATATCACTGAGAGACAAGATCTCAGAAACTACAGCTTGACTAGAGATAGAGCTAGAAGAAACATTTATCCTTCAAGTGGATTTGGTCAAGCTGACATGGTATCTTATGCTCTATTTACAGCTGAAGATATAGAGTATCATGAGCCTAGATCTTTCAAAGAGGCTATGGCAAGTGAAGATAGAGATCATTGGATGCAGGCCATGATGGAGGAGCTTCAATCTCCTGAGAACAACAACACTTAGAAGCTGGTAAGCAAGCCCAATGGTAAGAAGATTATTAGCTGCAAATGGATATTCAAAAGGAAAATAGAATTTGGAAAAACTGAGCAGATAAGATACAAGGCAAGACTTGTTGCTAGAGGTTTCACACAAGAAGAGGGGGTTGATTTCAATGAAGTTTTCTCCCCAGTTGTAAAACATTGTTCAATAAGGATACTGCTTGCTAGAGTGGCTTAGGATAATCTGGAATTACAACAGTTAGATGTCAAAACTGCATACCTAAATGGAGATCTTGTTGAAGACATATACATGAACCAACCTGAAGGTTTTGTACTTCCTGGAAGTGAAGATAAGGTATGTCATTCGAGAAAATCACTCTATGGTCTTAAGAAAAGTTCCAGGCAGTGGAACAAGAAGTTTGATAACTTCATGACAGAGATAGGGCTTGAGAGATCAAGATATGACAACTGTGTATACTTTGAGAGGCAAGGAAATCAGGTGGTTACTTATCTACTTATCTATGTGGATGACATGCTTATTGCAAGCAGAAGTATGAAAAGGATTGAGGTCTTAAAACACAAGCTGGGCTCTAGGTTTAAAATGAAGGATTTGGACAATGCTAGGAGGATGCTGGGTATGGATATTCACAGAGACAGAGCTGATGGGATTTTGTTTCTATCACAGAAGATTTACATACAAAAGGTGTTGAAGAGATACAATATGCATGAAGCAAGAGCAGTATACATTCCTCTTGGACAACTGTTCAGATTGTTTGTCAATCAAGCTCCTAGGACTGTTGAAGAAAGAAAGGAAATGAAGAAAATATCACATGCCAGTGGTGTAGGAAGTATCATGTATACCATGTTATGTAGTAGGCCAGACGTAGCACATGGAATTTCTATTATTAGCAGGTATATGACAGATCCTGGAAAGGACAATTGGGAAGCATTGAAGTGGATATTAATGTATCTAAAAGGTTCACTCAACACTGGTCTTGTGTTCAAAAGAAATGAGGTCAGAGGTGATCCACTAGAAGGATATGTTGATTCAGACTTTGCAGACAATATTGACACAAGAAGATCATTGTCTGGGTATGTTTTCACTCTGTATGGAACTGCTATAGTATGGAGAGTTGCGCAGCAATCTGTGGTGGCTTTATCCACCATTGAGGCAGAATGCATTGCACTAACATAGGCTATAAAGGAAGCCATGTGGTTATGGGTAATACTTAGAGATTTTGGCAATGTTCAAAGAGGAGTTGATGTCTTATGTGATAATCAAAGCACCATACATTTGGTTAAACACCAAGTATTTCATGAAAGACCAAAACATATAGATGTCAAGATTCATTTTGTTCGAGATGTAGTAGAAAAGGGAGTTGTCAAAGTGAAGAAAGTGGCTACAGAAAGAAATGTTGCTGACATGTTCACCAAGGTTCTACCAAGTTCGAAGTTTCACAATTGTATGGACTTGATGAATCTAGTGACATGAGATGTTCATTGATCTTAGACAGTTTGTGAGGAGGAGATGATGGACAATATGCAATGAGGAGGAGTATTGTGAAATTGTTTCGAATAGTATCAGTGCAATTGTCCTCTTGGTATTAGTTTGTCGACTGGGGTGCATTTAGTAATATGGAAAGTGTATCTAATGAAGGGAGTTAATTTCAAAACTGAAATAACCGTTTCTGTTCTGGGGATTTCTTCATCCGGAGTCATGAGTCAAATTCGAGGCAGAGACGGTTTTCGAAATCAATTGGGCATTCACTGGGAGTATATATTCGATCTCAATTTCATGATTTCTGTATGTAATTAGAGTTAACATTTCTCAATTAGGGATTAGGGTTCTTTGAAAGTTGAACTTCTAAATTGAGTAATTTATGTAAACACTGATTCAATTGTGCAATATACAGTAGTCTTGATCCTCCCGTGGACGTAGATCATCTTGATCGAACCACGTAAAATCTTGTGTCTGTGTTATTTCAATTTCGGTCCATTATCTTTTCATAGTTGTGAAGCTTCAGTTCTTCGATACAAGTTTAACAATATGCTTTTGTGCAAATATTTTTATGTATTTGTATAAATCTTTTGAACCAATTTGTAATTATGGTTCATTTTTTAAACTATTTTGTAATTATTCTAAAAAAAATGCACTTAAATTGTATGGTGTACTCAGGACCGTGCCTATATTGAGGCCAATGAGAAGGTCGACTTCGGCCTAATTTTTTTTAAAAATTTTTAGGGGTCCAAAATTATATGTGTATATATATGTATGTTTTATATATATGTATGTTTATATATATATATATATATATATATATATAACTTTATAAAAATATATTGAACAAATTTTCACTTTTTTAGAATCACATTTTAATCTCTTTTGAAGCGGCTTACATTCTTATTTTTAGTTTATGTTTGGAGAGTATAATTATATACTTATTATATAAGTTTTCATTGTCATATACATATATATAATAGTTCTTTATTTGAGAGCCACCGTCATATACTTTGATAATTTATATAAGTTATTTGAAGAGTTTTTACCATAACCACCTCCACCCCACCCCCACCCCGGGCTCCACCACCACTTTCCCATCCTCACCCAATTCTACCTCAACATAAAAATTAAAAATAATTTATTTTATATTATAATTAAAATTTAAAAATGTTCATTATAAATGATCAAAAGTCTTATAAGTTTTAACCAAACACTTTATCAACTTATAAGTTACTTAAAAAAAATAACTTTAGTCAAACGAAACATAGTAACTAACTCTTAAAATAACTTATAAGATGTTTAAAATAAGTTTAGTCAAACGAAGCATAGTAACTACCTCAAATAATGTGGTTCATCTCGCAACCTAGAAATATAAATAATTGTAAACAAAATTTCTCATAAACAAATTTTATAGTATGAAATTTATATTGTTACATTTATTCACAAATATCATTACATGTATTTGTTGATACCATTAGACTTATATTGAAATCACAGTATAAAATGGTATGATATTAATGAACGCGTGTAATAGTGTCGGTGAATATATACAATGATATCATTTTTATACTATATACAAATTTCACTAGAGACCGGCTCATAATTGTAATTTATCAAGTCACGCGGTATGTTAGCAATTTAGAAATTTCAGAGATCTTTTGATAGTTTTGAACAAATTTTAGTAACTCAACAAAACTCTACAGTTATAACAATTTACTGTAAATTGTAATGGAACTCGATCCATCAAATCAAATCTCCCCAACTTTCTTCCATTCCAAAATTGTGCCCAGAATTCATCATTGTATTGAGAAAAATAGGCAGGGATAGGGATGCAGTATATAAGCTTCACCAAATAATCATTATATTGAAGAAATGCCCAAATGAATATTCTTCCAAGAGATTGACAAGATGCCTCAGATGCGTTCATGAGAAATAACGCAAGTATTGATTATTTATTTCTGTGACATCTTCTCACATTAGACCGTTATAATTAGTTAATAATTTTATAAAAACATGTAATTCATGCTGACCAAAGTCAACATTTCGGGTCTTCATTTTTTGTATTAGGTATGTTTCGAACTCGATTTGTTGAACCTCAAAGACACATTTGGGGAGGACACCCATGCGGAAATTCGATCATATTCTATCATTTCCTAAAGGGTTAATTGCAAAAAAAATCACGAACTTTATAGTCTTTATCAATTACAACATAAACTTTTAAAGTTTGCAATTTGATGCACAAACTAATTTATTATTGCAGTTTGACGCATGGTGTAAATTTTTTGGGTTACTCTATATACATGGTGTAAATTTTTGGCGATACTAACACTACGTGGCAGCTAAAGCCGCCACAAAAAATATGGCACACGCTAAATCAAATGTCAAATCTATAAGAATTTTTTTTTTTAATTTCATAATATTTTTTTATAAAATATTTCTTAAACACGGTTTAATTATAGTGAAAGATAGTAAAAAAATTATTGTTTTCTAATATATGTACAAATTTGTATGTTATGAAATATTTTTTCTACATCAACTAGAAACACCAAAATTTATGATTCATTATTAAATTTATTTGAACAATATTTTATAGAAAGAACTTTTTAAAATATTAAATATAATAAATTTTTGCAGATTTGACATTTGACGTGGCGTATGACGCGAGTTCGGTGTTGGTTCCGGTTGCTACGTATGCGTACATATCGCTGGAAATTCACACCATGTATCAAATTGCAATTATAAATTAGTTCGTGCATCGAATTGCAAACTTTAAAAGTTCATGTTGTAATTGATAAATACTATAAAGTTCGTGATTTTTTTTGCAATTAACCCTTTCCTAAAATGAAAAGATTTCCAAACCTTATAAAGGTAGAGTGTTTATATGAGATCGGGTATTAGAATCATTTTGAATGTAACTAGAACACCCTTAATGTTGGGCTTGCAATGGACTTTTGGTTTGGGTCTGAGCCACTTACGGTAATTCATCAAGGATGGGTTCAAACTGCGACTAAACTTTGTCCTCAATTGGACTTGTTCAAATTTGTCCCGCTCTGCATCGATTAGGTTAATCTTGTTAGCAATATGATATCAAACCTCACAAATCAAGAAGATATATTATTCTTTAATTTCTCATTTGTCTATCTTGTCCACCTTTGATCTCATTCTCCCGTCGCTGTCTTGTCCACCTCTAATCCCATGCTCCCGTTGTTGTCTTGTGTCTCGAGTGACTACTCCAAGATTCTATGTCTCTCTTTCCACCTTTTTTGCTATGTTTATTATAATTCCATACAATTGTTATGCCTCTTTCCTTGTCGTCGTTTCTTAGTCCGTCGTCACTGTGCCTCTTGTTCATATCGTCACTCTCACGTTCATGTTGTCTTCGTCCAATTAAATTTAATTCTGTTTGTTTCATGTTTGGAGTATCCTACATATCCTCCATCTTGCGGGGGCCTGTTAGAGATATGATATCAAAGATCACAAATTAAAAGGATAGTGAAGATCAAAATCAAGATCAACAAAATATTGTAAATTGATTATTTTCCATGTAAACTTTATTGTAATTTATTATTTCCTTGTAAATTGATTCTAGACTTATTTAGTTTAATCGTTGTTCATTGAAACAAGAAACCTCTCTTGTATATATATTGTATTGTCAATTAATAAAATTGAGTAGCCATAATTTTGTATTCTTGTCATAATCTTAACTGAGCTTTGGAGGTGAATCTTTTGACCAGACCCACATCAATAATAATTTGTAAAGAAATCATATGTGAATACAAATATATCTATTTTAGATCCATTTGTCCTAGATAGTTTATTGGATAAGGGGTAAAAAGAAAAAACTAAAAACTCGGGTGTTTGATGAAATATGCACAAAACACCATTGTGTTTCATTAATTGCATTAAAATTTTCTATATATATATATATATGTATGATAAAGTATGTATAAAACATCTTCATATTTTATTAAAGGAATAATGTCAATCTAAGGTCTGAAAGATAGTAAAACTATCAATTTAAGGTCTAAAAGATTTTTCTTATCGATTCAAGGCTCGAAAGATAGAAAACTATTAATGTAGGACCTGAAAGATAGAACCTATCAATTTAAGACTCAAGAATATTAAGACTATATTTGACATTGATGTCTTTTGAATGTGTGTGTTGAATGAATGAATGAATGAATGAAGACCCCTATTTATAGGGTGGGAAGATGAAAATTTTCCTCCTTCATGGTGCCACGTGGCACTTTCTGATTGACTGATGCCGATTTGATGGGTTTTTATTGACCAATTTCCAGATTTAGTTGATTTGATTTGATTTTCATTAATTCATTTCCTTCTTCATGCAAGATATGATTTGATCTTTCTTGGGCATTAAGTCAAATGTATTAATTACTGCAGACTCATATTTTTGGCAAGCTTGTACCGTGTATACTAAATACCAATTTATTTATTTATTTAATTTGAGAATTAATTTATTTTAATCCCCAAAATAAATTAATAAATTTATTTTGATATTAATATTTATTTGTACACGTGCTATTATTTAATTGGGTGCAAAATTAATTTGCTTACAGACATATAATAATTTATATTTATATTTTATTTATATACATTGTTTTTTTATTAATTCTTTTGTTTATTATTTTTTTCAATCACATTAAATTAATATATATTTATATTTTTGGAAATATGATTTATAAGAATATTATCGGATAATAAAAAATTATTAAAGACCAAACACGGTCTTAAAATGAGCAAGTCCTAAATTAGTAGTTCTATCTTTCAAGTACTGAATTGATAGAAAAAATCTTTCAGACCTTAAATTAATAATTTTACTATATTTTAAGCCCTAAATTAATAAAATTCCTTTATTAAATGCATATAATCATCTTATATTAATTTGATAAAAGTATACCAGCAAACTCTCTCTTATGTTTCATTAAATTTATAAAACCTTGTGTATTTGGTATTGTATGCGCGAAATTCTCACCATTACATATTTTGTGTATGTTTTCGTCAGAGTGTGTGTGAGTGTTTTTACTTAATTAGATATTGTTGGGATATGTTAGTTTTGATGATTTTCCAAAACAACATGTAATAGGTTTGAAAACAGTCAGGATTGTATCTTTTATTTCAGGTCAGGATAGGTTAGCTCTCAGTAAAATAGGCTGTCAGTTGAGAAGAACTCAGTTGAGGGAACACTCAGTTGAGGGGGAACTCAGCAACACAGTCTGAGGAAATCAAGATGACATCACAAGAAGAACTGACTGAAGCCACTGCAGAGACCTGAACCAGAAGAGAAGCCTGAAGGATGTCCCACTGAGTGCAAACCTGGCTGATCTAAGCTAAGTCAGTGGACTACTCAGTGAAGAGCATGATCAGGAGGATCAGTGTTGTACCAAGTAAGCCCTGAAGGAGTCAGACTACTGTGGTCAGGGAAGTTTGTCATTCAGCCTTATGACAAACTTCTTGGAGAGATCTTCAAAAGTCCCTGAAGGACAACATCACTGAAGACAAGTATGTCTACTGAAGATCATCAGTCAGTGGAGGATAATGCTATCTGAAGTCAGTGCGCCCTGATCAAGCACACTGAGTCAAAGATCCGATGGATTCAGTCCACGTGGACCAATCACGTCAAGACAGCGTATCTGACACTAACAAGGCCGAGTTCCAAGAAAAGTAGGTGAAACCTATTAATTGTATGGATCAAATGTAGTTTCATCCAACGGTTACATTTGAATCCACACTATAAATAC
This sequence comes from Ballota nigra, assembly GCA_947034835.1. Taxonomy (NCBI): domain Eukaryota; kingdom Viridiplantae; phylum Streptophyta; class Magnoliopsida; order Lamiales; family Lamiaceae; genus Ballota; species Ballota nigra. Next base: position 43,598,204 of record OX344724.1, on the reverse strand, counting down.
AAGCTCATAGCTGCGGTTTGAAGTGTGTGTGAGAAGAGAAAATCAACACCTACGAGCTGTGAAGGTGTGAGAATTTAGTGCAGTTTCAAAGGGAGGTATAAGGAGGCACGTTTCACACCTTGTTCACTGACCATTAAGGTCTTCACAGATATATAAATGAGTGTTCAGCTTGTAACTCTTAGCGTAGAGAGGTTTTCCAATCTTAGCTTTAGGCTAACACATTGTAAGGGAAAACCTCACCTAGTTGGAGAAAACCCAACTGAAACCAAAAACCTAAGTTAGGTTTGTTGGTAGTAAGTTGTTTTGTGAGTGAGGAAGGAAGAAAGCAAGATCTGAGTTATAGATTTGGGTGCACCTTGGCACGTTAAAAACAAGAATCCCAGTTAGTGAATTTCCTGTTAAATCAGGCCCGTGGATGTAAGAGTTTGAGTCTCTGAACCACTTTAAACTGAGTGTTCTATTGTTTTAAGTATTTACTAAAGTATTGCGAAAATCTGCTCACTGAGAGCATTGTTAAGAAAACTTTGGTTAAATATTTAGGTCGGGGAGAATCCTTCTCATTGAGAATTCAGCATCTCGAGTCACTGTGTTGCTTAGAGCATGAGTCTCCAAGTCTTCACACTGACTTGGTAGCTCAGCCTCTAAGCAGCGTAGTGACTTGAAGTGTAATCTCTCGAGTCACTGCCTTGTTCAGAGTCTGAGCTCACAAGTCACCACTGACTTAAGAGCTCTGTCTCTGAGCAATGCAGTGACTTGAGTATTATTCACTCTTGCTGAACTCCCTGAGCTAAATGTTTAAAAAAAAAATTGCTCCTAAATTTCCATTTGTCCTGAAAAAGTCATTAATAAACGGGACCATCAGATACTCCCTCCGTCCTTTATTTTTTGTCTCATTTTATCCATTCCCACGAACCAATTTTCTTATTTATTAGAGTTGCAAAATACACTTACACCTTATTTATTGCTCCTACTTTTTACAAGATGTTGATTACTTCTACTATTTATTAAGGGTATTGTTAGGAAAATTAGCTAAAATATGCATTGGTATTGGTAAAGCGACAATTAAAAAAGAACACTATATATTTTGGATAAAATGTGACAATTATTAAGGGACGGAGTGAGTAATAATTATATAAATTCATGTTCATTGTTAGGGTTCTTTGAACCAAAATATTTACATAAAGATATGTAATTTTATATAATTAATTTTAGATAATTAATGACGTCTCTTTTACTTGGACGAGAAGATAGGACAATATTGTTGCTCATAAGTTAGCTACTTAGCTTTGTTTGTTTTCTCTTGTTCTTCATTATTTTTTTCAATCTATATTCAAAGTTCTATTGTTCATGACGTTGAAGCCAATTTTATGGCTTCTTAATTTATGAAGTTTACTTTCCCATAAAAAAAAAAAAAAAACAAAAGATATTTTGTGCATTTATCACCAGAGTCATTTTGTTTCCCCTTTAAGTCATTGGACAAGACGTCAAGTAATGGTGCGTTTCGGGGGTGGGGCTGGGATGCAAACTGTCTCTAATATTCTAACAGCATTCCAATTCCAAACCTCCTTTTCATTCGTAGATTCATTTGAGAGAAGAATTGAAAAGGTAGAAGATGCCAATACAATCTCCATGAGAGTTATACCACTATTCCACCTTTTTAAGTTTCTAAGATAGTTAAAAAGTTATCGAGGACGTGACAATTTTTATATCAAACTATGTTTATAAAAAAAAAAAAAAAATCTAATTACAACATATCGAATCTAAATACATAAAAAAGAATTGTATGATAATTTCAAACCTCTAATTTATTTTTCACAAATTCTAGTTTGTACTTAAATTTAATTTTAATTTTAACTTTAATTTTAATTATTAATTTTTTTAAAACACACACTAACAAAGATGAATTTTTTTTTTCTTTTGCAATTGGAATATTTGTGATTATTTTTTGAAATGTTACTGATTTCTGTTTGAAATGTTTTTTCTAAAATTTAAGTGTATCACTCAAGTAAATACTAGAACACTCTTTATTTTTACTTGACTTATAAGAATAAATTGGAATGCGGTTGCTTATTAGTGAGCATGATTGAGAATTCAACAGTATCATAGTGCGAGTACTAATGCTGACCTCGATGATGAGAGTGAAATTTTATTTTTCATCTATGTCCTTATAATAGACATGTTGATATGTTGGGGGAAGAATTGTTCCAATGATAATTGCATTGCTAGTATCATGCTCCAATTTTGAAATAGAAGTGGACAACAAATGTTTGATGAATAATTGTATATATGAAGGAAATAGGGTAATCAAAATGGAATAATTATTACCTTAAGGAGAATATAATGATTTTGTACGTTCTAATAAACCATGCATCATAACTATATTAATTTTTAAACTCATTTACATTACTATTGAAAAGTGGTTAACCAAGCGCTCCCCTGTAAAACTTCTTCAACACAAAATTTCGTTTGCAGGTTTTTTTTTTTTTTGTTAACAACGGCAATATGAAATCGAGATATATATATATATATATACTCTAGTTATAATTTGCAATTATAACTTATGTCTTAATTCATATAGTTGATAGTAATAAATTACTAACTCTGTTTCCAAGAAGTTTGCTTAATTTATTTTTATTAATTTGTTTTATAAAAGTTTGCATACTATTAAAATAAAAATATTTCTCACAATATATGCCCTCAAAAACCACCTCACAATCTCCACCCTACACATTTAACTCATTACATTTTATTTTAATTTTCATGTCTAAAACACACCGTAAACTTTTGTGAGACGGAGGTATTGTATATAGTAATACTGTTGTGCACCAATAACACTGTGCAAGTAGTGCACAATTGAGGCGCTTGATTAACAACTCTTCAATGGTAATGAAAATGAAAATTATTTTCCATTTATACCCCCATAATAAAAATGATATGTTGGGGAAATAATTGTTACAATTGTCACTCCATTGCTAGTGGTATGCCCCAATTTTGGAATAAAAATAGAAAACAAATGGTTGTTGGTGGAGGGATGTGGGATTGATTGAAGAGGATGATTGTAGGAAGATAATAGGTAATCAAAATGGAGTAGTGGTTACCTTATTTAGGAGATGATGTAGTAATTTTGTTCTCATTAACCATTATAATTACACTAGTTTTCAATTTCATTCTCAATTGAAGAGTGACTAACCAAACGCCCCTTAATATTGTTCAACCGAAATAATTAATATTATTATTTAAAAATAACTAACAGGGAGTCTCCTATTATACTTATAGGGAGTTTGCTATGCTTATGTGTCATCTTTAGATTAGTTTCGCTTACGTGTCGTCTTGTGGTTAGTTTCGCTTATGTGGCATAATTGTGGAAGTTATACATGTCAATTCTTGAATCATATGTGTCATATATGTGGCATGGATCTTATATGTAATGTCATTTATGTGGTTTTATATAATAATGAGTCTAACAAAAAAAAAAAAAATCACATGGATTAGAACCCAACACATCATGAGTAATGTTTAATATGTTACCAATTAAGCTATGTTATAAATCTCTATAAAGTTAGAACTCAATTGTATTAACTTGAGTCTATAAAAGTGTATTATAAATTATGTTGTAATTGTACCAATTATATTTTATTTTACTATATTTGATTATATCATGATATATTTAAAAAATATGTGTTAATAATTCAAACAAGTAACTTATGTATGTTTAAATCTATATATTATTACTAAATTAATTAATATTTAAAAAAATGTAATTGAATTATTTTTATATTCTCATTGTATTTGAGAATTTCCTATTTAGAGAATCTTAATTTGGAAAAAAAAAATAGAATTTAAGTATATTAAATAAATTTAATTTATTTTATTGATTAAATTATTAATCAATTATCTTAAAACCCAACCATCTTAAATTTTTACATTTAATTTATAAATTTTATTGTCTAGAAAATACGAAAAATCAAAATTATAATTAAATAAATTCATCATATAATATAATTATATTATTTTATGGTGAATAAACTTATTTAAATATATATAATACATATATAATTAACTTTTACAAAAAAAATTAGGCGAGGGCTTATCTAGTATTGTTCAATAAAAATATCTTATAGTACAATTTAAAAATACAATTAGCTATTGAACAAAGTGAATATTATTAGCAAAGGATACAAATTACATCTCGACCCATTCATTGATTGGAGATGCAACATTTATTATCATGCTAAATCTAAATCTTTAATATATTTTTTAAAAAATAATATCAATTCAGAACAAAAAAATATAGTAAAACTATTAATTAAGATCTGAAAGATCTTTTTTATCAATTCAAAATCTGAAACATATAAAACTATCAATTCAAAATTTAAAAAATAAAGTCTATCAATTTAGCACTAAAAAAAACTAAAGACCAAGTTGACATATTATAATTTATATTCTTATTTCTTTATATATATATATATATATATATATATATATATATATATAATTTTGTTGGTAGTGAAGTATTCACTATTTACTTTGAAACAACATGAATTTGCCCTTTCTTCTCATTAACCAACACTTTATGATCAAATGTTGTCTTAGATGTTTTAACATGCAGGATGAAGATCTAGAAGGATCTACAAGGTTCTGAAATACTCAATGTTGCAGTGAATGTTGCATAACATTGGTTGCAACATGAGCGGTTACGGGTTCCAAAAGGATCTACAAGGGCCTACACAATCCAGACTTATCCAGGACGTTTTAGAACAATCTAGATCAGGCGGTTGCATCAAGAAGCATTAGGAATAAAGATAAGAAACGTGGGACAACATGAAGATCATGGAAGCGGTTACTTGAAGGAGTTATTTTTGGATTGAAGACTTGTGCCTATAAATAGAGGCCGAATCTTTCAGTACCAAGTGTGGAGTAAACGAGTACACCTACTCTAGTGTTGATCCTGAGTTTAAAGGTGATAGGGCAGTTATTCCAACATTTATGTTATACTTAGAAGTTGAGTTCTTCTCGTATAACTTGCGGTCGAACCTATATCCATAGATAGTGAGATCATAGATATAGTGTGAGATCAACTTTAACGGTGTATTATGATATACACTTAGCCAATTTAGATTTGATAGGTGATATCGAGTCTTGTTTCCGTTGTGAATGATTATACTCTTCACGTAACTTTTGTATAACTAATCTTTTTATAGTGAACCTTTCGCCGTAAGGCTAGCACAAGCTATTTAATATAGTTTGTGTTAAAAAGTATTTCATTTCGCAATTGTGTGTTTAAGTCTTCCGTTGTACATCTTTTATATTCTGATTTTCCAGTTTGTTGTAATATTTGTTTTAATATTTGTTACAACATCTGCACTTTATAACACACGCACACTTTCATATATATATATATATATATATATATATTAATACATATGTTATTACTTTTTTTTTTTCATTTTCCAATCATGTGAAATTAATTATTTTTAATCTTATTATAATATATTTACAAATTTTTTCATGGTGATGTGTCAACACCACTTTATTCTAAGGATGATGTGGTATGTCTCAAATCTCCCTATTTCGAAATATCGCGCTCTCATTAAAAGTTGATTTAAGTTTTGATCTCAACCATTCATTTAATGTCATTACATCTAAACCATTAATTTGTAAATAGGCTTAATATAATCATTTATCATTTTCATTCGTCTATAAGTCGTCTCTCTCTCCCCTTTGATCTCTCTCACACTGCCACACTCCTCTTCGATCTTTTTCACAGAGCGGCTTCCGCCCCTCTCCAATCAGCGCAGACCAACCGTGGATGTCAGGTTATAACTTTCTCTGTTATTTTTGTCTTTTCATTTCTACTCATCTCACGGTTCATTTTCTCAATTTTTTCATTTCCTAACGTCCTTACGGCGCTGGCTTCCTTTCCGCTGCCTGCCATGACTCCGTCCCAGTCTTATTCTCTGCACACACTGCCTCATTCCCAAAATCTTCCAAAGGTTAGAGTTTATTTTAATTCACAATTTTTTGCGAAATTATCTTCGGTATTAAGTTTTCATTGTGTATTAAGTCGTTCTTCCGCCTAGCCCAGCGACGTGCAAGGTATGTAGGCGCCGCCTCACTGCTCTACTCCCGCCGCCTCAAACCGCATCGGATACCGTGGCCTTGAACCAAATGTATGATACTGATTTTTTTGTAGTATTTTTCTTGGTCTTAGGTCTTTTTCTTCTCACCCCATTTTTTAGTTTTTGTCATTCTCCACTGAACAGCCTTGGCGCCGCCGCCATGTCCTCTAAGATGTAAAGCGGATATTTTTTCCACAGTTCAACGATTTTTTTACTTAGATATTTTTAGAATGTATTTTTGCAAAATATTTATATATGCTAATTTTTGTAAGAGGATATTGAAATATTTTGCAAAAGATATTGTCGCGTAAAAAATGGTCAGATTCTCAAAGAATCTTATCATCTAATACCATATCTCACTATGGATAATAGATTGTCACATTATTATTTTTTTGGACAAAATTTTACAATCCAAAAGATATTGTCACTGAAATAGCATATTATTCCCAAAAAAATCTTGCCATGAAATGCAATATCTTACCATGTATAATACAATAATAGATATTTTTGGAATAAATATTTTTACAAAATATTTATATGTGCTAATTTTCTAAGAAGATATTGATTTTTTTTGCAAAAGATATTGTCACGTAAAAGATGGCAAGATTCTCAAATAATCTTGTCATCCAATATCATATCTTACCATGGATAATAGATTATAATATTTTTTTTTTTACAAAATTTTACTACTCAAAAGATATTGTCACTGAAATAACACATTATTTCCAAAAAAAATCTTGTCATGATATACAATATCTTATCATGTATAATACTATGATACTGAAAGTTAGCAATTTTTTTTAATTTTTTAATTTTTTAATTTTTTTTTCAAAATACATGTATAAATGAAGTGTTTAGGAGAGAATTGATTTTTTTTAAATAATTCAAATTAACGTTTAATATTATATTGAAATTACAAGATATTTAAATTAAAAAATATTTATACTTATAATTTTTTTCAGTCCACGAAATTCGCGGGGATACGTGTGTGTGTATATATATATATATACATGTATACATATATATATATATATATATATAAGAAAAATATTTTAGGCCCACTATTTTTAGGACCCTAAATTGATAAAATTTTAATTTTTTAATAATCGGAGAATAAATAATGATTTGAGTTTTTTTTTCAAATATCACTGTTAAATATCATTGTTATGTATATTTATTATTATTATTATAATATATTGATTTAAGAATAGTAATATTGTATATATAAAGAGGATAATATACATATGTAACCATAATAATATTTAAAGAAATCAAGCTCGAATACACTTTTTTTTATTTTTAATTGATATAACAAATAAATAAGCCTACAAATTAAAAAAAGACGCAAACATATATATATATATCAAGTGTTGGGGGGGGGGGGGGGGGGGGGGGGGGGGGGGTTGGGGCACGCACTCGAATGAAGCTAAAATATCAAAATCCAAGTCCAATTGGAGAATAGAGGCACTCTTGTCCTTATCAAATTAAATAGCAACCATTCTTCTTCTCTCCTTTTTTTTTTTTGGTTTTTTAACGGGGGAGAGGGGATTAGCAGGGGTTTACAAGGTTAGGTGTCGCCCACTAAGTTGTGTTGGGTCGGCCATTTCGTGAACAATCCATAGTGGGTTTCACCCCTTTCCTCCATCTCTGCCTCCCTTTTCCCATCAACCACGTACTCGACTCCCACACCGCTTTTAAATCTGAAATCTCAATATTCCTCTCACTTTTACGTTCAGCATTTTAAAGATTGCATACAAGAAATTCTTTTACCTAATTTAAGGGACACCTTTTAGTTAATTTTCTTAATTGGAAATGGGAAAATTGCCAATTATTTAAAGCATATCTTACTATTTTATATAGACAAAGTTTTTTAAGTTTACGTGGCAAGCTGAAAAAATTTCGCCCCATCTAAAAGTCCAGTTTTAATACTACGAAAGAATTCTGCCCTATCTAAAAATCCAAACTTGTAGAAGGGTGTGAAATTAATTTATTTAATTATTTCCCTAACACAAGCCCATATCTCTCTATTGTGAAAATTCTCTCCTATTATTCACCCAAATCATTGACTTTAAAAACTATTTTCATCCATTCAAAATTAATTTTTAATCTTATTTTGATCGTTGATTTTTTCACAATACCCCCATATATATCATCTCGCTCACACAACCAAACATCAATTCCAATCATTTCTCTAGAAAAATCATCCGATCTCTCTTATACATATTTCAAAATCTTCAAAAAAAAAAAAATGCGTTCAATTCTTGGCAAATCGATTAGTTCGTTTTTCTTATGAATTTTTTTAAATTTTGTTATGAAGTCTTATATTAATTCTTCTTTCGTCTAAATCTTTTTATTTTTTGGTGAATCTATACATCTCAAGTTATTGTTTAAATTTTTGTTTTGCAGGATATTAATTTATACATCTCAAGGTATTGTAAATTTCATCTCGAGGTATTTATGTGCGTTCGATTCTTGACAAATAGATTCGTTCATTTTTCTTATGAATTCTTTCGATTTTGTTATGAAGTTTTATATTGATTCTCATTTTGTCTAAATATTTTTATTTTTCGCTGAATGTGCACATCTCAAATTATTGTTTATATTTTTCTTTTGCAGGATACGAATTTATACATCTCAAAGTATCGTATATTTTATCAATTCATCTTTCGTGTGAATCTTCATATTTCTTTTTTGCAAGATCTTCATCTCAAGGTATTATGTTCTTTATTGTTTTATTGTATGAATTTGATCCGCATTTTTTGTTTAATCTCTTTTTTTCTTAAAGTCACGTTTTTTTTTGTAATTTGACAGGATACAAATCTATACATGCCAAGTTATTTCCTATATTTACTAATTATGTTGTTTTTTATTTTTTTGATTAATTATTGTTGTATCTTTTTTTTCATATAAACATCATTATTGTGTGAATGGTTTTGATTTTTTTTTTTTTTTTTTTTTTAGGATTGAAGATCAATAATGAACATGAAGTGGAAGATCAATTTTAATGTTGTTGATGGACGAACAACTAATGTTGATTAGACGAACAAGGATTGAGGCGCAAATTGGTGATTATGAAGATTAATACTCAAACCAGAGATGACTAGCAAGGATAACCATTTAAGGGGTGCATAAATCAATCCGGGAAGTGTATTATATGACGAGCAACATTTGTGACGAACAGCTTTTTGGCAAACAGGTCCTAAGATCCTAGGCCAGAAATGAACTCTACACCGGGTCATATATGACGAGCAACAGTATTAAGAGGTGGTGTGCTCAACAATCTGCGGAGTATGTAATGCCCATCAGCCTCACACCAAACCAGTATCTAACGAACAAATGTTAAAGATCCAGTGGCACACCCGCATCAAGCATACGAGCGAACAACTTATGAACCATTTAACCAAGGAGCGAACAACTAATAAAGAAGTTATTCAAAGGCCAAACCCCAAGCAAATAGTGACGAACAACTACGGATGCGTGATAAGATCAAACACAAGACTTTGTAACTAAGTTTTAGCTTAGATAAGGTCAAATGTGGTCAAAAGGACACATGTCAAGCATGCAAGCTTGGTAGTCCAAGAGTCATGTACACCTCCTACTTGGTGGTTAGTATAAATAAGTTGTTCTCCAGCTATAAAAATAAGTTCAAATTCAAAAACACTCCAAATACACACCCAAACGTGCACACACACGAAATAAATACGAATTCGATAATCATATTTACGATTTTATAACCCGAACAATCGAATTTACCATTTACGGTGGTAATCAATCACACGTTCTTGTTTGGTGATTCCAAAACCGGTTAAAACAGCCACTAATCCATGCGATTAGAACCGATCACCAGCAATTTGGCGCTAGAGAAAGGGGTCGAACCTTCTGTTTAAGTGTGATTATCAAGAACTTCAAGTTTAAAACTTGAAGATTTGAAATAATCCTCAAGAAATCCTTAAAAATTCAAACAAAAGTGTTCTTGGTGTTCTTCAATTTCAAATTTGAAGATTCAAAGATTGAGAAGATAATTCAAATCAGGATGCCTCAATCCAAAGAAACTAGGATTTCACATCCCTCGATGGGAGTTTCCCCGACCCAGGTCTCATCCACTAATCATCAGGATCGTGATCCACTCCATGCGAACAAGGTTCAACCCTAGGTTGCAGCCCACATAATGCCTCCAGATTTAGAGGCATTGGCTAAAAACCCCCAAGAATTGGCCAAAACGATAGCTGCTCTCCAGGCAATCCAGAAGTAACAAGAACAACACAGACCTTTACAAGTAAGGTCTAGGTCTCGACTATTAGAAGTAGTAAGGGCAAGGTCTGCTCGTGGCGAGCAACATGAAGTCAACAGTGCCCAAAATCGATGGGACAAAGGCAAAGCTAAAATGATGGACCAAATGGAAAGCCAAGCCGAATCTGCCCATGGGCGAACAACAATGTCTAGCCATGGAACATCTTGTTCCAGCGCACAGGACAGGTTGGGCCGACCACAACCCCAACCAGAAGTTGCTCGCCCAGAGCAAGGGCAGGAGAGAGCAACTTGCGAACAAGCCCGCCCGTCAGTACATGAGAGGTTGACAAGGTCTGCCTTTGGGCGCCTTGGGCCACATGCGGCGAGCAACCCCAGGAGGCAGCCTCAAGAGATTCCCCCTACAAGTGAGGGACTGCGACGAGCAAAAGGACATGAATCCTTGCTCGCCGAACAGCCTCCAAGTCAGGGGGCATCTCTTGATGAGTTGTCCAGTCTGAGGAAAGTCGTGGAGAGCATGAAAGGACAACTTGACCAGCAAAGAGGGATTGGGGCGACCAGCATGCCATCCTCACCATTATCTTCAATCATTTTGAAGGCCCCAATCCAGAAAAGGATACAATTTCCGTCAAGCTTACAATACGAAGGCATTGCTGATCCCCGTGTTCATCTAATAAAGTATTCAGATTACATGATCTCAGTAGGGGGAAGCGATGAAACTCAATACCGAAACTTTCCCTTAACTTTGGGGGACAGAGTACATAAGCAGTGGCGGACCCAGGATTTTAAAACTGGGGGGACGATCGATAGACAATTTATAAAAGAGCAAATCTTGTGTGAGATCAATGTGTTTTTTCAATAGAAATATTATCACTATTAAATTAAGAGTGTTGATTGTTTCGAATTCTTCAATGACAATGAGAATAAAAATTTATTTTCAATCTCCACTCTCGGTATGTTAGATGAATGATTATATCTATGGTGGTTACATTACAAGTGTTGTGCTCTAGTTTTGTAAAATATAGACAAAAGAAGAAGTTGTTGTTGTGACATTGAGGAATGATTGAAGAGGAAGATCATAAAAAATATAGAAAGATAATCAAATGGGGTAAGGATTACCGTATTTAAGAGAAAAAAATAGTATTATGTATCATTTTTTTTCTCATTAACCACTATAATTAACCTACATTTATCCTCATTTCCATTACCATTAAAAAAATTCACAACCAAATGCAACCTAAATCTTTCAAAAAATTATGCAAAATGTATTACAATGAAATTCTAACTACTTAAACTATATAGAATTCAATAGAATTATAATTACAAAATTTATTTAATTTATATTACATTATTTTTGCTTAACGGATTTATTTGATGTCACTATATTCTATTTTTTTAATTAGTTGGAAGTTAATAAATCCTAAAATTCATTTTGGTGTTCAATTGGAATAGAGGCCTTTCATCTTAACCCATTCTATTAGGCCCATTTCATTTCAATTTCTTTTCCTACAAAAACTTATACAGTTCCTTTTCTTCCTGTTTCGCAAGTCGCACCCGCTGCGGCAAGTCTGTTCTCTGCCTCTTCCTCGCCGCAGACCACAATCACAGTAAATGAAAGAGTATCTTGTTTATACACACACATATATATACACTTAAAAAAGAAATGGGGGTACAACTGTACCCCCATGTCACTCAATTGGGTCCGCCAGTGTACATAAGTGGTTTTCAGAAATGCCACAAGCATCCATCCACTCATTTGCTGAGTTAAGCCGAGAGTTCCTCTCTCACTTTTCAACTGCAGGATCGTACCTTTCCCAGAAGTACCGACTATTAGATTTAAAACAAAATAATAAAGAATTAGATCGGGCTTTCATGGAAAGGTTCGATAAAGTATTGTTGGAAGGGGAACCGGTTAGTGAAGATACAAAGATTATAGACATCATGGCTAGGTTGAAGAAAGGATCAGACTTATGGAAGTAGGTACGTCTAAAGTGCCCAAAGAGCTATGCCGAGTTCAGAAATCAAGCTGGCAAATTCGTCTCCATGCATGAAGCTTTACAAGCGAATTTGGGGGACAACAAGGCTAATCGGAGAACAACAAGAAGCCCGGTGGAACAGGCTATCGAGTCCCTAAAAATATGAATACATTCATCAAAGGGACAGAGCTGAAGGAAAAATTAAACCAGGTGCTAACATCATCCATCGATACTGTGTAAAATAACGTAAAGGAGAAAGAGTTGCTCTCCCCTCCTGGGAAGATTCGTCAAGAAACTAGCAAACTCAACCCAAACAAATATTGTGCCTATCACCAAAGTGTGGGGCATTTTATGAGTGAGTGTAGAGATTTTCTCAACCAATTATGGCGATTCTATGAGGAGGGAAAGCTCTTCGACTTCGTCAAAAGGCAACCTGGGAAAAAAGCTGAGAAAGCAGCTCGGGAGATGAAATAGATGACCAACCTCCAAGGAACAATAGATCCGGGCGACCAGTTCCCGCCATTGTTGCTCGGTGGAAGATGTATACATGATGGAACCCTCAGGACCTACCGGAGGGTGTTCTGATGGACGACCACCAATGTCTAATCGTAAGAGAAAGACGGAATTGCGAGCAATCAATCATGTACAAGAAATGGGGGTTAATCCATCTGTCCTACAAACATCGGAATTAACCTTTACTGAGAAAGACTTAGAAGGAATATTGACCCCCCATAATGACTCTCTCGTAATCTGTGCCAAGATTATAGGAACCAGAGTGCATCGATTGTTGGTGGACACCGGGGCTTACACTAATATCCTTTTCAAAAAGACACTCGATCAACTGGGAGATTATTCAAGCTATATCCAAGACTCAAACCATCGTATCCTAGGCTTTGGAAATGCTGTAACCATCCATCTGGGAATAATTAGGTTGTCTGTGCAACTTGTAACGGCCGAGGAACCCAAGAAAAATATCACAAGAATGGTAGATTTCTTGGTCGTAGATCAAGAGTCGACTTATAATGGGTTTCTTGGTCGACCCTTTTTAATGAATTCAAAGCCGCATGTTCAACCTACTATTATTGTATAAAATTTCCAACAGCAAGTGGGGCAGGTTCAGTAAAGGGAGACCAAAGAAAAGCTCGTGAGTGTCTCCTACAAATGCAATCAAAAGAAGGACGAGTTTCCATGACGGAAGCCACCACCAGCTACCCAGTTAGTGAACTATCAGTACTAGAAGACGTGATGGAGACGGGAGAGGATCATATGGATCTGGACTAATAATTTTTACCTGCTGACGAATAACTTTTGGGCGAGCATCTCATCACCACCAAGGAGACACCTTCACCTGACGAACAACATTTGGGTGGCGACGAGCAACTTGCTACCAATGACTTGGAGGGCCGCCATCTGGCAAACAATGATGAGCCAAGACAAGCAGACGATCTTGAACCCCATCTGGATGCGGACCCAATGAACATCGAAAATAATTTCGACCCAGAGGGACCAATAATTGATCCTCGTTGGAAAGAACAAAAATGATGAGCAACTACAATTGAAGAACTGGAGGCCATTAAAGTTAGCCCTAAAAACAAGGACCTAGAATTGTACATAGGATCTGAGCTCCCTGAGCCATACAGATCCCGAATAGAAGAGTTCCTCAGAAGAAATCTAGATGTTTTTGCATGGTCTCATGCGGATATGGTGGGAATAGATCCAAAACATGCTTGCCACAAACTCAATATCAACCAAGCAAGAAGGCCAATCCATAAAAAAGAAGAAAATATGACTCAGACAAATATCAAGCTCTAAACGAAGAGGTGAAGGAGTTGCTAGACAATGATCTAATTCGGTAAGCATTTTATCCAAAATGGGTAGCAAACCCGGTCCTTGTGCGGAAACCGAATGGAACCTGGAGGCTATGCATAGATTTCACAGATCTGAATGCAGTATGCCCAAAGGACAATTTTCATCTCCCACACATTGATCAATTGGTGGACAACACTGTGGGGCACAAGATGCTAACATTCATGGACGCGTATGCTGGATACCATCAAATCCCAATGCATCCCGATGACCAAGAAAATACAGTTTTTTATACAAATAAGAAACTGTTGTGCTGGAAAAGAATGCAATTCGGCCTAATCAATGCGGGAGCAACATATCAAAGGTTGGTGAACTAGATGTTCGACGAACAAATTGGGGACACAGTTGAGGTCTACGTTGACGACATCGTGGTCAAAAGTCCCCAGAAAGAAGATCATATCCAACACTTAATCCAGATGTTTGATATCCTCCGACATTACAACATGAAGTTAAATCCAAAGAAGAGCAGCTTTGGAGTACATTCGGGGAAGTTCCTAGGCCATCTTGTTAGCCAACGGGGAATTGAATCCAACCCAATAAATGTAAAGGCTATCATGGATATGCAACTTCCCCGTTCAGTAAAGGAAGTTCAAAGGCTAACAGGCTGCCTAGCAGCTCTGAACAGGTTCATATCCCGATCAGGAGATAAATGTCGTCCGTTCTTCAAAGCCATAAAAAAAGGAAAATTCACATGGACGAACAACTGCCAGAGAGCTTTTGAACAACTCAAAGACTGCCTGGGAGATGTGAAAATACTATCAAAGCCCGTCCCAGGAGAAAAGCTCTATTTGTACCTAGCAACATCTAAAGTGGTGATCAGCTCTGTCTTGGTGCGCGAAGATGGTAGATTCCATCAACCAATTTATTATGTCAGCCAAGCTCTACATGAGGCGGAGATCAAATATTCACCAACTGAAAAGCTGGCATACGCACTTGTCATGAGTGTGACAAAGTTAAGACCATACTTTTTTTACCATCAAGTCGAAGTGCTAACAACTTTCCCACTCAGATAAATTCTACATCGCCCAGACACAACTGGACGTCTTCTAAGATGGTCACTAGAGATCAGCCAATTTGGTGTGATTATGCTCCTTGAACAGCGATCAAGGGGCAAGCATTAGCCGACTTTATCATCGAGCTAACTTTTTCCCAAGATCCAATGAGAGGACTTGATCACCCATGGCATCTCTATGTTGACGGATCGTCCACCAACATGGCCTCGGGGGCAGGTGTGGTGCTCATTAGCCCTAGTAGACAAGTTTTCACCTCGGCTATCAGATTTGACTTCATGGCTACCAACAATGAAGCTGAATATGAGGCTCTAATTGCTGGTATCCACCTATCACTTGCTGTAGATGTTAGACGACTACAAATATTCGGTGATTCACAACTAATCGTCAACCAAGTCCGAGGTGAATATGAAGCAAAAGATGACCATATGATCGAGTATCAGAGAATAGTTGCTCACATGTTATCCTTGTTAGATCAAGTTTTCATTGAACAAATACCAAGGACAAGCAACACTCAAGCGGATGCATTAGCTCCACTAGCAACAAGTGAAGGACCGGCTGAATTGGCAGACATTGTCATAACCAAGATGAACAGCCCGTCAACAATAAGCTACAATGTTAACCAGCTAGACGAGCAAGCTAATGAAGAAGAAGACTGGAGAACAGAAATAGTCAAATATTTGAAGAGTGGAGAAAAACCAAACAACTCTTTTGAAGAAGCCAAGTTAATTAAACGAGCCGCCAGATACACTCTGGTGGGAGAACAACTTTTCAAAAGAGGAATATCAATCCCACTCCTCAAATGTTTGCCTAGGGGGCAAGGACGAGCAATACTTGAAGAAATACATGTCGGAGTATGCGGAAATCATACTGGGGGGTAAGCCTTGGCATACAAAACTATCAGACAAGGTTATTATTGGCTGACTTTACGTCAGGATGCAATCAAGAAAGCAAAAACTTGTCACCAATGCCAGATTTTTGCCCCGAACATTCACACCCCAGCTCAAGAGCTCGTGTCAGTTTACAGCCCGTGGTCATTCGCAAGACGGGGAATGGACATTATTGGTCCCTTCCCAACAGGAGTTGGAAATGTTCGATTTGTTGTCGTAGCAGTCGATTATTATACAAAATGGGCAGAAGCAGAAGTCGTGGTGAAAATTACGCAACAAAATGATCAACTTTATATGGAAGAACATTGTCTGTCGTTTTGGAGTTCCACAAACAATTGTGACAGATAATGGTCCGCAGTTCGATGGAAAAGAGTTGAGAGACTTCTGCACAAAGTGGGGGATAAAAAAACATTATTCTACTCCCTATCATCCCCAGTCTAATGGACAAGTCGAATCCATTAATAAGATTATCAAGCATACATTAAAAGTACGATTGGCGGAAAGCAATGGCAGTTGGTCTGAAGAACTTCCGAAAGTCTTGTGGGCATACAGAGTTTCTCCCAGGTCTAGCACCAGAGAGACACCTTTTGCAATGGCTTTCGGAACAGAAGCCGTAATACCAATCGAGTTAAAGGCCAATACAATCAGGATGACCAACTTTGATGAACAGGCGAACAACTCTGCTTTAGCTACTGAAATGGATTTGCTCGAAGAACAAAGATTAAATGCCGAGCTAAAAAATGCTACATACAAGCAGCGAGCAGAACGTTATTATAATTCTCATGTCAAAATAAGGGAATCTAGAGTTGGATATTTGGTTATAAGAAAGTTACTTGCCCAACCTCCAGGTGTATTGAGACTGACTTGGGAGAGTCCGTATCGTATAACGGATAAATTCCTTAATTGCGTATACGATATCGAAGACATGAAAGACAAACCTGCCCAATACTCCTGGAATGTTGTACATATGAAGAAGTACTATCAATAGGCCGAATAAGTTCAGCTCTTGGGCAAGCAGATATCTTTGGAGGGCAAGTGAACCAAATGAACAAGAAACTTGCCTAATTTTTTGGAAATTTTGTTAAGTATAGAATGAAAAGTTATTCGGCACATTGTATAGTTTGGTGCTGCTCAATTTTTTTTGTTTTAGACAGAATTGCTCGGCAAAAATATTATAAGCGAACAATTTTTTTTGTATTAGTGTTCAAAGTTGTTCGTCAGATTGTATATACTAATGACGAACAGTTTTAAAATACTTGTAAATCTTCATGATGTAAATATAGTTGTTCGTTGGAAGATAAGTCTAAAGCTCAAGGTATAAGTCCAATTTTAAGGATCAAAGCCACTTAAAGGTTGTTCGTCTTTTAAGATGAATAGAACATAAGGCTAAACCCGTATTCCATTATTAAGGCAAAGTTCAAATTGAACAAAGCCCAACAATGTATGTTATAATTGCAAAAGCATTAGACACAAATGTAAAGGCAATTAACATATAAAAAAGAAGATGAGCAAATAGAAGACATTTTCATTAATAAAAAAGGCTTGAAGCCTTAAAAATAGTACAAAAAGGGCAACTGCGATTAAAGATAACGAACAACTATTACAAGAGGAATACATGAAGAAATTCTAAGCCCTATTCTTGTTGTTGTTTGTTCAGAGGAGGATCCTGGGTCTGATCAGCTGGAGGATCAACAATCATATCGTTAACCATATCCTCGGCCGTTTTCTTTTCTTGCTCGGTAACATCTTGCTCGACATCTGCTGCTTGCTCATCGTCGTCAGCAGGAACTGGAGGACGGGTAATGATGATGATGGGATCAAGTTTATCAATCTTGATCCCATAATCTTCCATGTCTCCCAGCTGGAGTTCTATCCCGTTGGGGGGAGGATAATGTTCGACAAATTCAACAAGGTCCTTCCCGATGTCTTCAATAATATCGGGTTTATCATAGCAACCAACTGCACGAATATAGTCAGCGTACGCACAGATATACCCCAAGTTTGAGGGACCCGTACGAAATTGCACTTTAGCCTCGAGCTGCTCGGAAGTGTACATCCCCCCATCACCTCTCTAAGATGAGAAATCTCTGCCTCAGCCTCAACCAGTTTTTGCTCGGCAGCAGTTTCGTTCTTCTTTTCTCTTCGAGCTTAACGTACTTACTTTTAAGCTCGGCCGAAAGCATTTGATAGTCTTCAATGTGCCTTTTCTCAATGTCATCGGCAAGCTTGAGCTGGTTGTTGAGACGAGCAACTTTGGCCTCATATTGGCTGACCAGGCCATCCTTCTCTTCGGTAAGCTGTCGAGCAGTGTGACTTGAAGCCGAATGTACTAACTTTCTACTAGTAGATTCCTCACACGCGTACAAGTTCACTGTAGTATGAGCAAGTATAATGACCAAGTATATTGAACCCAAGGGAAAGTGTGTATGCGAATAGATCCCTGAAGATCTACGCGTCGTAGCTAATATGAGTGTATGTTTTTGGATTTTTTTGGAGAAAATTAATTAACATAAACTAAATTATCCTACGAATGCAAACAGAAAATTAAACTAAGAATTTAAGATGTGTTTTCAAATAAGAGGTGGTGATGCTCAGGATAGGAATCCCTACGTATACTAACGGAGCATGTACATAATCAAAATAACCGGGACGCGCAAGAAATAACCTAAGTAAAAGAATGCAAGATGAAAGCTCAAGATTTTAAACCATAATACTTTATTCTAACACTCGACTTCACTAATCCACTAACACGTTAATAGATTGTGCTTAATTAATGAGACCCTAATTTAACTAAGGTGATGCGGTCGTCCTCCTTCGCTAAACTGCCCTTTCTAAACCCTCTCGTTAAGTCTACTCGTTGTTAAAGAATGATAAGGTCATCCTCTCTCTAACACTTTTCGAACGAAATTCGAAAGTAAAATTAAGATTAATTTTAAGAATTCATTAATTAAGAGAATTAAAACCTAACGTCACGAATTACCCTAATTACGTACCCACAACCTACTTCTACGAGTTCATCCTACCCCAAGCATGCAAGGGTTTTAGCTAGACATGGGTTTTACGTGAACAAGAATAATTGAATAAATAACGAACATGAACATAACGATTAGAACAAAGAAAAGATCAAACATAAACTAGGGTTTCAAGAAATAAATGAATAAACTGAAATTGAATCAATAAAATGAAGTCTCAACGGTTCAAGAACAAAGGTATGAAGAAACGAAACTAAAAAGTAAAATTGGACTAAGAATTCGTAAAGAAAAACCTCAAAATACGTAAAAGTAAAGCTTGCTCGTTCCTTCTTCTCCAAAAACTAACTCTAAAAACGATCTGGTATCAAGTGGTAAGTGGTGGTCCGTAAAAACGAGCTCGGGACAAGTATATATAAGCCTTGGGCCGAGTCGGGAACTCGTGGGCCGGAAAAATGAACTTGGAAACTTAAGCCTTGAAGGCGCTCGAGCTAAGTGGTCGAGTGAAACAAGCACTCGAGCGGAGGCGCTCGAGCAGTGGTGCTCTAGCGAAGAAAATTCTCTGTAAGTTTGGGGCGCTCGAGCTGGTTGAGCTCGAGCGGAGGCGCTCGAGGGAACTGGTCGAACAGATCAATAGGTCGAGCGAAGGCGCTCGAGGGGTAGTGCTCGAGCGTAGAAAATGCTCTGTAAGTCAGAGGCGCTCGACCGGCTTTGCTCGAGCGGAAGCGCTCGAGTGTATAGCTCGAATGGGCCTTCTTTCTTTTCAACTAACACTTTTCTTCTCACGCACTAATACCAATCGTATTTCTTCGATATCTTCTCATCCGGGCATCTGTTTGAGTCGATTCAAAGTCCTAGGAACTCCAATTTTTGCCCTCGATTCACCTATGAACATCAAAGAGACAAATTCATCAATGTAAAGAAATAGTACTCATTTGACTCTAAAAACTCAATAAAATCGACCAAAACTTGGGCATTTCTAGCTACGAATCATGACAATTTCACGCCTAATCAACCCCCCAAACTTACCATATTGCTTGTCCTCAAGCAATGAAATAATAAGTCAATTGAAATTGTTAGGAATGAGTCAAAGAATCAAATCATGCAAGCAAATGAACTCGAGCTTCAAAAATCAATCACAAGTATACTCACTCATCTTCCAACATCATACTCATGCAACAACAGCAAGAATCACCAAAATCAAACATGGATGTGCACTCAACGATGTGTTTCACTCCCTCACAAGTGTATATCAATGATAAAGGGACTCACTCAAACAATCAATCACTCATATCAGCAGCCATAGGCTTGTAAGCACTCTCAACTCCGACCATACTCTAAAAATCAATGCCGAATCAAAAAGGACTTTTCTCAAGGTTGTAATGTAGGCTCTTTGGACAGGTGGGATAACAATTTGGGTAAGTGACTCAAGTGAATGGAGAATAGAACATCAAACTTTAGTACTTCGAGTTTAGGAACAGACTACTTCACACATTTTCAATCAACACACTTTCAATTCCATACTCTCAACACTTCAATTTTTTTTCTAACTCTTTTTTCACTTTTCTCAATCACTTCACTTTTTTTTTTCACAAACACATGAGCTCTTTTTTTTTCTTTTGCTCATTCTCAATTTTTTCTTTTTCCCACAACTCAAAACTTCATCACGCCTTTTTCTCATACTCACTCACAAACAACATTTCCCTTTTTCAACTCAATTCAATCCCTTCACATTCACACTTTTCCTATTCTCCACTCAAATTGGGATAAAAAGGCTTAGGAATTGGAATAGTGTTCATATGTGCTAGCAAATGAAATAAGCTTTAGGCTCAAAGGGGCTAACAAGGGACAAATGTTAAAGGTAAGGAAAATTTGGCTAAGTGACTCAATCAAAACAAAGATGACCTAAGATCACCTTCGGCATATCAAACTAGACATAGTCAAGAAGAGAGAGCACACACAAGTTCTAGCATCCTCTAAGGTGACGATTCACTCACAAATGAAGAGATCAAATCATGCATCTTAATCTCATAAGGCTCAAATCTCACGGCTTTCACATCCATGCTAGTCCTAGTGAATTCTCCCTTTCATCACACAAATACTAAAAAAGAAAACTCATAAGCAGACTAGTTCTCTCTCAAATCAACTCTAGCTCAATACTTACACAAATCAATTATTAACTCAACTTCACAACTCTAGTCTACTCATCACTTCATACTCAAGAATGAACAATAAGTAAATGATACGAGTAAATAAGCGTAAAGTAAATCAATCATCGAATTAGTTCAACACAAAACAAGCCCAAAAGTTTGAAAAACTCAAATACAATCCCTTCACAAATCAAATCACTCAAACATAAACTCATCACAAATCACTCAGGAATTATAAAACAAAAGACTGAAATAAAAGAGGTGCAAGGGTAGAGAAAAGTGGGGGGAATCCCCATCATCACTGGTCTGGAGGAGGTGGCGGAGGACGGTAGTTGGGATGATCAGCTCCCAAGTGAGACACAAAAAATGACTCCATCCATCGGTGCATATCCGAGAACTGATCTCCCATCCTATCTTGCGTCTGACGCAAGTGTGACACGTCCGTCTGGAGCGTCTGAATCTGGTTCCCCATCTGAGTCCAATCGTCATATGTAGGGTACCACGGTCTCGGCGACTGCACCTCAGGTGACTCAACCCCCAACTCTTGCGGCTCCTCACCTACAGCTTCACCCTCCTCGTACTTTTGCTCTTTTTCTTCCTGGAGGTCTGCTACTCCACTCGATCCGGCACCGCTCGTGCCTTCACCCCAGCTTCTCTTCGAAGGCCTCGCATCTCGGAGCCCTCGACTATCCACATCATGAGTATACTTAGCACTCAAAGCTAAGTGCCTCTCTCCGTTCATCCCCAGGTTTGCTTTCTTCTTCCCCTTCAACGTTACGAGCTTGTCATTTGGGAGAGGGAAGAGATCATCTTCCTTGCATCGAATACAAAAACTCCCCATCCAATGCTCAAACATCAGAGTGTGGCTCAACTGATCAAAGTCTAAATCTCTCCCGGGAATAGGAGCTGCACAGGGCACACATCCTAAGTGCTTCATGAACACCAAGATTAGACCTCCTCCCCTCACCTTTGAGGTCTTGGGCCCAAGCTTGAATGCCACTTCGTAGTGGTGCTCCATGAAGTCCCGTCCGAAATCATGATCCTTCACATACAGAAGACACCAAATCCCGTAGAGTTCCTTACTCGTTACGGTTCCCATCTCAGAACGGGCGTAAATAGTGTTTCCCAAAATTCGCTCCAAGTGCCGAATCACTGGGTTTCGGATAGCTGAGGCTCGAGCATTCTGGGCCTTGTATTCACCGGCCATCCCTCCCGTGATGTCGTTCCAGAATCCGTTCGCGCTGTACGACTTCGACACATGGTTGGGCCTTGGTAGAGCAGGGAGCCCAAACGCTAAGTTCACGTCTCTGATCTCACAATGCTGCATCTCGTTTCTGTAATTGAACTTGAACGAGTACTCATTCTTCTTTTCTATGGTGGCCAGGAACTGCTCAGTCAGATCAGCGTGGGTGTCCATCGTGAGCAATATCTCGAGGAACTCAGTCATGTCGTTTCTGGTGAAAATTCTCCTAATTTCCTCCTCAATCCCGATATCCTGCATAAAACGCACCACCGGCCTTCGGGTTTTCACTACCTTCCCGGTGACCAGACTCCACCGGTAGGCTATGTATCTCCAGCTCCTTGCATAATCAAGGCCGTCCCATCGAGAGGGCAACAACTATCTAGTGGCCAAATCGTTGGTAAGAGCCTCCAACTCGGCAATGCTCAAGATCTTATCTTCGTTTCTCTTTGGGGCCATTGTACCTAAGCAAGATATAACAAGGATTTTCAACAACATTCTTGAACTTCAAAGCAATTTATCACTCATTCATACTCAAGCTCTTCCAAGTAATCCAAATCAATTCACAATTCAAAATACATCTCAAGTTCAAAGCAATTCTCAAATAGTCTTTATTCACTTTCCTTAAGCTTCCCTATCCAAGTTCTCAAGTAACAAACACTTAAACCATGCTTTTCATTCAAAGTTCTCAAGTACTCAACAATTAATTCCTCCATTTCAACCCAAAAATGCCTGTAACTAAGTCTATCATGAAGTAACATTACACAAATTATGCAATTTACATGCTCAAGACTCAATTCATACTCATTCATGCTCAAAACCTTCTCAATTCACAAAAATTTCATCTCAACATGCAAAACCCACTTCCTTTTCTCAAATTCCTACTTTCTCACTCTAGAAATTCACCTATTCTACTCATGAACCCTAATTCATATGCCTCTCATGTCCAATTCATCCTAAAGCTACGAATTTAATCACCAAAAGATAGAAAGTACATACCTTGCTTGAGGAATTAATGGAGAATGAGAAGGAATTCGTGAGAAATCGTGACTAAATTGAGACGAAATGCGTGAGCTTGAAAATCCACCCCCAAATTGCCCAAAATCGCACTCTCAGTGTGTGTATATGTGTATGTGCGTGTGGGAGAAGGGATATTTATAGGGGGCTCAAAACTAGGGCTGAAACGAAGGGCGCTCGAGCTGGGCTAGCTCGAGCGGAGGCGCTCGAGCTTGGTGGTCGAGCGGGTCAATAGGTCGAGCGAAGGCGCTCGAGCATAGGCACTCGAGCGCCTAAAACGTTCTGGATAAATTTGGGCGCTCGACCCCCCAGCTCGAGCGGAGGCGCTCGAGTGGTGTCACTCCAGCGGCACCTCCTTGCAATTTGAATTTTCGACGCTCAAACCCGAATTTAGCATACCAAACGCGCTCGAAACCTTCATCAAACATATTCAAGCATAAACTAACCTTGAGAACTCCTCGATTTAAGCCAGGTCGCTCATTCGACCGAGGAGTTGGGGTCTCTTCCAAACGTGCAAATCACCAATCCAATTCGCGCCAAACTTAAGCAATCACACTTAATTCGATCCAACTACCCTCATGCATCGATATTTTCGAAAAATTTGACCAATTTTTCATTAGAATTTCGTGTACGAACTCGAGGTACGAATACACCCCCCCCCCAAACTTTGTTCTTGCTACGCAATAATAAAGTTTGAAAAGAATGAGTACGTACGAGTAAGTACACTAAATTATTATGAACTTAAATCACTATCAATGCAAAGTAATGACGAAAAGAAACATCACCCCCCAAACTTCGACTTCACAGAGAGGTCTATGTTTGGGGTTCGGTTTACCTCAAACTCCATCAATTGCATGCTTTCCTACTTGAGACATCTCCAACTTCATGTATCTCTTCCTTAGGCTCACTTGCTCGAACTAAACTCCACAAAACAAGCCTACACCAAAAAAAAAAATCTCTACAACGAGGTTAACACTTACGATTCACAAAACGACAAAATAAACACGACACATAAAAACAAGTAAAAATGGGTTGCCTCCCATTTAGCGCTAGTTTTAAGGTCCTAATGCCGGACCGAGCTCGAAGGAGCTCACGGGACTTGAGAATCTAAAATACCTCCCTTATTCTCATAAGAGAAGTTGAAGAATTTCTTTACTCGATGTCCGTTCACCATGAATTTATGTCCATCATCCTTCTCAACTTCAAGGAATCCACTCTTATGCACTTCCCTCACAATGTACGGCCCGTTCCACTTGGACTTAAGCTTTCCACCAAATAACTTCATCCTCGAATTGAATACGAGGACTTGATCTCCCACCTTGAATTCTTTTGTCTTCAACCGTGCATCGTGCCACTTCTTGGTCTTCTCTTTGAAAATTCGGGCATTCTCTTAGGCACTGTCTCGAAACTCCTCCAACTTATGCAATTGGAGTAATCTCTTCTCACCAACCAAGGCACTATCAAAATTCAGTTTCTTGATCGCCCAATATGCCTTATGTTCCAACTCCACGGGCAGATGACATGCGTTTCCAAAAACCAATTGGTACGGAGACATACCAAGAGGTGTTTTGAAAGCTGTCCTATATGCCCAAAGGGCATCATCAAGCTTCGTTGCCCAATCCTTCCTACTAATGCTCACCGTCTTCTCAAGGATCTCCTTGATTTGACGATTCGAAACCTCTGCAAGACCATTAGATTGAGGATGATAAGCAGTAGAGATTTGATGTCTTGCCTCATATTTCGACAGCAGCTTTTCCATCCACTTGTTCACAAAGTGACTTCCCCCATTACTAATCAAAGCTCTTGGAACTCAATATCTTGCAAAGATGTTCTTCCTCAAGAACTCGATCACCACTCGGGAATCATTCATTCGAGTCGGGACAGCTTCAATCCACTTCGAGGCGTAATCAACGCATACGAGAATGTACAAGATTTCATTGCTAGGAGGAAATGGACCCATGAAATCAATCCCCCATACGTCAAATATCTCGACTTCCATGAACACGTGCATCGGCATCTTGTCCCTCTTAGTAATGGAGCCAAATCGTTGGAACTTTTCACACCTCTTGACCCACTCCATGCAATCTCTCAAAAGAGTTGGCCAATAAAAACCCGATTGAAGCACCTTCCTTCCGGTCTTTTCTCCACCCAAATGTCCTCCACATGGCAAGGCGTGTCAATGCCTTATGATATTACTCCACTCCTCCTCTGGCACACACCTTCTCAACACATGATCTATCCCTCTTTTGAACAAGTAGGGATCGTCCCAAATAAACTCCCGAACTTACTTCAAAAATGCCTTCCGATGCACCGAGTCTATCTCAACGGGCAACTCCCCACTTGCTAAATAATTAGCATAATCTGCAAACCAAGGCGCCTTCCCTTCAACTCGATATACAGGAATGTCTCCTAAGCCAAAGAGCTTCTCATCCGGAAATTCATCGTTCACCTCTCGATCCTCCACTGTGTTCTCCTTTGTGAGCTCCAATCTCGAAAGGTGATCTGCTATCACATTCTCACATTCCTTCTTGTCTCGAATCTCTACATCGAACTTTGGAGTAGCAAAATCCATCGAATAAGACGGGGTTTTGCATCCTTCTTACTCATAAGATACCGAATCGCTGCGTGGTCCGTATATACAATTGTTTTCGTCCCTACTAGGTAGGGTCGAAACTTATCAAAGGCATACACGACCGCCAACAACTCTTTTTCGGTTGTAGTGTAATTAACTTTAGCAAAATTCAGCATCTTCGAGGCATAGTAAATAGCGTGAAAACGCTTCTCACGAATTTGCCCCAAAGCAACCCCCATCGCATAGTCACTAGCATCACACATCAGCACGAACGGGCTAGACCAATCCGGTGTCACAAGTATCGGGGCATTCACCAACACTTCTTTCAACCTGTTAAAAGCCACTAAACATTCATTAGTAAACTCAAAAGCAACTTTTTTTTCAAGAAGCCGCGAAAGGGGTTTAGCTATTTGTGAAAAGTCTTTGATGAAACGTCTATAAAAACCCGCGTATCCTAAAAATGACCGAATCCCCTTCTCGGTCGAAGGTGGTGGAAGCTTCTCAATAGCAATCACTTTCGCCTTGTCAACTTGGATACCTTTCGAGGACACATGATGTCCAAGAACAATACCCTCTCTCATCATGAAGTGACACTTCTCCCAATTAAGCACTAAGTCCGTCTCTTCACACCTGCTCAACACAACTTCAAGATTGATTAGACATTTATCAAACGACTTCCCGTAGACGGAGAAGTCGTCCATAAAAACCTCCATAATCTTCTCAATCAAACCATGAAAAATAGCCATCATACACCTTTGAAAGGTGGCGGGTGCATTACACAACCCAAACGGTATCCTCCTAAAAGCAAAAGTACCATAGTAGCAGGTGAAGGTGGTTTTCTCTTGATCCTCGGGGGCTATCATAATCTGATTATACCCCGAATACTCATCTAAGAAGCAGTAATACTCAAAACCACCTAATCTATCAATCATCTGATCAAGGAACGGTAGAGGAAAGTGATCCTTACACGTTGCCTTGTTCAACTCTCTATAATCTACACACACACGCCAAACCGTCACTAATCTAGTGGCTACCAATTCATTAGACTCAGTCTTAATCGCCGTGGTACCCCCCTTCTTAGCAACTACGTGTAACAGACTCACCCATGGACTATCAGAAATTGCAAAAATCATGTTGCTATCTAACAACTTTAAAACTTCCTTATGTATCACCTCTTGAATCACCGGATTAACTCTACGCTGATTTTGCACTATCGGTTTTCTACCCTCTTCTAATCTAATCCTATGCATGCAAATCGAAGGGCTAATTCCCTTAATATTCGCGATCGACCATCCTATAGCAGATTTGTGCTTACGAAGCACTACTAGAAGTCTCTCAAGCTGATTATCAGATAAAAGGGCAGATACAATTACTGGATACTTGTCGGTCTCATCCAAGTAAGCGTACTTGAGGTGGTCGGGAAGTGGCTTCAGCTCCTTTTTCGCCTCTAATGGTGGCGCCTTATCGAACATGTTCTCGAAAGTTGACTCCTCGACTTCCAAGTCGTCCTCATCCTCTACTTTCTTCATCTCCAAGAACTTGACATCTTCATTGTCTTCCAAGCTGTCAAAATAATCAAGATCATAAGAATCATAAGATAGATCGTCTAGAGTAGGATAATCAAATTGATGAACATAAAAAGAGCAAGGGTTTAGAAGTGTGTCTTCAACACAAGTGTCCGTGATGTCAATGAAGTGGCAAATCTCATCTCCCAATGGGTATTTCATAACTTCATAAATAACTATCTTCATTTCTTGATCATCAACCTTGACCGTGATCTTCCCATTCGCTACATCAAGTACCATCCCGGCTGTAGCTAGAAACGGCCTCCCTAAAATTAGCGGCACATGCTCATCCTCTTCCATCTCGAGTACTACGAAGTCGGCAGGAAAAACGTGATTCTCCACCGTCACTAGAACATCCTCCACTACTCCTTGAGGTCTCGTGATGGACCTATCAGCAAGCTGGAGCGTCATCATCGTGGGTTGAAGTTCACCCACCTCTAACTTCTTGAACAACGAAAGAGGCATCAAATTAATGCTAGCCCCGAGATCACACAAGGCTCCTTTCTTGATCCCGTTCCCGATATCACAAAGAATGGTGAAGCTCCCGGGATCCTTCATCTTGGGAGGAAGCGTCTTGTGCACCATCGCACTCACCTCGTGGTTCAAGTGCACTAACTCAGGTCTGTCCACTCTCCGTCTCTTCGCTATCAAGTCCTTCAGGAACTTGACCTAGTTAGGCATCTGTTCCAAAGCATCATAAAAAGGAATATTAATATGTAGCTTTTTAAAAACATAAATGAATTTAGCAAACTTTTCATCAAACTTCTTTGTCATGAAGCGTTGTGGATATGGGACAGGTATCACAGATTTGGGTACCCCCCCATTCATCTTTCTCGGTCTCTTTCACTTTCTCCCTTGCTTCCTTTGCTTTCTTCCACTTTGGGACTCTCTCAATCTCCTCAATCTCCTCTTCAGGCTCTTTGCTCTCATGGGACTCCTTCACATCTTTACTCATCTGAATGCCTTCACCCTCATCTTTCTTATGTTCTTTCACCTCCATCTCAATCTCCTCTTGGAGCGTCTCAAAATCAGCAGGCATCTCAGGATCATCATATTTAGTCCCACTTCTCAACTCAATAGCCTTGCAATATTCCTTTGGGTTATCCTCGGGCATTGAAGGATACTTGCCAGGCTCTCTCGGCTGAGACTTTGCAATTTGACTAATTTGATACTCAATAGAAGAGAACCTGCGGTTGTTCTCTTGCTGAGCTCGATTCCATTCCATGTCTCTCTTTTGGAGTTCTTGATCACGCTGATCACCTTTTTTGTGCAACTCCTTTACATCGTACTCCAAAGAGGACAATCGCTTGCTACCTTCCTCCACCTTCTGAAGGATAGCTATCAACATTTCCTCAGTTGAAGCTCCGCCTTCTCCACCAGGAGGTTTAGAACCTGGATCAACACCTGGAGGACATGTAATACCAGCCTTTGGATTAGCATATGAAAAGTTCTCACTCTTCCTCCATGTGTTTTGAGGAGGCTGCTGTCCTCCTTGATATCCTTGTGTGTTCCCTCATTGATTTTGAGGTGGCTGAGGACCTGGAGGTACAAATGGTTGGCCATAAGGAGGCCTTCCAAACTGATTTCAACCTTGTGGATAGTTAGGCCTTCCCATATAGTTGGCCTCTTCTTGCTGACTCGTGGGTGGGTCCACTTTCTCGCTCACTGCTACATTCCCTCCAACCAGATTCTGCCCCATCTCAAGGTTGCTGATCTTCTCCATCATAGCCATCAACAACTTCCTTGTACCCTCATTCTCCTCCAACTTACAAACTCTCTGAAACTCTGGATCCTCGTTCCATGCACCGACATTCGTGAGAATGTTGTCAACGATTTCTCTAAACCTCGCTATCCCTTGGTTCAGAAAAGCTCCACTCGCACATGCATCTAAATGGGCTTGGTCAGCCTTGCTGGCTCCACTATAGAAGAATGCCATGATATCTCCCTTATTGTACCCGTGCTGCGGGCACTTAATCAACATGTTTGAGTATCTCTCCCACGCTTGGCATAAATCCTCTCCTGGCTTCTGGCGAAAGGAAGAGATCTCAATCCTTGTTTTAATAGTTCTCGATGGAGGGTAGAATCGCTCGAGGAATAGACGCTCGAGCTCGGCCCATGTGGTTATACCTCCCCGTGGGAGCGTGTTATCATACCACTCCTTTGCTATTCCCGTCAATGAGAATGGGAACATGTAATACCCCGTCCCATTCTATACCCTTTTTCTTTTTTTAGAAACCTTATTTTTATTTTCTTTTCTTTGTTTCTTTTAATTTTAATTATTTTGTGTGTTATTTGTGTATTTAAATATATATACCCTTTTTATAAATTCCTAAATTCGAAGAAAGAAATTGAATCTTTCAAACGAATGAAGGACTACGAGAAATTAATTATTTCAAATTAAATTAAGGATTTCGATCCGTATAATTTATTGAGAAGAATCAAAATACATTAAAATATTAATTGAGTTTTAAAACTGTATTAATTTCTGAATCGGGGTTACACTCGTGAACCAAACGACCCCTAAACCGTATCAGTTGGGAACGAAAATATCAATTTTTGGATAAGAATTGAGGGAGTAGATAAGTCTTGAAAAAAAAAAGAAATTAGTATAAATAGAAAAAAATCTCACTCTCTCTCCTCATTTTTCATTCACGCACATATTCAGTTTCTTTCTTTCCAAATTTTCTCTCCTTTCTCTCTCTACTCCACGCCTCTTTCTTCCTTTTTCTTCTTCCTCCGGCGAACAAGCTCCGTCGCGCCCCCTCCCTCCTCCAGCCGAGCGCCGCTGTCCTCTGTCCTCCGGCGAACGACGCCACCGCCGTCGCCCTCGCCGTTCCGCCGCTGGAGCTCCGCCCAGCCGCGACGCCTCTCGCCTCGCCGTGCACTCCGCCGCCGCGACCACGGCCTCAGGCCGCGCACCCCCTTGCGAATCCGCCACCGCTCGAGCCTCCCCTGCCCTCCGTCGCTCTCGCTCTCTCTCTCTCTCTGCTCGGAGTGCCGCCGCCTCGAAGCGCAGCGCCGCCGCCTCAAAACCGAAGCTCCGCCTTCGCCGTCTTTTCCTCCACCTTCAGTAAGATGAAATCTTTTCTCTTTTCTTCGAATTTCATTCCGTTTAATTCAATTTCGAATATCGAATTATTCCAATTTCTAACCGAGACCTTCTTTTCGTTTAATTATCCGTTCAATTTGACGCCGTTGAACCGGTTGCTGTTGCCGAATTTTTGGAAATTCCAATCGACGCCGTTAGGCTGTTCAAATTCATTTTCCGAATTCCCGAACGACGCCGTTAGGCTGCCCAATTCTTCGAACGAATTATCGATTTCCCAATCGACGCCGTTAGGCCGCCCGTTTAACACCTCGAACCGGAATTGTAAGGTTTCTACCTTCATTTTTCTTCTTGGGTAAATTCTGGTTTATTTTGTTAATTTGTTCGAATCGTGGGACAAGGAAAAGAAATGAAAACTTACTGTTAGTTGGTTAGATGGTTTAGTATTGTTAGTTGACTTGTTTAGTATTGTTGTTTAGTCCTTTTGTATCATTCTTTAGAAGTAGGATTTGGATATTGTTTTCCTTGTTTTTATTCCTTCACAAACATGAGTTGGACTGTTGGAATTAGCTGAGTTAGTATCTTGGTTTTAGTTGACCGGTTGATGTGTATTATTGTTTTAGATGTATGGTATCAATGAATTAGTGGACTAGTATTATTCTTATGGATGTTTAGTATCACTGTTTTAGTGTTATGGTGATTTTAGTATAGTCCTTTAGTATCCCTGTTTTGATAAGTTGGTATTATTACTTGGATGATGATTTTCAATTGTTAACACATTTGTTTTGAATCCGTAGACAAAGGGAAACTCGTCTTCCCCTCTTACCCCCGTTAGAAACTTAAGAACCAAAAGATAAGTCTTTTAAATATCCAATTTAGTAAAAAGAGTTTTCTTGGAAAAAAAATAATAAATTCGTTTAGAAATGAGAAATAGAATTCTTAAGAAAGAAAAACCCTTTTCTTTAATTTTATTAATTTTTCTAAGTAATAATCTTATTTTTCTAAGTAATTCCAAGTTTAATAATTATATTTTTTTCCTTAAAGGGCCTTTATTAAGGACACCACTGAAATTAGTAAATACACTCCCCTAATACACCTCCTCTAAAAAAAGGGGTGTACTTACCAATTGAAAATCAACCTTTGAAGACTTTAGTTTTCAATATTTTTCTAAAGACGACAATCTACTCAATCCTCGAGTTTCACACTCTAAAGCTTTTCAAATTCAAAAGTCAATCTTTTAATCGGAATACTCCTTATTAGGATTCTGTACTTTTCAAGACACGCACGAAGGACTTGACTGTCTACCTACACAGTATTCCCAGAACTCAGAACAATCAGGTGGGTGATGATCTGTTGATTGATCTGCTAATAATAACATCGTGCCGGTATTTTCTGAACTCGACTAAATCAAATAAAAAATATCTAATCCAATATAAATGTAACACCTATCTATATAACTGTTTGGATTATGTGATATAACTATATATGTTATATATTACCTGTTGTTTTATGAATCGATCACCATTGCATGAGTAAACACCTTACGTGAGCATGAATCAGTTCAATTGCCAGTCAAGTATTATTCTCTGTAAAGTTTATTGAGTCAGTTTTGTGGAAAATCAGTATGTACGGAGTTGGGATCGAGTTTTAAATCCGACCTCTGGGGCCGCTGTCGGGGACGCCCTCGGAATCAAGGTTGTTGATCAAGCAGATCTGGTCCCCGGTCAGCTGTCGTTGGACGCACTGGGAATAAGGCTATTGATGCTTGCTTATTTTGAGGGATGT
Organism: Ballota nigra; assembly: GCA_947034835.1. Classification (NCBI taxonomy): domain Eukaryota; kingdom Viridiplantae; phylum Streptophyta; class Magnoliopsida; order Lamiales; family Lamiaceae; genus Ballota; species Ballota nigra. The sequence continues at coordinate 43,565,751 of OX344724.1, read as the reverse complement.
TATGGTTGGATAATGTGAGTTTGTGTGGTTGGATGAAGTAAGTTTTGGTTGGAGTTGAAAAGGGAAACTTTGATGGAAGTGGAATGGTTGTACGTTTATGGTGTGACGGTTGGTGGTAATATGTGATATGACTTTGGGCTTTGCCTTAATGTGAACCAACTTGTGCTATTTCAATTATATTATGCGAAATATGCTTAAATGTCGTTTAAACTTTATAATCTTATCTCTATATGAAACTGATTAAATAAAATAAACATTTTATTAATGAGTACAATTTAATATATTTCGGATTTACCAATCCCATGATGTTGCAAATCACCCATATGTGAGAATTCAATTCTCACGCCCCTTTTTCCTAACCCCTTGCAGATTACGATTACGGGGAGCAAGGACAGTGATACAGAAGACACAAAGTTTCCCGTTTGTCTAAAATACTATTAATAATACAATGATACCTATTATTCCTATTCTTAAATAAATGTTGTCGCTACTGTTATGCGAGACGATACTTTTCACCGTGTGTTTCAGTTATCAAAACTCAGTGTGTATTATCGTGAAGATATGGAACCCTTTATCCATCTTTATATATATACAGATAAACTTACATTATAATATTTCTTCCCACTTATCCGCCGCATGAAACTTCTCTCTCAATTCAGTTATATTCCCTTCAAATATTTTATAGTTCGGACTTTTGATCACAATAACACTTCGAATCCGATATAATTAATATATTCTGGGTTCGGGGCGTTACAGAACAGCCTAAGCCTCTTGGCATCTTCAGACATGCCGTTATAATTGAATGTGGAGGCTATCATCAAGAAACTCCTCAGGTGAGTATGAGGATTCTCCTTCCCAACCTCCCCCTTGAACTGGTTCTCGGTAAGCAGCTTAAGAATTCTCGGGGAAATTGAGAAATTATTTGCCTCAACAGGAGGCAATGCCACTCCATCATAGTACCGTTGTGGCTACGCTGCAAACCTTTCTCAAATAGCCATATTCTGATCTACGTTATAAGGAATGTGTTGTGGATTAGCAGTTGGTACGGGTACTTGTTGGGGTGGTGGTGGTTGATAAGCTGGTGGTTGGTTGTAAACAGGAGGTGGAGGATACGGGTATGGTGGATACGGATAAGGTGGGTATGGGTAAGGTGGATAAGGTAAGTTGTTTTGTGGTAAGTTAGGATATGGGTAAGCAGGGTTGTTCTGAGGATTTTGGACAATGTTATGAGCTGGACTATTTTGATTCTGTGTACCCGGGTTTTGGCTCTGGCTTTCCCCTGACGGATCTTGATTCTTACTGGTATTGCCATCAGTGCCGTCAACCCGGTTCAATGTCTGATTGAACTCATTCTCGACATCATCCAACTCATTAGTAATGTCCATTGGTTCTTTCCCTCCGGTAGCGTTCATCCTTCTTAAGAAGACTCAGTTTCTTCTTGCTATGGTCTCAGGATCTGACGGTAATCTCTCTTCGCTCGTATTACCTTGCGAGCGTGTTTTCATAAACCTGAAACACTAACAAAAGAATCAAAATGCAACTGCCGAATATGTACGAAATAAAACAGAAAAGTAAATCACTCACTACTAACTACTAAGCTATCGACAAATCCTATTCAAAAGACATACAACGCCATCCCCGGCAACGGCGCCATTGACTTGAAGCCGAATGTACTAACTTTCTACTAGTAGATTCCTCTCAAGCGTACAAGTTCACTGTAGTATGAGCAAGTATAATGACCAAGTATATCGAACCCAATGGAAAGTGTGTATGCGAATAGATCCCTGAAGATCTACGCGTCGTAGCTAATATGAGTGTATGTTTTTGGATTTTTTTGGAGAAAATTAATTAACATAAACTAAATTATCCTACGAATGCAAACATAAAATTAAACTAAGAATTTAAGATGTGTTTTCAAATAAGAGGTGGTGATGCTCAGGATAGGAATCCCTACGTATACTAATGGAGCAGGTACATAATCAAAATAACCGTGAGGCGCAAGAAATAACCTAAGTAAAGAATGCAAGATGAAAGCTCAAGATTTTAAACCCTAATACTTTATCCTAACACTCGACTTCACTAATCCACTAACACGTTAATAGATTGTGCTTAATTAATGAGACCCTAATTTAACTAAGGTGATGCGGTCGTCCTCCTTCGCTAAACTGGTAGATGAATTAGCCCTTTTTAAACCCTCTCGTTAAATCTACTCGTTGTTAAAGAGTGATAAGGTCGTCCTCTCTTTAACACCTTTCAAACGAAATTCAAAAGTAATGTTAAGATTAATTTTAAGAATTCATTAATTAAGAGAATTAAAACCTAACATCACGAATTACCCTAATTACGTACCCACAACCTACTTCTACGAGTTCATCCTACCCCAAGCATGCAAGGGTTTTAGCTAGACATGGGTTTTACGTGAACAAGAACAATTGAATAAATAACGAACATGAACATAACAATTAGAACAAAGAAAGGATCAAACATAAACTAGGTTTTCAAGAAATAAATGAATAAACCGAAATTGAATCAATAAAACAAAGTCTCAACGGTTCAAGAACAAATGTATGAAGAAACGAAACTAAAAAGTAAAATTGGACTAAGAATTCGTAAAGAAGAACCTCAAAATACGTAAAAGTAAAGCTTGCTCGTTCCTTCTTCTCCAAAAACTAACTCTAAAAACGATCTCGTATCAAGTGGTAAGTGGTGGTCCGTAAAAATGAGCTCGGGACAAGTATATATAAGCCTTGGGCCGAGTCGGGAACTCGTGGGCCGGAAAAATGAACTTGGAAACTTAAGCCTTGAAGGCGCTCGAGCTGGTTGAGCTCGAGCGGAGGCGCTCGAGGGAACTGGTCGAACGGATCAATAGGTCGAGCGAAGGCGCTCGAGAGGTAGTGCTCGAGCGTAGAAAATGCTCTGTAAGTCAGAGGCGCTCGACCGGCTTTGCTCGAGCGGAAGCGCTCGAGTGTATAGCTCGAATAGGCCTTCTTTCTTTTCAACTAACACTTTTCTTCTCACGCACTAATACCAATCGTATTTCTTCGATATCTTCTCATCCAGGCATCCGTTTGAGTCGATTCAAAGTCCTACGAACTCTAATTTTTGCCCTCGATTCACCTATGAACATCAAAGAGACAAATTCATCAATGTAAAGAAATAGTACTCATTTAACTCTAAAAAATCAATAAAATCGACCAAAACTTGGGCATTTCTAGCTACGAATCATGACAATTTTACGCCTAATCACAGTGTTAGAATAGCGGTGGGAAATTTCTTCTAGCTCGACAGTTGGGCCATCCCCTTTTGGGTAGTCACAAGGGAGTTGGCGGCTTGCATCATTGAAAAATGGAAGTTGTCCACCACTCCTTGTAGGGAGATGGATTTGTCCAGCTGCTTCGTCCAGGCTCGGGCGACCATCTCTGTGGCTCGGCGAACATGGTCACCAGGGATCTCCCTTATGTTTACCGGGGTCTTTGAGCAGGCATATTGATGCACAGGATTTGCTCGCCCTGGATGATCGTCACCCCGGTATCTGCGAACAAAAGTCCAGATGATAATTAGAAATTTGTTGAAAGAATAAAGTTGTAAAGACCAGAGAGTTAAGCCATAATTTAAACTTACTCGGCGTATTTCCTGGAGTCCCAGCCGAGGTAGGTGATGTCTTCTGGACCTCGAGGGGGGGATTGTCTATCCTTCCCCTCTTTGCTCTTCCGCTCCACTGGTTCTCTTGAAGTGCGGCGAGCAACTTCAATCTGTTGGGCGTGGGAAGAGTCTTTGCCTACTTTTTCCTTCCCCTTGTCACCAGTAGGGGCAGCCTGGGCAACAGGGGTCCCGTCTCCCCTTTTTAATCGTTTGGCCCCATGGGGGGATGATGCCGGGGGAGATGGTGGTGTGGCACTCGGGGGAGGGGCAGCTTGCCGAACAACAGAGGCCCCTGAGGGCTTGTTTGTCATCGCCAGGACTTTGGAGGGCGGGTCTCCTTTAACCTTCCTTCCCTTAGAGGGCGGCATTTCGTGAACTCTCTGCTCCAGAAGACCAAAGCAGGGAGGGACTGCTACAGTGACTTGCTCGGCTAAAAAAAAGAGCACGTTAAACAAGCAAGTATTATTATTAAGAATTATTGACGAACAAGTTCGCTTTGAATAGTTAGAATTTTTTATACCTGGGGGCACTTCAACTTGGGCTTCAAGATGATGTGGATACGTGAACAGACGAGCAACTTTCTGGCACTTCACTTGATTCACGTGATGAATGGTCCTGTCCGCCCTGTCCCGAAGAGCAACTAGACCAAGTAGTGAAGAGGAACTCTGAGCCAATCTCTTCCTCTTCCGTATTCCACTTGAGCAACCAAGGACCTGCGAGCAAACAAGAAGAGTTAAATTAGAACAACTTAATCCAAAAATGAACAAATGCAAGCTTAGGTTTAATTTTTCTGTATGAAACGGGGGAATTTATGCATCCAACACCACCGTGTGGACCAGAAGATGCTCGCCAGTCACCCTCTATGAAGAAGAAGTGCTCCTTTCAATTCCTAATCTTGTTTGGCACTCCCTCCACAATCTTGAGTCTAGTCCGAGCTTTCAGATAGTAATATCCTTCTTCGCCTACTGGACATTTTGTGATTGTAATTAACTAGTTAACACTTTTAGCAGTAATACGGTCAACGTACCCCTCTAGGGCGAACAAACCCATGACGCCGAGCAAATTCATCCATCCGATCGGGGTAATTTGGGTAATGGCGAGGTTGACCGCCTCCAAAAAGCGGCCAACAACCGGGGGCAATGGCAGCCTCAAGCCGGCGATCAAAGTATCAATGTTGATCGACGTGCATCCTGGGGGTGTGCGATCAGCTCTTTCCTTCCTTTTTTGGGGCCCATATGGGGATATCGTAGGGAATTTAGTAGGCCCTTCGAATCAAGACAAGCTCCTCCTTGCGAACAACACTCTTGATCTTGCTCGCCTGATATTCAGTCCTCACCAAATCCATCACTTGACGCTTGGTGGGAGGGAAGCTGTTCGCAAACTCGGCAGCATATGCTCGCCAGTCGAATGGGCGAGCAACTCCAGAAGAAATTTCATTTTCTAGCATCCTAGGGCTTGGAAAATCAATCCCCTCCAAGAAATCGCGAGTTAGTTCATCAAATTCGGGATCCGAGTCTTCAGATTCTGAACTCGAGGAGGACTCCTCGTCTGGATCCCTACTCGCGGCTGCTACAATTTCTTCACCGGATTGACGAACACCTGTATCCTCCACGAATCGGACCACCGAATCGACATCGAGATGTGTCTCCGATGAAATTTCAAATGGTGGTTGTTTTTCGTATGCCACAATTGGGAAAAGGAGGTCAAGGCTCTCCTCAGAATTATGATTACTCGAGTGAGAGGGCATCGGATTTAAAAGTTGCATTTTAGGGGTTTTTATGGTGATTTCCGATGGGGAAGTAGTGAAAGTGACGACCGCGGTTTTTGCAGAGGGTGACGGCGGCGGTTTTACATGGTGGTGCTTGGTAAATTCTTGAAGAAAAAGTAAAAGAAATGCAAAATACGGAGTTAATCCAAGTACCTGAGAATTTAAAGCACTAAATGGTAGGTGAAAGGGCACCGGAAGCTCGAGCAGTCACCGGAATCGATGGAGCAATCGCCGGAATTTAGAAGTGAATGAGGAAAAAGTGGGAAATTTTTTTAACTTCCCGCTTTTATATTGGAAATAAAAAATGGGGTCCCATCCGCCATTTTCCATAATAGGACCAAAATGAAAGAAAATGGGGTCTTTAATATAAAAAACAAGAAAATGGAGGACCTACGAGCAAGTGTGAGGATGCGTGGCCTCGATTTTGCCTGCACATGGGCGATGCTTAATCATGCCGCCCACGTCATCATTGAACAACTCCCAGACCTTGTGAAGACAAAATAACGCACTCAAGATTGCTCGCCCAGAACTAAAGCAGCTCGTCCTTTTCCATCACCGAGATAGTATCCTAACCACAATTGTTCGACATGAAGCTATTCGTCCAAGGCAACATCTGGCCAGGATAGGGGGCAATTGTTGATGGACAAACAACTAATGTTGATTAGACGAACAAAAATTGAGGCGCAAATTGGTGATTATGAAGACTAATACTCAAACCAGAGATGACTAGCAAGGATAACCATTTAAGGGGTGCATAAATCAATCCGGGAAGTGTATTATATGACGAGCAACATTTGTGTCGAACAGTCGTCTGACGAACAACTTTTTGGCGAACAGGTCCTAAGATCCTAGGTCAGAAATGAACTCTACACCGGATCATATATGACGAGGAACAATATTAAGAGGTGGTGTGCTCAACAATTTGCGGAGTATGTAATGCCCATCAGCCTCACACCAAACCAGTATCTAACGAACAAATGTTAAAGATCCAGTGGCACACCTGCATCAAGCATACGAGCAAACAACTTATGAACCATTTAACCAAGGAGCAAACAACTAATAAAGAAGTTATTCAAAGGCCAAACCCCCCAAGCAAATAGTGACGAACAACTATGGATGCGTGATAAGATCAAATATAAGACTTTGTAACTAAATTTTAGCTTAGATAAAGTCAAATGTGGTCAAAAGGAAACATGTCAAGCATACAAGCTTGGTAGTCCAAGAGTCATGTACACCTCCTACTCGGTGGTTAGTATAAATAAGTTGTTCTCCAGCTATAAAAATAAGTTCAAATTAAAAAACACTCCAAATACACACACTAATACACTCAAACGTGCACACACACGAAATAAATATGAATTCGATACTCGTATTTACGATTTTATAACCCGAACAATCGAATTTACCATTTACGGTGGTAATCAATCACACGTTCTTGTTTGGTGATTCTAAAATCGGTTAAAAACAACCACTAATCCACGCGATTAGAACCGATCACCAACAAATGTATAGATGAAGAATCGTTGATTATATGTTAAAAATGATATTTTCCTAATATTGTCAGTGTACATTATTTTCCAACATTATAATGTATTACTTACAATTCAATGTATTATTACAAGGGTTTTCTTAGATCAGACATCCTATCGAGTTGCCTGATATCAGGTATGGTCTATGATTGCGCCACATGTCATCGTACTGTGTCGTACTGACCTGCTACCTGTTGAGTTAATATATTATTTTAAAATTATATTTTTAATTATAATTTTTAATATACTATGATACCCCTTTTAAATAAAATTACATAAATATAAATCATTAGTATATTAATCCATATGGTTAAATTAAATTATGAAAGCGTATTGATCCATAATAATGAAACCTAACAACACAAAATCAAACCATCGCTCCTACGGGAACGACGAAACGAAAACAGCATGGGTGCTCTCACTACCTGTCGCCGCTGCTTCCACCGTCCGCCGTCGCATCCGACGTTAATCTCACCACCACGACCTCCATCGTCCGCCGCCAGTCTGCTTTCTCACAAATTTGACAGGACTATAGAAACCCCACGAAAATAGCGACACTCTCACCGTCTGTCGTGCGCCGACATTGCTCATGACACACCAGTCTCACCTCCCTCCGCCGCTCACACTGCCAGCCTGGATTATTGAGTAATTCCTAGTAAGCTTTCTAATTCAATTGAATTTATAATGTATTTAATAACAATTTTAATTTTGATTTGTGGATTTCCATGTATTGATTATGTAATTTGAAGAGTGAAATATATATGACCTTTCACTGTCTTGTTTTCTTTTCTTTTTTTCTTCTTGGGGACCTGGCTTTGGGGCTTCTCGTTCCAATTTCAGACTCAAACCTCAAGGCAAACTCGTGCATATGGGGCTGTATTATTTTTGTAGTCAGTAGTATAATTACGCTCATTGCTCACTCTAAACAATTTCCTAAGAAAGAATATGGGGTTGTATAATTTTGTATTGTTGTTATGAAAGACATTTCTTGTACCTAGAAATATTTTAAATTCCCAAAAGTAATACTTTAAAAAGTTGTTCTACTTCTTGCTTAAATTGTAAAACTGTCAAGAAATATATCATTTCTAGTACATTCTTGATCATGTGATGAGTATGAAATGACGTATTTCAATTATTAATTTACGATATCTTAGATGAAATGTACATGAAAAGGGGAGAAATCAATCTGTTAACCAGTAGAGTTGGAGTTTGGGACGATTCTAACATGTTCCTTATGTTGTGCCCACATGCCTGGCAATAAGTACATGCTATAGCAGTAATTAACCTGTTTGAATTATGCTGCAAGTATTAAAAACTGAATTTTTGAGTCACAGTAGACTATAAAGTTGTTCTGTTTCCAATTAATCTTCATGTTTGATACGAAGCTTTCATTTCTAAAACTACTACTAAATCAATCATTTAGATGTGTTAGCTGATGTATCGTAAAACTATCACGTCATATCTACCAATAATCTGGTCCTCTATCCTTGTGAATAGCAAGAAGAAATGTTGTGGTTTCACCATTAAACAAGAAATATGAATCATTCAATTGCATAAATTCTTAATAAAGGAAGCAATAAGTCAAATATTATTGGTTCTAATTAATTCTTGTCTTACAACCAAAATAAATTAAGGTGCAAGAGGCCAACTGGGAGCTATACAAGAAGCAAAAGGCCGTTGAAGCTTACCTATATGAGAAGGAGAAAGAGGCAGAAGCCCAGAAGGCAGTGGCAGAGGCGTCTTTCTACGGGCAAAAGCAAAAAGTGGACGGAGAACTGTATGCGAAGAAGAAGGAAGCTGAAGGGATGATAGCTCTGGCTGAAGCTCAGGGGACTTACATTCGTACCCGCCTTGGTGCGTTCGGAGGAGATTATTCGGCCATGCGAGATTACTTGATGATAAGTGGAGGAATGTATCAACAAGTAGCAAAGATCAATGGTGAGGCAATAGAGGGGTTGCAGCCCAAGATCAGCATTTGGACAGGTGTGGGCCAAGACGGTGATCATGGGACCGTTAAAACTTCCATGAAAGAGGTTGCTGGGATTTACAAGATGCTGCCACCTCTGTTCAAGACTGTGTATGACCAAACTGGGATGACGCCTCCGCCATGGATGGGCACCTTGAGTAGTGAAACCTGATGCATGATTTATGATTATTAAAGCTTATAAGTACATATACCTTAATTGCTTTGAGTAACTTCATTCCACCTTCCACTTATCCCTAATTCATTCTTAAGTAGATCTTCATTAATACACGCAACACAAACAATTCAGATTCAACTAATCTCTGCATTTTCTCATCATACATGCTAATGCTACCAGGAGCAGGAATATACATCAAATCACATTGCCTACACATTCTACTGATATACATATGGTTATTTTAATTAGGATTATAATGGGTGGGCTAGTTCAACGCTTGTTTGGAACTAGATGAGATTCTTTATGGAAACTAATTATGTGAATGCTCAAGTACAATTTGAATGCTTGTTTGGAACTAGTTAAGATCCAGGTTTGATAAATTTATCTTAAAAATAATAAGTTTTATTTTAACTACAATTGTGTAAATTTCAATTCCAATTTCACCACATATCTCAAAAAATGATCAACTGTGTTTATCTTATGTAGTAGCTAGTAGCTAGTAGCTCATATACAACTTCAATTTTTGTTTCATCTCCTGGTAAATATTTTTTAAAAATTAACTGTACTCTTTCAACTTTGGATCACATCTACTCCAATTCAAATTAAGAAAAAAATGCTTCTAAGTAGAGTTAAATGTGGATTTTGTACAAAGTGGACTATATAAAAGGTTTGTTTTAAAAAAAAAACTATATAAATGGTTGATTGCAGACTTATTTCTTCATCCCATCGAAATTTTATTATTTTCCATAAGAATCTACATATTGAATTACTTTGATTAGAATTTTTCTTCTGGATACTTCGGTCTTTCCAAATGTGTTTTCAAACATAGGAAAAACATGGGTCGTGAACAAATTATAAAACGGGACAAATATCCGTGTCCTTTACTTTTACTTGAAGATTATCAATCAGTGTAAATTGCATTTTTGGTCCCATGAGAATAAGTGGTCTGCAAAAATGATCATTTTTTGATATTTTTGGTCCCATAATTTTATTCGATATTTTTTGTCCCAAGAAAACTGCAGTTTTGGTCCCAAAATAATGTATAAATTACAGTTTTAGTCCCAAAAAATGACAGCTTTGGTCCCAAAAATTAATGACAAATAACCAAATTTGCAAAAAATAGAACAAAAAAGAACGTGAAACCAAAATTGTTATTGAAAAATTCTTATGGTACCAAATTTGCAATTTCCCTTATCAATTATAGGGGTGTGCAAAATACGGTTCGAACCGAAAAAACCGACCAAACCAAACCGAAATATAAATTTTGGTTCGATTTTCGATTTGCGGTTTTGAAATTTGAATTTTTTTTTTATTTCGATTAGGTTTACGGATTTTACGAATTAAAAACCATATAGACCGAACCGAACCGAAATATTTTTAATAACAATAATATATTATATATATTTTAATATTCACTAAATTAATATGTAATAACTTATGTTCTAATATAAAATAATAATATTAATATTAGATAATTTAGACCCATTCATAAAAGACTCGGGTTGATTTGTATTTTGCATAAAATACTTGGAGTATGTATAGAGTGAAATTAGTTCATATATGAATCATTAAAGGGTATTAGTTGTTTTAACTGAAGAATATAAGTCATCTTCACTGAAGGGTATTATTTGTTTTCACTAAAAAAATTTAGTTTATTTTTACTAAACAACTAAGACTCTTCAGTGTAAATCAGTAATACACTTCATTGAAAACGACTAATACTCTTCAGTGAAAACAACTAATATCCTTCGATAATGCATGTATAAACCAATTTCACTCTATACTTTGTCAAATACTTGAGGAGTGGTATTTTGTGTTGATTATGTTTTTCAAATTGTTGTTTAGCTTTTGAAAACTATTGTGTTGATATTTTTATTGGATTATGTAATAGATTTATTGATGCATTTTTGCTTAAATTAGTATTTTTGATGTTGACATGTTGCAAATGATTGAATGAAACAAGTGTGTTGATGTTAAAAAAAATTAAGTTGAATTTAAAAAAAGAAAAGAGTAAAAAATTTCGGTCTGTTCAGTTTGGGACCGAACTGAAAAATATTTTGATTTGAGATCGAATGGTTTTTTAAAATATGGTTCGGTTTTTTATTTGTAAAAAAAGTTTGGTTTGATGTTTTGTTTGATTAATACGGTTCGGTTCAGTTCGGTGACCGAACCTATCATTGCACACCCCTAAATTCAATTATTAACTTGAGAAATAGTGTGTTATTATTTAATTGGATTGGATGTATTTATGGAGATCCCTATGTAAGCGCGCCTTTAAAATTGGGCTTTTGGAGTAAAAGAAGCCCAATATAAAGTTCACTGCTTTAATTGGGCCTTTACTAAAGTCCCTGCCTTGGAAAGCCGAATATCACATCTGCAACTCCAATGGCAGAAATGACAGAGCGGTTCCCACCCATCCATGTATACTCACTTTCTCGCCATTTGTGACCCAACTAAGCTTTTTCCCCAAAAAAAAGAAAAAAAAACAAATAAAAATCCAACGGCTTTAAATCTATAATCAAACAGTATAGTTCTTGTAGTGTAATTTCCCATTCTCAACCCCCACTACCCATCCTTGAATGCTCTGCACTCAGCATTTCTTCGTACGTATACACTATACATACACCCGCCTGTATCAAATCCCTTCGCTTTCTTTAATTTATGCACTCTTACTATTCAGTTTCCTCTTTCTAATCGGGAGTTCAGATATTTGCTGCGTTCAATTTATCGTTTTCTGGTTTTAATGGAGGAGGTATAGTATTTTCCGAGATGGAGAATTCGTGGCAGAGCAAATAAGGATCGTTATGGCAGCATGAAGAATCTTTGTGTACACACTTGCGTTTACAGAGGCTAATGGGCGGTGGTCGACAATGGATTTATGCGTCTCCGGTCCCTTTCCCTGAACAACAATGAAGAAATATGATCATGGCTTGCCTCTCAATTCTGCGGGGGAAGGGGATTAATACTGCGATTTTATATATTAATTAAAAAAGATTTTATTCATAAATTAAAAAAGGATAAATTTGTAAATTGATAATTATAGATTTTTAAAATATTAAATTTAATATAATAATGGAATAATACGATATAACTCGATACTACTCGATGCAACTCGATAGAAAATTGGATGATTAACTCAACAGGTTGCAGGTCATCAAATTTAAACCATTAGATTTTATTATATTTTAGATCTGATGGTTTATAGAGCCTACCTGATATTAGACAACTCGACAGGGTGTCTGACGTAAGAAAATCCCTTATTACAATTCTATAAATAAAATTCTCTATGTTTAATTACAATTCTATGTTAATGCATTATTAAAATTTCAATGTATATTAATTATTATTCTATAAATTATAATTTCTATGTTTAGTTTCATTTCTATAAATAATAATTTATACGTTATACTAATTTGATTCGAATGTCATATATACAATAATACAATAAAAATATACATTTGATAATTTTAACTGATTAACAATTCTTATTGTTTTTTTTAAATTTTGAAAATAATTTAAGTTCTTCAATATTTTTAGGAAAATTTGTCTTTTTTTAAAATATGTGATTTAATTATAAAGTCATATACCAATCAATATATAAATTTATCTTAATTATCGATCTTTACTTATTTATATCAATTTTAAATTTATTTTTTAAATGGTCTAATATATTCTATGTTTGTGTGTATCCCACATTCTTTAATTTTTGGAATGTGGATATTTAAAAAAAAAAATCGATGAAATTATTCAGTCGCTCATGATTCATTAAAAATAAATATATGCGTATGAAATTATTATAAGTATTTTGAGAAAATGGAGTTCATGTAGATATCTTGATTTGAGTTAAAATTTTATTAATCGGGGAATTTCCATTTTTCGATTGGAGAGATGAGAAAGTTAGAATTCTTGGATTCTAAAAAAATTATGGTAGAGTACAGTGACGGAGCCAGAAATTTTGTTCAGGGGGGCCCAATTATTAACGAAAAGTTTACACGTTTAATCATGTATCGATTCAATAAAATAAAAATTGATAATACATTAATCTTTATAAACTCAACAAATTATATCAACTTACACTATATGACCTATAGAATTTGTTAATGTACAAGTTTAATTATGTATCGATTAAAAAAAAATAGATAATACATTAATCTTTATAAACTCAGCAAATTATATCAACTTACACTATAAGAAAATAAAGATTGGCTGACAGAATTTGTTAATATGAATATAAAATTTCCAACAAAAAAATCATAGTGGGGATTGCATACAAAACTTTCTAATTATATAAGCTTCATTTTTACCTACAAAGAATTTTCTTACAATATTTCATAGACAAATTGCTTGTGGGTAATTAATTACTTAGAAATTTCATTTTGTAAACAAATAGTTCATAGGTCGAGAAATGAACATGCTTATATGATTAGAAAATTTTGTATAGAAGTTGTAGACAATCAACAAAAAAAAAATTGTTAAAAAAAATTGTAGGCAATTCTAATTTTGTAGACTTTTTTTTTTCTTGTAGTGTTAATTACACAACATATTAATAATTACAATAAACATAATAAGTAGACAAGTATTATTGTGTAAAAGGAAAAATATAATGAGAAAATGAAAAGTAGTATTAAATAAGAAATAAAAGTATAAAACTAAACATATAAAAAAATATATAAATAAAAATTAAAGAAAAGGGATGGAATGGGATTCGAACCCAAGTAGTTTTGGAAGAAGAGCTTTTGGCAATCAAATGACAACCCACTGAGCCAATGTCACATAGCAGTTTTTTATTCAAAACAACCTTATATATAACAATTTTTCTAAAATTCCAGGGGGGCCCAGTGCCCCCCTGTACCTCACTTGGCTCCGTCCTTGGTAGAGTACCATGTTGAATTGATAATTTGAACATACAATACAATCGATTCATTGGAAGATTACCAAAGTCCTTTTGGAATTTGCATAAGCCTTAAAGTTGTTTATTACCAAAGTCCTTTTGGGATTGCATAAGCCTTAAAGTTGTTTATGACTGTCGAAACTTATTTTCTAGAGAATTTACCTTCATGAATTATTAGGCTACGTCTTTGTAAGATTAATAAATTAAGCAACATAGGTTTGTTATTTGTGCAACGACACATATATGTGTTATATTAAATAAATTTGACGTATTTTAATTAACCTTAATTTATATTTTATCTAAATTTATCCTATTTTTTGAATAATAAAAAATAGACTAATATTAGAAAAATTAAGTTGACTAATTTTATATGATGATTTTGAAGTTATATATACAATCAAAATATACTTTTGATAATTTTAACTGATTAACAAGTTTTATTGTTTTTTTTTAATTCGAAAATAATTTAAGTTATTCAATATTTTAAAAAAAAATTGACTCTTTTTAAAACATGTGATTTAAGAGTAGATTTTATATGAAAACACTTCATAATAAGCTTAACATGAAATAGTTTTAGAGTATCATTATTCTCATCAGGAGTATCATTAAACCTGTCAGGGGTATCACTAATCTGGGTCAGTGGTATTATATTGTAATTGTTTTAAATTTTCTTGAACTCAAAATAATGACACCCCTGATGAGATTAATGATACTCCCGGTGATATTAATGATACTTTAAAATTGTTTCATGATAAGCTTATCATGAACTATTTTCATATAATACTTTGCCGTGATTTAATTATAAAGTCATACACCAATTAATATATAAATTTAACTTAATTATACACTCTACTTATTTATATCAATTTTAAATTTATTTTTGAAATGGTCTAATATATTCTATGTTTGTGTGTATCTCACATTCCTTATTTTTTGGAACGTGGATATCTTTTTAAAAAAATCCGATGAAATTATTTAGTCCATGATTCATTAAAAAATAAATATATGCATATGAAATTATTTTATAAGTATTTGATTTAATATATATTTGTTATATTAAATAAGAATTGACTGTTTATAAAACATGTGTTTTAATTAATCTTAATTTATATTTTGTCTAAATTCATCCTATTCTTTGAATAATTAAAGATAAACTAATTATATTAGGAAAAATTGACTAATTTTATATGATGATTTAGTTCATATTATTTCGGATTTAGGATTATATTAGGTAAATTTGACTCTTTATAAATCATGTGTTTTAATCAACTTTAACTTATACATTGTCTAAATTTATCATTTTTTTTTAATAATTAGATATAAACTAATTATATTAGGAGAAGTTGACTAATTTTTTTTTTTTTTTGTAATGACTTAATTTATATTCTTTCAAATTAGATGAAATTATTTTTATATATGTGATTGAGTATATATTACTTATTGTGGTTATTTGAATCTTTGCAAAATATGTGTTTTAATTAACCTTAACTTATATTTTGTCTAAATGCATTCTATTTTTTTAATAATAAATATCAAGGGTGCAGATGACATTTGTAACGCCCCGAATCCGAAACACATAATTATCTCAGATTCAAGGTGCCACTTGTGACTAAAATCCGAACTATAAAATTTTTGACATAAAAAGGGATAATAAAATAAGAGAAGGATTTTTATGCAGCGGAAGAAATTAGTAGAATAATTTTTATAACATATCTCTCTCACACACACACACACACATATATATATATATATATAAAGCTTAATTTCAATAGCAACATTTTATTTAAGCGGGGAACTCCGTGTCGTCTCTATTATTGTCCTTGCTCCACGAAATCATAATCTGCAAGGGTTGTAAAAAAGGGGGGCGTGAGATTTGAATTCTCACGTATGGGTGATTTGCAACGTCATGGGATTGGTAAATCCGAAGTATATTATATTATACTCATTAATAAAGTATTTGATTTATTTAAGCAGTTAACATATAAATATGAATAACATATATCACAGAAACCAACAAGTTCACGTAATAATTAATTGGGCATAACAGGTTTCACATTCACATAATTGATATATCACAAGTTGATTCACATTTGGGAGGCAAAGCCCAAAGTCATTTTCAAGTAACGGCCTAATCTGTCAAAATCATTTTCAACACCCTGTGAATCTCTTCCAAACTATTTTTGTACGACCATACTCGACTTGTTCCACTTTCAAAAACCTTATTCCTTCCAAACATTGACAAAATAAATAATGCAAACCATCAATGGCCTTATTCCCAGTGCACAACGTAGGCGTCTTACCCGGGGACTAGATCTGTTTGAATCAACAACCTTGATTCCGAGGGCGTCCCCGACAGCTTCCCGGAGGTTGGATTTAATACCCGAATCACAACTCCGTACTTACTAACTTCTCGTCCATTTATAAAACTAACATTTCAAACTGTGGAGAGAATTTACTCGATTTGCAATTGAATTGATTCATGCTCACGTAATGCCCTTAATCATGCAATGATGATTGATTTGAATAAAACAATAGACATTTTGTATCATATATAATTATATCGCATAATTTAAACAGTTATATAATAGGGATACATTTATGTTAGATTAGTTATTTTAGATTTATTTGGTCGAGTTCAGAGTATACCAGCACAACGTATTATAAGCAGATCAATCAACCGATCATCACCCACCTTTTAACTTTATAGCTAAGTTACAACTGTCTTTGAAATTCCTTTGGAAGATAACTCGCATTGTAGAGACGTCCCGAGAGTGATACGTTAACAGACTCCTCGTGCGTATCCCATCTAGCATAGAGTCCTAGTACGAAATTATTTGATTAACAATTGACTCTTGAATTATCGAAAAGGCCTAGAAGTTCGTGTTACAAAAATGAGGAAGTTGTTGTATTATAAACCTATTGAATAGACCTATTTAAAGATCACTACCAATTTTGATAAATACACCACTTCTAAAAGGATTGATGTATTAAAGGGGTGTACTTACTAAGTTCCTTATGTTACGACTATCTTGACTTCTATAAAACAATCTTTTGATAATTTTAGACTTTTATAACTAAAAGCTTTTTAATAATTTAAAAGTATACTATATAATGTTTTTCTTCAAAATAATTAAAGAATAAAAAATTTATTTAAATAATATATTAATATAATAAAAGTCTTAAATGTAATATTTTACTTTCTAAAATTTTCATTTCTTATTTTAAAAGAACTTTGAATATAAATTATATTTTATAAATAAAACTCCTTTTTATAAATATTTTGCTTAAAGAATTTTATATAATAAATACTAAAATAAAATAATATATATATTTTTCTTATTATTAGTATTACTAATCAAGTTGATTTGTATCACTTTTAGAACAAAAGACTAGTACCATTTTCCCAAAAATATATTTTTCATTTAATACTAATTTTGGATATAAACAACTTTGCCTTTTTCGGTCCCTTTTCCAAAATCAACTAATACGACAATTTAACACTTTTTAAAACCAACAGTATTATTCAACTAAATCAACAATACTAAACAACTAAACCATCCATCTAAAATAATAATACTAAACAACTTAAAATACCAACAGTCCATCTAATAATACTAAATAATTACTTCAAGAGTACTCAACAACTCATCAGGTGATACTAAACCACCTATTTCAACAATACCAAGCTAATTCAAGAAGAGGAAGAAACAAACTACTGCATAAATAAACTCTATCCTTTCTCCTTTTTTGTACAATTAACTAATGAACGAGAAGAAGCCTCATACTCTCGAAAGCTACTAAAACTCTAAAAGAATAGAGATGAGGCTAGAAACCTTACGAGCTCCGGTTCGCGGTGGTAAACGGGCAGCCTAATGACGTTGTATAAGGATTCGTTCGGTTAATCGGGCGGCCTAACAGCGTCGTATAAGGATTTATTCGGTTAATCGGGCGGCCTAACGGCGTTGTCTAGTGATTCGGTTATTCATCGAATTATTTAGGCAGCCTAACAGCGTCGTCTCGATTCCTCCAAAATTAAACAGACAGCGGTTCATTACAACGACATCTCAATTAACACGAAAGAACGAATTTGTGAGTTTCAACGAAGAATTAATTGAAGAAATTGAAATCGAATTGAAAATAAGAAAATTGGGGAAATTGAAATCGAATGGGCTGAAATCAGTAAAAGAATCGAGAGAAGTATAAAATGAGACTCACCGAAATCAAGAGCACGACGGCACTAATCGGCTGGAGAAGCGGTGGCGTACAACGGAGATAGAGGGACGCGACGCTGCTTCCGATCGGGAAGAGGTATGGTGGAGAGATGCTGGCTGCGGATGAGAGGCATCCCAGTGGGGGGGCTCCGTGAAGGAGAGAGGAGGCGGCGCGACTGGCTAGAGGGAGATGATGGAGGTGCTGCGCGACCGGAAAGGGGCGAGGCACGGCGGAGGGCTGGGCGTCGTGGGCGGCGGCCCTCGCTTCTATGGTCGGAGAGGAGGCAAGGCGCGGCTGCTGGCAGATGAAGAGGCGTGACACAGTGGATGTGTTTGTGCAGCGGCATCAGAGGTAATTTTCGATGGGAAGGGAGGTATTTTCGAAGAGTGTGAGAAAAAGGAAACTGAAATTGGGGATTCTGGAGAGAGATGTGCCCCCATTTATAGGAAAAATATCTCCATTTAATTAATTAATTTAAAATAAAAGAAGGGATAATTTATGTGGCTGGGAATTATTCTTATAATTACAGATATTTTTGTTCTCAATTGATACGGTTTAGGGATCGTTTGGTTGACGAGATTAATCCCGAATTGAAAATTAATACAGTTTTAAAATACAATTAATATTTTATTTTATTTGAATTATTCTCAATAAATTATACGAATTAAAATCCTAATTTTAAAATTGAACATTTAATTTCTCGTAGTCCCTTATCCGTTTGAAATATTCGATTTCTTTCTTCGAACTTGGGAATTTAAAATAGAGTATATATTTAAATTACACAGTAGCACACAAAAATAATAAAATTAAAAGAAACAAGGATAATAATATAAAATTATATAATTAAGGTTTCTAGCAAAATAAAATGTATAAAACGGGACGGGGTATTACATCCTCAACCCCTTAACAAAATTTCATCCTCGAAATTCAGTTTCTAGGTATTGCTTGGCTAAACCCTATACCCTTATTTTAAGTAGTACCTATTATTTATTTATTTTTTCTCCTGCTAGTCATAACCCCTTTCTGCTTAGTGTTTCAAGTTACTCGGGATGTTCATGTCCTTTCAATCGGAGTTGCCCTCCACTATTTTCCCCTTCTTCTAGAATAACATTCACGTGGCCTGACCACTTCTGACCTTGGTGAGGTGGAACTCTAACTGGTGGCCCCAACTGACGGTTGTTGGGTGCAGGTAGCTTATAAGTCTGGTAGTTATCCACTTGTTGCGGGTAGTACTGAATGTTGCTAATTGGTTGTTAGTTGGGATTTGATGGTAGAGTGCATCATTAACCTTGTGGCCTGGTTGGTTGCCTAGCGCCGAGGCAGTCGCCTAGTTTTTTTTTTTAAATATAATTTTTTTACCTGTTTAATGTTTATCAAAGTAATAAAGTTCCACATTTCCAACTTAATTTGTTTATTATCCAACTTCGGCCGCCTAGAATTGTTTAATATCCAACTTAATAATTAAAGTAATTAAGTAATATTAATAAAGTATTAAACACATCTCCAACAAAATGTCCAAATTAATAAACTACCACAATCCACAAATAACAAAATGTCCAATTTAATAAACTACCACAATCCACAATCCATAAGTAACAAAATGTGCAACTTAATAGACTACCATAATCCACAAATAACAAAATGTCCAATTTAATAAACTACTACAATCCACAAATAACAAAATGTCCAACTTAATAAACTACCATAATCCACAATCCATAAGTAACAAAATGTCCAACTTAATAAACTACCACAATCCACAAATAACAAAATATCCAATTTAATAAACTACCACAATCCACAAATACCATTTTGAATTAGGGCTTTAAGCCTTCAGCCTGCTTATATATATATATATATATATATATATATATATATATATATATATATATATATATATATATATATATATATTATTTTTTAAATTATATAACATTTTAAAGTTATTAAAAAAAAGCCCTAGGCGCCGCCAAATGAGGTTTCCACCAAATACGACCGATTTGCTCTAATCGTTGGCGGTAGGGGCTGTCAAGCCGCCTAGGCAGCCGCCATTTACATCACTGTTTAATATAGACTAATTATATTAGAAAAAAATTAACTCATTTTATTGAAGGACTTAAGTCATATTATTTCGAATCAATTTACTGATTCAAATTCATCTATTAATTTAACTTAAATATTATATTAATTAATATGCCCTTAATTTGAAATATACCAATTTTATTTAAATTGATCAAATTTATGTTCAATTATACTACACATGTTACTTTAATTTTTGACATCTTTGTGATGTACAATTATTCATATATCGGGCATATAATAAATATTAGTGTTAATTATTATATTTTGAAAGTTTAAATATGTCAATCATCATATTTAAAACAATAATATTCGACTTGGTCTTTTTTGTATTATTGTACATGTATTATTTTTACCTAAAACTTAGGAATAATACATCTTACACATATTAAGATAATTTGAATGAATCTTTTTAAAAAAATATTTCAATAATTATTTTTTCGTTGTTAATGAATATTTTTCACGAAAATATTGAAAATCATTTTTTTTATAGTTAATTCATTAGTGTTATATAGTTATCAAGTAAAAAGTATTTAATTCCATTTTCTTCATATTTGAATTATAATTTTTATTTTAATTATATCATGTATTATGAATGCTTTTGTTGAATAAAATATTTATCAAAAAAAATCTAATTATTTATTATACATATAAATTTTCTTTTAATCCGCGAAATTTGCAGGAATTAGGTCTAAGTACATATATATATATGTATCGCAAATTCTAGGGTGCACTTGGATGCATAGCATGCACTTGGAATTTTGAAATCAATTTGAAATTAATTTTGACCAATTAAGATCCAACAAAAACTCGCGGGTCAGGCCCAACCCGACCAAAATTCGCGGGTCTGGCAACAAACAGGGTCGCAAATGGCCGCGCGCGCTTCGGACCGATACCCGAAGTTATATCACCAATACCCGAAGTTATATCACCAATACCCGAAGTTATAATCACCAATACCCGAAGTTATATTATCAATACCCCAAGTTATAATCACCAATACCCCAAGTTATAATCACCAATACCCTAAGTTATATTCATCAATATCCTAAGTTATAATCATTAATACCCTAAGAATTACTCAATAATTATATCTCAAATAATTATTCAGTAGTACCCCAAGACTTAATCACCAATACCCCAAGTTATAATCACCAATACCCCAAGTTATAATTACCAATACCCCAAGACTTAATCACCAATACCCCAAGACTTAATCACCAATACCCCAAGTTATAATCACCAATACCTTAAGTTATATCACCAATACCCGAAGTTATAATCACCAATACCCTAGGTTATAATCACCAATACCACAAGAATTACTCAATAATAATATCCCAAATAATTATTGAGTAGTACCCCAAGACTTAATCACCAATACCCCAAGACTTAATCACCAATACCTCAAGTTATAATCACCAATACCCCAAGTTATAATCATCAATACCCCAAGAATTACTCAAGAATAATATCCCAAATAATTGTTTACATCCCAGTCATTGTATTCCAGTCTGATATAATATATCCCAGTCATTGTATCTTAATTAATTCGATGCTTGAAACACCTTAATACCCA
The DNA here is from genome assembly GCA_947034835.1 of Ballota nigra. Classification (NCBI taxonomy): domain Eukaryota; kingdom Viridiplantae; phylum Streptophyta; class Magnoliopsida; order Lamiales; family Lamiaceae; genus Ballota; species Ballota nigra. The sequence goes on along the minus strand of OX344724.1, from coordinate 43,543,910 downwards.
TTTCTGGGGAGACGCCTTAGTACTTGAAACAAATGGATTAACCAAATACATATAATTCTTCTAATTAATTCAATGTTTTGCCTAATTGACTAAAAAACCCAATGGCCTATAAAACCCTTCTGTGAGAGCTCGTCCACTATTCTCTATTAGAGCAACACAACCGTTTTAGTCCCGTTGAGAAACAAACTTGTTATAAATTTCAGCATCCCGGATTCGGATCCCCCGACCTGTCCGCTTCTTCCCACGAAGAAAGTCGAAAATAGGCAGGGGATTCCCCTGTCTCAGAAGAATTTCTACATTGCTGGATCTGTTCTTGGGTTTGTTTTAATTGTGGGTCTATTTGGTTTATTATTAATTTATTATACATGATGGAGATTAGGCTCAAGGCCGAAAATATCGGGCCCTCGATTAGGATTAGCTCGAATCGTGCTCGACACCTGACTTGAAGCGATGATACTAACTTCTACTAGTCGCTTACCCGCAAGCGGACGGGTTCACTGTAGTAAGAGTAAGTATAATGGCCAAGTATTATCGAACCCACGAGATGGAGTGTATGCGAACAGATCCCTGAAGATCTACGCGTCGTAGCTAATATGAGTGTAATATTTTTTTGGTTTTTTGAAAGATTAAAATAAACTAATCTAAATTACTCTACTAAGGCAAAAGAAAGAACTAAACTAATTATCTAAAGGTTGTTTTCAAATATGAGATGGTGATGCTTAGGATAGGAATCCCTACGTATACTAACGGAGCTGGTACATAATCAAAATAACTGTGATGCGCCAGAAATAACCTAAGTAAAAGAATGCAAGGTGAAAGCTCAAGATTCTAAACCCTAATACTTTACCCTAACACTCAACTTCACTAATCCACTAACAAGTTAATAGATTGTGCTTAATTAATGAGACCCTAATTTAACTAAGGTGAAGCGGTCGTCCTCCTTTGCTAAACTGGTATATGAATTAACCTTTCCTAAACCCTCTAGTTAAGTCTACTCGTTGTTAAAGAGTGATACGGTCGTCCTCTCTCTAACACCTTTCGAACGAAATTCAAAAGTAAAGTCTAGATTAATTTTAAGAATTTATTAACCAAGAGAATTAAAACCCAACGTCACAAGTTACCCTAATTACGTACCCACAACCTACTTCTACGAGTTCATCCTACCCTAAGCATGCAAGGGTTTTAGCTAGACATAGGTTTAACGGAAATAATAACGATTAAATAAGTAACAAAAAAGAACATGATAATTAAGATGAAGAAGAGATCAAACATAAACTAGGGTTCAATGAAATAAAAGAATAAACTGAAATTAAATTAATAAAAATGAAGTATGAAGTGTTTAACGTAGTCGAATTACTGAAAAGAAACTAAGAGACGAAAAGAAACTAAGAATTCGTATGAAAACCTCAACAAAACGTAAACGTAAACTTGCTTTTCTCCTTCCTCTCCAAAAACGAACTCTCTATCTCGTGTGTGTCAAGTGGTGGTTTGAAACGAGTTTGTAAAGAGTATATATAAAGATCGGGCCGAATCGGGATCTCGTGGGCCGAAAAATAAAATTTGGCATATAAGCCTCGGAGGCGCTCGAGCCGTCCCGGTCGAGCGGAGGAGCTCGACCCTTTTTGGTCGAATGATTCAAGAGGTCGAGCGGGGTGCTCGAGCTGTGCCCCTCGAGCGGCAAAAATGTTCTGTAAGTCCGGAGTGCTCGACCTACGTTGCTCGAGTGATGGTGCTCGAATGGCCTTCCTTCCTTGCAACTAACACTTTTCTTCTCACGTACTAATACCAATCGTATTTCTTCGATATCTTCTCATCAGGGCATCCGTTTGAGTCGATTCAAAGTCCTACGAACTCCATTTTTCATCCTCGATTCACCTACGAGTATCAAAGAGACAAATTCATCAATGTATAGAAATAGTACTCATTAGGCTCTAAAAACTCAATAAAATCGACCAAAACTAGGGCGTTTCTAGCTACGAATCATGACAATTTCACGCCTAATCAACACCCAGGAGCACGAATTCTTGCCTATCGCCGATTTGCTTGCCGGGATTAAGTACAATCCAAGCAACTACATGGTCAAAGAGGAAGAAACGCAGAGAACCCTGGGATTGATTTCGAAGCGAGATTTATTTTTATGTTTGTGTTTTTGCTGCGGGTTAGGCTGACCCGCGAATTTTAGTCGGGTCTGGTCTTGACCCGCGAATTTCTTTTGGTCAAAATTAATTTTTAAATTGGGTGCAAAATCCAAGTGCATAGTATGCACTTGGATGCACCCTAGAACTACTCTATATGTATATATACTACGCAAAAGAATTCCAAATAACCAAAGTGAATAGTTATCGACTTTTATATAAGAAAATCTTTATATATCTCCACTTGTTTTATAATATCTATAAATTAGATGAATTTTCATTTATTTTATTATCAGTGTGTATCCTAGCGAAATTCACTAACTGGAAATTTTTTTGTTATTATTATTTTAAATTATAAATATTAATTTTTTAAAAATAATTTGTAATTTCGATATAATATTAAAATTTTAATTATAATGCAACAAAAAATAAAAATACTAAATATCAATAAATAGAAAATTTGAAACATATTAACTAATTCACACATTCAATCTCAAATTAGTATAACACAATATTACTTAAAATTATAATTTTTGTATACTTTCATGCCCAATTTTCCCTCATGTATGAGGATACAATAATAATCGAATGCAAGAGTTTAACTCGAAAGATAGAATCACACATTTCAGATCTAAAGGTAACATTTGACAAAAAAAAGGGGCATTTACATATTGGTGCAAAAAAATTACTGAAATTACAAATTGGTTAAAAATATTTGCACAGAAGCATAAAAAACATTTGCACAAAAGTGTGTTGTAGGTGGAAAATAATACGCTCCATGCCGACCGCCGAAGCAGAGATACCTCGCCTCAACTTAGCGAGCTCGACCAACCTCAATCTCGCCCAAATGGGTGACCTCAACGATAGGCAACCTCGCCTCACCAAGGAACCTCGACACACCGGTAATCAGGGAACAACCCAGCCATGTCTAGGCGAGCTATGGACTTGAACAAGCCCGCCTTGAGCCCGCGACGGACAAGACAGCTGTAGATCAGGACAATGAGAAGGACGTAACCGCCAGCCTACAACTATGCCCGCGTCTAGAGAAAGGACAGTCGCAGACACAGGCATAGAAAAAGGACTGGTGATTAGGCGTGAAATTGTCATGATTCGTCACTCGAAATGCCCTTGTTTTGATGGATTCATATAAGTATTTAGAGTCATTTGAGTATTATTTTCGAAAACTAACAAATTTGTTTCTTTGATGTTATAGATGGATAGAGGGCGAAAAGAGGAGTTCGTAGGACTTTGAATCGACTCAAACGGATACCCGAATGAGAAGATATGGAAGAAATACGAGAAGTATTAGTTCGAGCGAGCAAAAGTGTCATTGAAGTACTCAAGATGGAGGAGCTCGAGTACTTACTACTCAAGCACTCGAGTAGAGCACTCGAGCAGGGCTTGGTCGAGTAGCCATTACTCGGGCACTCGAGTAGTGCACTCGAGCAGGGCTTGGTCGAGTAGCCATTACTCGGGCACTCGAGTAGACTACTCGAGCTGAAGCCGGTCGAGTAGAACTACTCGAGCTAAGGGGCTCGAGTACTTTTCAGGTTCTGGATAATTTCAACACTCGAGCTTGCATTGCTCGAGCTCTAATCGAGCTCGACGGGAATTTTGGCCCATGCAAGTCAGAGTTGGCCCGACGCTTATAAATATCCATCCCAAGTTCGTTCTGGAGGATAACCACTTACCACCACGAGATTTAGAGTTCATTTTTGAAGAGGAAGAGGAGAAGCAAGCTTACTTTTACGTTTTTGGAGGTTTTCATTACGAATTCGAATTACGATTTTACTTTTGAGTTTTGTTTCTTAATATTTTCGTTCTTGAACACGTTGAGACCTAATTCATTGAGTTAATTTAAGTTTATTCTTTCAATTAGTTAAACCCTAGTTTATGTTTGATCTCTTTTTCGACTTAATTTTCATGTTCTTTTTCGTTACTTATTTAATCGTTATTATTTCCGTTAAACCTATGTCTAGCTAAAACCCTTGCATGCTTAGGGTAGGATGAACTCGTAGAAGTAGGTTGTGGGTACGTAATTAGGGTAACTTGTGACGTTAGGTTTTAATTCTCTTAGTTAATGAATTCTTAAAGTTAATCTAGACTTCACTTTTTAATTTCGTTCGAAAGGTGTTAGAGAGAGGATGACCGTATCACTCTTTAACACCGAGTAGACTAAATGAGAAGGTTTAGGAAGGGTTAATTCATCTACCAGTTTAGCGAAGGAGGACGACCGCATCACCTTAGTTAAATTAGGGTCTCATTAATTAAGCACAATCTATTAAATTGTTAGTAGATTAGTGAAGTCGAGTGTTAGGGTAAAGTATTAGGGTTTAGAATCTTGAGCTTTCACCTTGCATTCTTAGACTTAGGTTATTTCTTGTGTGTCACAGTTATTCTGATTATGTACCTGCTTCGTTAGTATACGTAGGGATTCCTATCTTAAGCATCATCATCTCTCATTTGAAAACAACCCGTAGTTAATTCATTTTCTTTAGTATTTTAGTTTACGTAGCTTATTTTAGTTTTAATTAATCTTTCCAAAAATCCAAAAACAACACACTCATATTAATTACGATGCGTAGATCTTCAGGGATCTATTCGCATATACACTGTCCCTAGGGTTCGATACACTTGGTCGTTATACTTGCTCATACTACAGTGAACCCGTCCACTTGCGGGTAAGCGACTAGTAGAAGTTAGTACATTCGCTTCAAGTCAATGGCGCTGTTGCCGGGGACGGCGTTATATGTTTTTTGAATAGGACTTGTCGATATCTTAGTAGTTAGTAGTGAGTGATTATTTTCTATTTTTTTATTTATTTTTATTCATTCGGCAGTTGTGTTTTGATCTTTCTGCTAGTGTGCCAGGTATATGAAAACACGCTCACAAGGCAATACGAGCGAAGAGAGAATACCGTTGGACCCTGAGACAATAGCTAGAAGGAACCGAACTTTCTTGAGGAGGATGAACGCTGCCGACTTAGGGAAGGAACCAATGGATATCACTAATGAGTTGGACGATGCTGCCAACAATTTTAATCAGGCAATAGACCGGGTTGATGGCTCTGGAGGGAGTGGTAGTCAGAATCAAGACCAGTTTGTGGATAGTCAGAGCCAAAACCCGGGTGCACAAAATGTAAACAATCCAGCTCAGAATCTTGTCGAAAATCCTCTGAACAACCCTGCTTACCCACAAAACCCAAATAACCCTTTCAATAACCCAGTATTCCAATATTACCCATACCCACCATACCCTTATCAACCATACCCGTACCCTCCACCTCCTGTCTACAACCAACCACCTGTGTACCAACAACCTCCAGTTCAATACATACCAGCACCACCTGTTGTTCCTCAGCCTGTGCCCCTGAACGCAGATCAGAATATGGTAATTCGGGGCAGGTTCGCGGCACAACCGCAGAGGTACTACGATGGAGTGGCTTTACCACCTGTTGAGGTGAATAACTTTTCAATTTCCCCAGGAATTCTCAAGCTGCTTACCGAGAATCAATTCAAGGGGGAGATTGGGAAGGAGAATCCTCATACTCACTTGAGAAGCTTCCTGATGATCGCGTCCACCTTTAATTATAATGGCATGTCTGAAGATGCCAAGAGGCTCAGGTTGTTCCCATTCTCTCTTACGGGAATAGCTAAAGAGTGGTATGACAACACGCTCCCAAGGGGAGGTGTAACCACGTGGGCCGAGCTCGAACGTCTGTTCCTCGAGCGATTCTACCCTCCATCGAGAACGATTAAAGCGAGAATTGAGATCTCTTCCTTTCGCCAGAAGTCTGGAGAGGATTTACGCCAAGCGTAGGAGAGATACTCAAATATGTTGATCGAGTGCCCGCAGCATGGGTACAACGAGGGAGATATTATGGCGTTCTTCTACAGTGGAGCCGGCAAGGCTGGCCAAGCCCATCTAGATACATGTGCAAGTGGAGCTTTTCTAAACCAAGGGGTAGCGAGGTGTAGAGAGATCGTGGACAATATTGTCACGAATGCTGGTGCATGGAACGATGATCCAGAGTTTCAGAGGGTATGCAAGTTGGAGGAGAATGAGGGTATAAGGAAGCTGTTGATGGCTATGATGGAGAAGATCAGCAACCTTGAGATGGGGCAGAACTTGGTTGGAGGGAATGTAGCAGCAAGCGAGAAAGTGGAACCACCCACGAGTCAGCAAGAAGAGGCCAACTATATGGGAAGGCCTAATTACCCACAAGGGGGGTATCCACAAGGTGGAAATCAGTATGGAATGCCTCCTTATGGCCAACCATTCGTACCTCCAGGCCCTCAGCCACCTCAAAATCAATGGAGGAACACACAAGGGTATCAAGGAGGCCAGCAGCCTCCTCAAAACACATGGAGGAAAAATGAGAATTTTTCTTATGCTAACCCAAAAGCTGGTATTACTGTTCCTGCAGGTGTTGATCCGGGGTCTAAACCTCCTGGTGGAGAGGGCGGTGCATCAACCGAAGAGATGTTGAGAGCGATCCTTCAGAAGGTGGAGGAAGGTAGCAAGCGAGTGTCCTCTTTGGAATACGATGTGAAGAAGTTGCATAAGAAAGGCGATCATCGAGATCAAGAACTCCAGAAGAGAGACATCGAGTGGAATCGAGTTCAGCAAGAGAACAACAGAAGATTCAATTCTATCGAGTACCAAATTAGTCAGATCGCAAAGTCTCAGCCGAGAGAGCCTGGCAAGTATCCTTCAATGCCCGAGGATAACCCAAAGGAACATTACAAGGCTATTGAATTGAGAAGTGGTACCAAATATGATGGTCCTGAGATGTCTGCTGATCCTGAGACGCCCAAATGAGAGGTTGAGATAGAAGGAAAAGAGCCTGAGGCAGTTAGAGATGAGACTGAGGAGGTAGGAGTTGAGAAGGGGATTGAAAGTGAAGGGATTGAGAAGAGGAAAGATGTGGATGAGTCACATGAGAGCAAAGAGCCCGAAGAGGAGATAGAGGAGATTGAGAGAATCCCAAAGTGGAAGAAGGCAAAGGAAGCAAGGAAGAATGCAAAAGAGACGGATAAAGATGAATGGGGGGTACCCAAATCTGTGATACCCGTCCCGTATCCACAACGCTTCATGAAAAAGAAGCTTGATGAGAAGTTTGCTAAATTCCTTGATGTTTTTAAAAAAGCTACATATTAACATTCTTTTTTATGATGCTTTGGAACAGATGCCTAACTACGCCAAGTTCCTGAAGGACTTGATAGCGAAGAGACGGAGAATAGATGGACCCGAGCTAGTGCACTTGAACCACGAGGTAAGTGCTATGGTGCACAAGGCACTTCCGCCTAAGCTGGAGGATCCCGGGAGCTTCATAATTCTTTGCGATATCGGGAACGGGATCAAGAAAGGAGCTTTGTGTGATCTCGGGGCGAGCATTAATCTGATGCCTCTCTCGTTGTTCAAGAAGTTAGAGGGAGTTGAGCTTCAACCCACGATGATGATGCTCCAGCTAGCTGATAGGTCCATTACGAGACCTCAAGGAGTAGTGGAGGATGTTCTAGTGACGGTGGAGAATCACGTTTTTCCCACCGACTTCGTAGTACTCGAGATGGAAGAGGATGAGCATGTCCCGCTGATTTTAGGGAGACCGTTTTTAGCTACTGCCGGGATGGTGCTTGATGTAGCGAATGGGAAGATCACGGTCAAAGTTGATGATCAAGAAGTGAAGATAGCTATTTACGAAGCTATGAAATACCCCATGGGAGATGAGAGTTGCCACTTCATTGACATCACAGATGCTTGTGTTGAAGACACACTTCTAGACCCTTGCTCTTTCTATGTTCATCAGTTTGATTATCCTATTCTTGACGATCTATCTTATGATTCTTACTATCTTGATTATTTTGATAGCTTGAAAGACAATGAAGACGTCAAGTTCTTGGAGTTGAAGAAAGTAGAGGATGAAGATGACTTGGAAGCTGAGGAGTCAACTTTTGAGAAGATGTTCGATAAGGCGCCACCATTGGAGGCGAAGAAGGATTTGAAGCCGCTTCCCGACCACCTCAAGTACGCTTACTTGGATGAGACCGACAAATATCCGGTAATTGTATCTGCCCTTTTATCTGATGATCAGCTTGAGAGACTTTTAGTGGTGCTTCGTAAGCACAAATCTACTATAGGATGGTCGATCGCGGATATTAAGGGAATTAGCCCCTCGATTTGCATGCATAGGATTAGATTAGAAGAGGGTAGAAAGCCGATAGTGCAAAATCAACGTAGAGTTAATCCGGTGATTCAAGAGGTGATCCATAAGGAAGTTTTGAAGTTGTTAGATAGCAACATGATCTTTGCTATTTCTGATAGTCCATGGGTAAGTCCGTTACACGTAGTTGCTAAGAAGGGGGGTACCACTGTGATTAAGACGGAGTCTAATGAATTGGTAGCCATTAGATTAGTGACGGGTTGGCGTGTTTGTGTAGATTATAGGGAGTTGAACAAGGCAACGTGTAAGGATCACTTTCCTTTACCGTTCCTTGATCAAATGATTGATAGATTAGGTGGTTTTGAGTATTATTGTTTCTTAGATGGATACTCGGGGTATAATCAGATCATGATAGCCCCCGAGGATCAAGAGAAACCCACCTTCACCTGCTATTATGGTACGTTTGCTTTTAGGAGGATGCCGTTTGGGTTATGTAATGCACCCGCCACCTTTCAAAGGTGTATGATGGCAATTTTTCATGGTTTGATTGAGAGGATTATGGAGGTTTTCATGGACGACTTCTCCGTTTACGGGGAGTCGTTTGATAAATGTCTAATCAACCTTGAAGTTGTGTTGAGCAGGTGTGAAGAGACGGACTTAGTGCTTAATTGGGAGAAGTGTCACTTCATGGTAAGAGAGTGTATTGTTCTTGGACATCATGTGTCCTCGAAAGGTATCCAAGTGGACAAGGTGAAAGTGATTGCTATCGAGAAGCTTCCACCACCTTCGACCGAGAAGGGGATTCGGTCATTTTTAGGACACGCGGGTTTCTATAGACGCTTCATCAAAGACTTTTCACAAATAGCTAAACCGCTTTCGTGGCTTCTTGAAAAAGAAGTCGCCTTTGAGTTTACTAATGAGTGTTTAGTGGCTTTTAACAGGTTGAAAGAAGCATTGGTGAATGCCCCGATACTTGTTACACCGGATTGGTCTAGCCCATTCGTGTTGATGTGCGATGCTAGCGATTATGCGATGGGGGTTGCTTTGGGGCAAATTCGTGAGAAGCGCTTTCATGCTATTTACTATGCTTCGAAGATGCTGAATCCTGCTCAAGTGAATTACACTACAACCGAAAAGGAGCTGTTAGCGGTCGTGTATGCCTTCGATAAATTTCGACCCTACTTAGTAGGGACAAAAATAATTGTATATACGGACCACGCAGCAATTCGGTATCTCATGAGTAAGAAGGATGCAAAGCCCCGTCTCATTCGTTGGATCTTGTTGCTCCAGGAGTTTGACGTAGAGATCCGAGATAAGAAGGGATGTGAGAACGTGATAGCCGATCACCTTTCGAGATTAGAGCTAACAAAGGAGAATACCGTGGAGGATCGAGAGGTGAACGATGAATTTCCGGATGAGAAGCTCTTTGGCTTAGGAGACATCCCTGTATATCGAGTTGAGGGGAAGGCACCTTGGTTTGCAGATTATGCTAACTATTTAGCAAGTGGAGAGTTGCCCGTTGAGATAGACTCGGTGCATCGGAAGGCATTTTTGAAGAAAGTTCGGGAGTTCATTTGGGATGATCCCTACTTGTTCAAAAGAGGGATAGATCACGTGTTGAGAAGGTGTGTGCCAGAGGAGGAGTGGAGTGATATTATAAGGCATTGTCACGCCTTGCCATGTGGAGGACATTTGGGTGGAGAAAAGACCGGAAGGAAGGTGCTTCAATCTGGTTTTTATTGGCCAACTCTGTTGAGAGATTACATGGAATGGGTTAGGAGATGTGAGAAGTGCCAACGATTCGGCTCCATTACTAAGAGGGATGAGATGCCTATGCACGTGTTCATGGAAGTCGAGATATTCGACGTATGGGGGATTGATTTCATGGGTCCATTTCCTCCTAGCAATAGATTCTTGTACATTCTCGTATGCGTTGATTACGTCTCGAAATGGATAGAAGCTGTCCCGACTCGAGTGAATGATTCCCGAGTGGTGATCGAGTTCTTGAGGAAGAACATTTTTGCAAGATATGGAGTTCCAAGAGCTTTGATTAGTGATGGGGGGAGTCACTTTGTGAACAAGTGGATGGAAAAGCTGTTGTCAAAATACGAGGTAAGTCATCGAATCTCTACTGCTTATCATCCTCAATCTAACGGTCTTGCAGAGGTTTCAAACCGTCAAATCAAGGAGATCCTTGAGAAGACGGTGAGCATTAGTAGGAAAGATTGGACGATGAAACTCGATGACGCACTTTGGGCGTATAGGACAGCTTTCAAAACACCTTTTGGTATGTCTCCATACCAATTGGTATTTGGAAAGGCATGTCACTTGCCCGTGGAGTTGGAGCACAAGGCATATTGGGCGATAAAGAAGCTGAATTTTGATAGTGCCTTGGTTGGTGAGAAGAGATTACTCCAATTGCATGAGTTGGAGGAGTTTCGAGACAATGCCTATGAGAATGCCCGAATTTTCAAAGAGAAGACGAAGAAGTGGCATGATGCACGATTGAAGAAGAAGGAATTCAAGGTGGGTGATCAAGTCCTCGTATTCAATTCGAGGATGAAGTTGTTTGGTGGAAAGCTTAAGTCCAAGTGGAACGGACCGAATATTGTGAAGGCAGTGCACAAGAGTGGATTCCTTGAAGTCGAGAAGGATGATGGACAGAAATTCATGGTGAATGGGCAACGAGTGAAGAAATTCTTTAACTTCTTTTATGAGAATAAGGGAGGTATTTTAGATTCTGAAGTCCCGTGAGCTCCTTCGAGCGCGGTCCGGCATTAGGACCTTAAAACTAGCGCTTAATGGGAGGCAACCCATTTTTACTTGCTTTTATGTATTTTGTTTATTTTGGGTCGTTTTGTGAATCGTAAGTGTTAACCTCGTTGTTGAGAAGTTTTTGTGTAGGCTTGTTTCGTGGAGTTTAGTTCGAGCAAGTGAGCTTAAGGAGAGTAAATCATGATGTTGAGATGATTCGAGTAGGAAAGCATTCGATTGATGGAGTTAGAGGTAAACCGAACCCCAAACATAGACCTCTTTGCGAAGTCGAAGTTTGGGGGTGTGATGTTCTTTTCGTTCATTATTTTGCATTGATAGTGATTGTAGTTCATGAGAATTTAGTGCACTCACTCGTACGTACTCATTCTTTTCAAACTTTATTATTGCGTAGCAAGAACAAAGTTTGGGGGGGTGTGTATTCGTACTTCGAGTTTGTACACGAAATTCTAATGAAAAATTGGTCAAATTTTTCGAAAATATCGATGCATGAGGGTAGTTGATCGAATTAAGTGAAAGTGCTAAGTTCGACTTGAATTGGATTGGTGAATTGCACGTTTGGAAGAGACCCCAACTCCTCGTTCGAATGAGCGATCAGGTTTAAATCAAGGAGTTTTCCAGGTTAGTACTTGTGTTGGTCGTTAATCTTCTGAAATCGAGACGAAAAGGTCGAAATTTGAGTTGGAGTGGTTAAACTACTCGAGCCATCCTTGGTCGAGTAGACATTACTCGGGCACTCGAGTAGTGCACTCGAGCCATCCTTGGTCGAGTAGACATTACTCGGGCACTCGAGTAGTGCACTCGAGCCATCCTTGGTCGAGTAGACATTACTCGGGCACTCGAGTAGTGCACTCGAGCCAGCTTCGGTCGAGTAGTCACTACTCGAGCTGCCTAGATCGAGTACTTTTGACGTTCTGTAAGATTGCACTACTCGAGCGGGATGAGCTCGAGTGCTCACTACTCGAGCGTGAACCGGTCGAGTATGACCCGGTTCAAAGACGCCATAAACCGGTTTTTTCCCACCTATAAATACCTTTTCACACACAAGAAAACACACACAACACGCAGGGATTCGATTTTGGGCGATTTCTTCAACCTTTTTCTTCGATTCTTCGGTTCCTCACAAAAGGTAAGTATTCTACTACTTTCTTCATCCTATTCTTAGTTTTGAACTAGATTTTGTACGAATTAAGTAGGTAGAGTTAAGGTTCTTATGCTATTAATAGGAATTGGGGATTTTTCACATTACTTGATGGTTTTTGCGTATACGATGTAAATTGATGTCTCAATGCTATGGGTTTATCAATTCAAGAGTCAATTTTGAAATTGCATGAGTGAATTTGGTGAATTTCTTGAGAGAGAAAGTAGGAATTGACATGGGTATTGTGAAATTTGGAATATTTGGATGCTTTGAATTGAATTGAGAAGAAGAATGATGAAGTGAGTCTTGAGCATGTAAATTGCATGAATATGTGATGTTACTTCATGATAGATTTGTGTTTTGATTATCTCATTGAACTTGAAGGATTGAGAGAATCGTGAAATTGATTTGAGATGTTGAATCACCATATGTGAATCCTTGAGCATGATTGATTGATATTGGAGGTTTGGATAGTACTTTACTTGAATTGCTTTGATGTTGATATGCATGGATTGTGTTGTGTTTTGCTATATTTGATGAATAGGACAATGGCCCGTACAAAGAGGAATGAGGATAGAGAGATTGAGGGTGATGAGCTAATTGCCTTGACTGCCACCTTGACGAGTAAGGGATTGATGCCCTCTCGTTTTGACAATTTGACATATGGGGATAGGTGGTCCGTTCATGCTTATCGATGGAGCTTAGTAGCAGGGAAGGTGGAAAAACTTGTAGGCCAAGCGTTCAGTTTATGCATAATTTGGGGATTGAAGATGAAGTGAAAAGAATTTTTGAAAAGAATAATATGACGGAATTCTACGAGATATTGCTTACCATGGATACTCATATAGACTTGGTGGAGCAATTCTTGGCTTCTGTGGCAATGATGCGTGATGGGTCGTTCAAGTTTATGATCAGGAATCAGTGGTATGCGTACGAAGTGGGTAAGATCAATGAAGCCTTTCACCTGCCGCAACCGGGAGATACTAGCCGGAAGTCGAGCTTATTCAACGCAGAAAAATTTTGGGAGCTTATAACTGGAGGAGTTGCTGGGAAGTATTCATCGAAGGATGCACGAGCTTCTAGCATCCGAAACCCTGTTATCCGGTACATCGAAAGAATTTTGGGGAACACACTCTATGCGAGATCTGAAACAGGAACGGTGACAGCTAAGGAACTGTATACATTGTGGTGCTTACTTCATCATAGAAAGTATGATTTTGGGAAGGATTTCCTTGAGCTGATGATTAAGGCTCCTTTCAAGTGTGGGCAGAAGACGTCTCGGATCCGAGGAGGGGGCTTGATTTGTGTGTTCCTGAAGCACGTGGAGATTGAGTCTGTGGTGGTCCCGACAGTAGGAAGAGATATCGATTTCGAGCACATGTACCAAACTTGGATGTGTGAGCTTTGGCTTGATCGATACTGCATGAGGCTCCGAGAGCATGAGATATTTCCGTTGCCAAATGTGAAGTTGGTAACCTTGAAAGGGTTGAAGGAGGAGAACATCAGGATGGATAGACCGCATCATGTGTCAGTTATGGAGAAGTTCAAGCAGAGATTGGAGAGCAATGGAATATGGGAACAAAGGCCAAGGAAGAAGGGCAAGAATGCAGTAGGGACGAGCGGAGCAGGATCGAGTGGACTCCAAGACCTTATGGAGGAAGAGGAAGATGAATATGAAGAAGGAGGAAATACTGCTGATGAGGCCGGAACTAATATGGGGGAAGGAGGTCAAGGACCTCAAGAGATGGAGTTTGGGACACCCGAGGTGTCTACTCCCGTACCGTGGTACCCGAACCAGCTAGAGTGGGATGGAATGCGAACTGATATTCAAAGCTTGAGGACTGATGTTACGGAGCTTCGCACCACTCAAAATCAGTGGTACACAGAAGCCACGGCTATGCAAGGACAGTTTCATGAGGTTCGATCTGAGGTTTCAGACTTGAGGAGATGGATGGAGGCGCTCTTTGTCTCCCATTTAGGACCGTACCATCCTAGCTATCGCCCACCACCGCCTCCTGATGCTTGATGATCATGGGGTTTCCCCCAGTTTCTGCTCCTTTTTCTTATCTTTATCTTTCCTGTTCTTTTCTTATTTTGCTTGTGAGTTTGAGCTTTATTGTTTGAGTGGTGTGATGTGGTTATGGGGATTGTGATGGATTTGCTAGTCAAATTTCGGGTTGTAATTGTTGTCGAACTCATTGAGGTTTCTGATTTATTTCATGCTTGATGACCCTCTCTACTTGTTAGTTGTCATTCTTGAGTATGAAGTGATGAGTAGAGTAGAATTGTGGATTAGAGTTAGGGATTCTCTTGTGTGAGTGTTTGAGCTAGAGTGGATTTGAGGAAGAACGTGGATGCTTGTGAATTTTTCTTTTGAATACTTGTGTGATGAGAGTGAGAATTCACTAGGACTAGCATGGATGTGAAAGCCGAGAGACTTGAGCCTTATGAGATTTCGATATATGGATCTCTTCGTTTGTGAGTGAATCATCACCTTAGAGGATGCTAGAACTTGTGTATGCTCTTGCTTCTTGATTATGTCTAGTTTGATTTGCCGAATGTGATCTTAGGCCATCTTTGATTTAATTGAGTCACTTAGCCAAAATTTTCCGTACCAATGACATTGATCCCTTGTTAGCCCCTTTGAGCCTAAAGCCTATTTTATTTGCTAGCACATATGAACACTATTCCAATTCATAAGCCTTTTTGTCCCAATTTGAGTGGAGAATAGGAAAGTGTGAATATGAAGGGAGTGAATTGAGTTGAAAAAGGAAAAGGTTGTTTGTTGAGTGAATATGAGAAGAAGGTGTGATGAGGTTATGAGATGTGGGAAAAAGAAAAAAAAATTTGAGAATGAGCAAAAGAAAAAAAACGAGCTCATGTGTTTGTGCGAAAAAGAAGAAAAAAGTGAAGTGATTGAAAAAAAAAAGTGAAAGAGTGAGAAAGAAAAAAAAAGAAATTGAAGTGTTGAGAGAATTGGAATTGAAAGTTTGTTGATTGAATATGCTTGAAGTAGTCTGTTCCTAATCTCGAAGTACCGAAGTCTGATTTTCTATTCTCCATTCACTTGAGTCACTTTACCATATTGATTCCCACCTGTCCAAAGAGCCTACATTACAACCTTGAGAAAAGTTCTTTTTGATTCGGCATTGATTTCTAGAGTATGGTCGGAGTTGAGAGTACTTACAAGCCTATAGCTGCCAATTTGTGTGATTGATTGTTTGAGTGAGTCCCTTGATCATTGTTATACACTTGAGAGGGAGTGAAACACATCGTTGAGTGCACATCCATGTTTGATTTTGGTGTTTCTTGCTGTTGTTACATGAATATGATGAAGGAAGGTGAGTGAGTATACTTGTGATGCATCTTTGAAGCTCGAATTTATATACTTGCATGATTGGATTCCTTGACTCATTCCTAACAATTTCACTTGACTTATTATTTCGTTGCTTGAGGACAAGCAACATGGTAAGTTTGGGGGGGTTGATTAGGCGTGAAATTGTCATGATTCGTCGCTCGAAATGCCCTTGTTTTGATGGATTCATATAAGTATTTAGAGTCATTTGAGTATTATTTTCACAAACTAACAAATTTGTTTCTTTGATGCTTATAGATGGATAGAGGGCGAAAAGAGGAGTTCGTAGGACTTTGAATCGACTCAAACGGATACCCGGATGAGAAGATATGTAAGAAATACGAGAAGTATTAGTTCGAGCGAGCAAAATATCATTGAAGTACTCAAGATGGAGGAGCTCGAGTACTTACTACTCAAGCACTCGAGCAGGGCTTGGTCGAGTAGTCATTACTCGGGCACTCGAGTAGTGCACTCGAGCAGGGCTTGGTCGAGTAGCCATTACTCGGGCACTCGAGTAGACTACTCGAGCTGAAGCCGGTCGAGTAGAACTACTCGAGCTAAGGGGCTCGAGTACTTTTCAGGTTCTGGATAATTTCAACACTCGAGCTTGCATTGCTCGAGCTCTAATCGAGCTCGACGGGAATTTTGGCCCATGCAAGTCAGAGTTGGTCCGACGCTTATAAATATCCATCCCAAGTTCGTTCTGGAGGATAACCACTTACCACCACGAGATTTAGAGTTCGTTTTTGAAGAGGAAGAGGAGAAGCAAGCTTACTTTTACGTTTTTGGAGGTTTTCATTACGAATTTGAATTACGATTTTACTTTTGAGTTTTGTTTCTTAATATTTTCGTTCTTGAACACGTTGAGACCTAATTCATTGAGTTAATTTAAGTTTATTCTTTCAATTAGTTAAACCCTAGTTTATGTTTGATCTCTTTTTCGACTTAATTTTCATGTTCTTTTTCGTTACTTATTTAATCGTTATTATTTCCGTTAAACCTATGTCTAGCTAAAACCCTTGCATGCTTAGGGTAGGATGAACTCGTAGAAGTAGGTTGTGGGTACGTAATTAGGGTAACTTGTGGCGTTAGGTTTTAATTCTCTTAGTTAATGAATTCTTAAAATTAATCTAGACTTCGCTTTTGAATTTCGTTCGAAAGGTATTCGAGAGAGGACGACTGTATCACTCTTTAACACCGAGTAGACTAAACGAGAAGGTTTAGGAAGGGTTAATTCATCTACCAGTTTAGCGAAGGAGGACGACCGCATCACCTTAGTTAAATTAGGGTCTCATTAATTAAGCACAATCTATTAAATTGTTAGTAGATTAGTGAAGTCGAGTGTTAGGGTAAAGTATTAGGGTTTAGAATCTTGAGCTTTCACCTTGCATTCTTAGACTTAGGTTATTTCTTGTGTGTCACAGTTATTCTGATTATGTACCTGCTCTGTTAGTATACGTAGGGATTCCTATCTTAAGCATCATCATCTCTCATTTGAAAACAACCCGTAGTTAATTTGTTTTCTTTAGTATTTTAGTTTACGTAGCTTATTTTAGTTTTAATTAATCTTTCCAAAAATCCAAAAACAACACACTCATATTAATTACGACGCGTAGATCTTCAGGGATCTATTCGCATATACACTGTCCCTAGGGTTCGATACACTTGGTCGTTATACTTGCTCATACTACAGTGAACTCGTCCGCTTGCGGGTAAGCGACTAGTAGAAGTTAGTACATTCGCTTCAAGTCAATGCTGGCAGGTGCCAAAATAAGGCAGAGCCAACAGGCCAGCTGGGATCATCCTATTGGACGAGGACAGCCCTAGGCCATGGCCAGAAAAGGCCATCGCACCCTGATGACTAGGCACAAGCGAGAAACAACAAATCATAAGCAATGATTGTGTATTCAGTCCAATAAAAATAGAATAAGGCAATAGCTTGTAACCTAGGAATTACTATAGATAGGTCTAAGGGCAAATGAATAAGAAAATACAACTTAAGACCGAGTCTAAACCCCTCAGCAATTCTCTGAGTCTTTACTTTCCAGTTCTTTACTTTGTTTTATCCGATTATAGCCACATAAAGTTCTTAAAACTAATAATCAGGTAACAACAATTGGCGCTAGAAGGAGGGTATCCCTACCTCTCATCACAAAAGTCCTGGGGAACACTCATTGTTCTTCGAGAAAGAAAGCCTAGGTGATCCGAAGCCTATCTTGGACCCTAAACTCCGACGGAAATCCCAGAAGAATGGAGAAAGCAACAAGACCTGTCAGAGCCTTGGCCAACCCACGTTCAACCATCGTCCCCGCTGCGAAGACTCGTGCCAGGACCATAGCCCGAGCGGCGGCCCGGCCTAATGCCCAGGAGGCCACTTCCAGACAAGGACGTGGAACCGAATCTGCCCAAGGGGACTCCCTCCGCATACCGATCCAAGAATACAAAACCCTGGAGCAGGTGGCATCTGCCATTGCCGCCCTCACAAGAAGGGGGGAGGAGCTGAGGACCAGCCAGAGCGCTCCAACAACCCCCAAGAAGCCACGCTTGACCCGCTCGGCCAAGGGCAAGTGGAAGATGACTGAGTAACAAGGTGAAAGTAGCCCAATTCGCTCACGGGACTACGACTTGAGACAAAGGCTCAGGACTGGGGCACACTCCACGTCGGTTGATTGGAGAGCACAGACCCATCCTGGCGCCCATTCTCGTCGGCCCCTCCGACCAGCTATGAGACGGGCTCTTTGACCAAATCATCCGCTCACGAGGCACCCATGGCCAGGGACATCTCCCCCGTAAATTTCGCCCGATGGAAATTGAATTTCGCGCAAAGCGAGCTGCTGAGACGGGATCGCCCATGCACCCCTGTGCACGACCGGCTAGGTCCGAGACGTAGCACCCCGGTTGAGACTACTCCCGAATAGGCAGTGCTGCTGACGATCCAGTGGAGGTTGGAGGAGATACAGACCAAGATCGACAGCGGTGGACCGGGGGCCAAGGCCCAGACGGCTTTTTAGGAGCCACTGTGCGAGGAGATTGAGCTCGCTCCGGTCCAACCCAAGATCACACCGCCAGCAATCCCAATGTACGAAGGGCGCACCAATCCGAAGACCCATGTCAGCAAGTACCGGATCTACATTACGGGCCGAGGGGCCACTGACACCACCAAGTGCCGGATGTTTCCATTAAATTTGGGCGAGTTCGCCCACAAGTGGTACATATCGCTACCTCCTAGATCTGTCACGAGTTTCGCAAAGCTCTGCGACCAGTTCACGGCTTACTTCACCGCAAAGATAGCCAGGCCAGAAAACAGGCACCGTCTGTTAAGGATACAACAAGAGGAGGACGAAAGCAACGAGTCTTACATCGATCGCTTGGATGAGATAATCCTCACCGGAGAGCCTATGAGCGACGAGCTCGCTCTTCACTCCGCTCTGGCCGGTTTTAAGGGAAGGTCCCCCATGTTTAAGCAGCTAACCAAAGATCTGCCAAAGACATACACTAATTTCCGTCGATGGGTAGGAGACGCTGTTACGCGCAACAAACTCTTCGCCCAGAGGCTGGACGAGAAGAAAGTCAAGGAGAAGGCGAAGGCACCCTCAGCGGCTGCAAAAGACGGTAACCAACAACATCATAGAGGCAGGAAGGCCCCTGGGAACTTCCAGCCCTTCGACGGGGAGGCAGGCGAGGTCCAGATCTTAGAAAAATTGAAAGAGACGCCGGCATACGTGTTCAATGCAATCCGTCACACGGATATGCTGGCCAAGCCAAAACCTATCAAACAGGATGCATCGAAGCTCAACCATAACAAATTCTGCCATTATCACGAGAGCCCGGGACATAACACAAGTCAATGCCGAGACCTCCTCAGGCAGCTGTGGAAGTTATACGAAGAGGAACGACTAGACGAATTTATCAAGGGCGAGAGGCCAACCAAGGGCAGAACCGCGACGGGGAGCGACCGCAGCGCCAGCAAAGAAAACCAAACCCAGTGGCCGCCGTCGATGACTTCGATAGCGAAGATGATGGCGTTCCACCGCTTAACGCAGGGGGGAGGGTGTTGGGTTTTAGAGGCACAAACACCATGTTCGGCGCAGCGGAAGATACCGATTCACCAACAACGAATCTGCATATGGTTGTATAACATAAAATATATAGGATAAATAACGATATATAAATCCTTACAGCGATTTGTACGTGGAATCCTAAACTATGGTATCCACGTAACGGCTTTCTACCAACCCGCATCGATATGTCAGCGTTGAATCTCGAGACGAATTTGCTAGGAAAATTCCGACTGGAGATTTTATGGAGAAATTATATTTTTTGTGTTATTTCAGAATTCCCATAGGACAAATATTTATAGGGATTAACTTGACTTAATTTCTAAGCAAGATATCGGGCCTAGCCCGTAATATAATCTCTACGGATTATATTTTCCTAGATTTGTTCCTACGAATAATATATTTACCATATCTATTATTTCTGTATAATAATATTTCAAATATTATTATTGGGATTTCATATTTAATTAAATATAATTTAATTAAATAATAATAATAATAATTAATTCCAAATATAATTATTATTATATTCTCCATAAATTAAATATTATATTCAATACAATATTTAATCAACCAACTATAATTGGTAAATTGTCATTACTTGTTGTGTGACCCATATACCTTCGTATATCTAGCGATTAGTCAAACTAACGGTCTTAATTGAACCCTAGACAATAAATCAGACATTCTCAATATACGAGGTACGTTGCGAGGAAATCTACAACTACCTTTAATATTGTAGGCTATTGTGATATCTTCCTTTCATTCATGAATAACCGATTAAGTCTTGAATATGATGAAGTGTCTATTCAAATAACTTACAATCACTAATTGATCAAGTATATCACACTTAGCCACAAAGTCTAAGTTGATGTGCGTCGGCCGACGACTTAGATCCAATTATGATGAGAAGACGAGTATTCTCTCTAAATCCACATTGAGGAATGAATCCTATTCTTGGCTCAACTACCACGCACATGCATTTCATGATGAACCCAATCCATGCCATATCTACCCGTGGAAGGGTGCAAGCGTCGGTCATGGTCAAAGTTCATCACTCCACACATGTCGTGCGTATTGACCTCAAGTCAGAGGAGTATCACATCGCTCTCACTAACCGAGACACCCGTAGACACATTATGTGGAATTACATCAAACGGTTTCTCGGATGGGTATATTAATACCCTCTAAGGTATCTGTGTATCCATCATGAGATACCCGGTATCTCGTAGTAAGTGAGATCTTACTACACTTTCTAAGAGTATGATGCAGATCGCACACCAATCTCAATTGCATCATCAATATCCCATTCTTGATGATCCTTGATCGGGGCTATTTGAGAATCATACTTAGGTCATTTTAGTTCTCACTCACTCAATGACAGTAGTGATTCATGGGAACACAAATAAGAATATATGCAAACAATCAAACATCATATTCAGATAAGTGTAACGCCATACATTTAATATTAAACCAATAATAATATTAAACCAAATCTGAATATTATATTAGTATTATGTCCTTTCGATGGATTATATCTAGGACACTAACACTAACAATCTCCCACTTGGACTAGAGTCAATCACCTACATGTCTAACCCCTAGACCATCTAATGTCTAGTGTGTACATGAACAATGAAAAGGATTTGCAAGATTATCCTTTATGGGCAATATTTTAATTTTATTTCTCTTATCGATATGATCTCTTGGATCAAATGATAATGCCTCCGTACATGCTTATTTCTGTTATCAGATCTCAGTTCCTTTGCTCATGCAATCGCACCAATATTTTCACAATATGACTCTATTTGACAACTGGCACTCGGAACTACCCCTAGTTCTCTCAGGAACCTTAAAATCCAGAAAGCCTCAAAGGCTTCTGATACATCAATGTACTTAGCTTTGGTTGTTGAATTTGCAGTCAGATCTTGCTTGGAACTATTCCAACTTACCGCCTCATCATTGAGATTTAAAATATAATTTGACTGTGATTTGTAATCTTCACAGTCTGACTGAAAACTTGCATCAGCATAGCCCATAACGACTAGCTCTGACTGCCTTCCGTAGACGAGAACATGTTCTTTAGTACGCCTAAGGTACTTCATAACATTCTTGACAGTAATCCGGTGAGACTCACCTGGATTCTGCTGGTATGTACCAGTGATGTTGATAGCGTAAGCCACATCTGGCCTCATGCAAGTCATGGCGTACTTAATGGAACCCAACTGCAGATGCATATGGAACGTCATTCATGTGCTCGACATCAGCTTCGCTAGAAGGACAATCCTTCTTCGACAGCTTTATCCCATGATTTGCCGGTAGAGATCCTCTCTTAGAGTTCTCTATCACAAACGCTTCAACACTTTATCTACGTAGGTGGATTGTGACAGCCCTACCATCTTCTTGGATCTATCCCTATGGATCTTGATCCCTAAGATGTAGCATGCTTCACCAAGATCCTTCATCATGAAGGTCTTTGATAACCAATCTTTCACGGACTGCATTGGTGGGATGTTATTTCCTATAATCAATATGCCATTGACATATACGACTATAAAGACAATACTCTTCCCGCTGCATTTATGATAAACACAAGGATCTTCCAAATTTCAGATGAAGTCAAAGGATTTGACAGCTTCATCAAATTGGATATTTCAACTCCTAGAAGCTTGCTTCAATCCATAGATGGATCGTTTAAGCTTGCACACAAGATTAGATTTTGGCTTAGATATAAAACCCTCTGATTGAGTAAAAAATACTTCCTTATCAATGTTACCATTGAGGAAAGCTGTTTTGACATCCATCTACCAAAACTCATAGTCGTGGTGTGCTGCTATCGCAAGTAAAATTCGAATGGAGTTGATCTCACCAACTGGCGAGAAAGTCTCATCATAGTCAATACCTCGTGTCGACTATAACCTTTTGCAACCAACCTATCTTTATAGGTTTGTGCTTTGCCATTTGCATTGGTCTTACGCCTGAAGACTCACTTGCAACCTATGGGTCTAACCCTTTTATGGCAACTCAATTAAGTCCTAGACTTAATTGGTGTACATCGAGTCCATCTCGGATTTCATGGTTTCATGTCACTTCTCTGAGTCAACATCTAATGTTTCTTCAGTATAAGTTCTAGGATCGTCTTTATCCGGGATCTCCACGTCATCATGTTCCTCCACGAGGAACCCATAATACCTAGTGGGTGGATTACGAATTCTAGTCGACTTATGATGTTGCGGTTGTGCAGGCTGTACATTCTGATTGTGAAAATTTTGTGATGCAGCGACTTCATTGTTGATCGGAGAGTCCTCAAGAGCGACATTTTTCATATGCCTCTTGGGCAGGAGTTTGAACTATGTTATTCTCATTCAGCCCACTTGGAGGTTGTTGTGAAAGCAATGCAACTCCAATTACGCTCTCACTGGCTGAAAGAGGATCACCTAGTGATTAACTTCCACCATGAGAGTCGTTGAATGCTCCCACAGATTCTTTGTCATGTTGCTTTGACAAATCATCGGTCTCTATGTTAATTCATGGTTCTTGAATCTCTTCAAGTTCTATCTTCTTACGGCTTTATTCCTTAAAGACGTACTCGTCTTCTAGGAACTTAGCTTGCTTAGAAACAATTATTGTTTGTTTCTCCGGTAGATAGAAGTGATATCCTCTTATCTCCTTAGGATATCCCACAAAATAACTATTTTCACCTTTGGATTCCAACTTATCAATTAGCAGATGGCTTCTTGCCATGCCATAGCTCGTATGGAGTCTGCTCAACTGATTTGGACGGAATCCTATTCAGAATGTAGATTGAGGTTTGTAATGCATATCCCCATAAGAATGTTGGAAGAGAGGAAAAACTCATCATGGACCTTACCATGTCTAACAAGGTTCGGTTTCTCCTTCCGGACACACCGTTCATCTGAGGTGTCCCGGGATGAGTCCATTGTGACTGGATCCCATGAAGCTTCAAGTATTCCATGAATTCATGGCTAAGATACTCACCTCCTCGATCCGATCGAAGAGTCTTGATACTCTTACCAAGTTGTTTCTCTACTTCTACCTTGTACCCCTTGAATTTCTCAAACGATTCTAATTTGTGTTTCATGAGATATATGTATCCGTACCTTGAGTAATCGTCGGTAAAGGTGATGAAGTAGCCGAATTGACCCCTAGCTAGAGTGGATAATGGTCCACAAACATTGTTGCGAACCAACTCTAGAACTTCTTTGGCACATACCCCTTTCCCGGAAAAGGGTTTGTTGATCATCTTGCCCATGAGACAAGATTCGCAATCGCCGTAAGACTCTAATTCTAATGGGGTTAAGTAGTCCAACTTTCTTAACCTTGCGATTCTTTTCTCGTTTGCATGACCAAATCTACAATACCACAAGTAAGTCGGGTTTTCATGATTACTAAACTTGAGTCATCCTACTTTGTATATTAAGAACATCATGTCCATAACTCAAAAAATGCCTAACATTTTGAACTATTAGTGAACATGTTTATCTTAATAACAACCATACTTGTTCTAGCCGCTAAAACACCTTGGTTTTCTTCTCGCTTGCTAGAACCTTACAGTCTTTCTTCCAATTACCCATTTCCATTGCAGTGGGGCATACATCCTTATCAACCCACTCTTATTTTTGAACTCCACCTTTTGCCTTCAGGAAGTTGGGCTTGGAGCCCTCTTAGCCTTACTTCTTCGCTTCTTCTCGTCATTCGAGTCAGAAGAAGTAGAAGCACTCACCATGATCACGGGCTTTTTCGTAGCAGTGGAACACTCAAAAGTCTTAAGCATGTTATGAGGCTCCGGCATTGTTGCTTCCGTCTTCTTCATATTAAAATTTACTACGAAACTAGAATATGAATCGGGGAGCGACTTGAGGATAACACATGAGGTGAAATCTTCCCTCCTTTCGCTAATCGACATCTGAATAGATCTCTCATCTCTTCATAAGTCTCAAACGAGATCTAGAATCAAAGAGATCCTTCAGGCGCTTAAGCATCTCCAAGGGATCCATTTTCTCATGCTACCTTTGCAATTCGGGAGTCATGCCGAGCAATCATAACATAGAGCTGAGAAGCATCATCTTAATGCTTCTTCTGAGTTACAACGTCAAACGCGCAACCTCAACTGAACCAGTCTCGGGGTAAAGGGATTATCGTGTCCAACACACACATTTCAATGCTAGTCCAGAAAATTTTGCCCAACCAATTTGTTCGTTTCCAGAACATTTTTCAATGACAAGTTATTTATTTCAACAATTTTAGAGAAATAAACTAAAACGGGAATTAAACATATAATTCCTGTGATCAATATTCAGCAATCAAAATAAACATGACCTTTTAATTTATTTTGTCTCCCTTATTTTTACATACTCAACGACCTCATCGGAAGAGTACGAATTTATATCTAATATAAATTATAATGGACTAGGATCCACATTCCTACTATTACAATGACTGCTAGGGCTGAACATTGCAACAGCAGAATTGGTAGGTCTCTAAACCGATTGCCTCACACAATTCCTAGTTGATTGAACCTAGTTTAATTGGATGTCACCTAATTCTCATTTCCCTGCTAGGGCTGATGAAACAGAATTAAGTTGGTTTACAACCATTAAGCGGCGATAAATGTGTCCCTACAAAAGTCCCGTTAGATGTAGATCCGGGCAAAAGACTAGGGCCTTAAATACTCATTGGAACGAAATCTCCAATTTACTTTTAATTTTAATGGAAGACATCTTTTAATCCAATGAAAACCCATATTTTAGTGAGGAACATTTTAAAGGCGGGGTATTAATTGCTTAATCGAGATCCAATCATGATAACTACATCACATTTGAGCAATTATTGGGCGCCGCCTACCCAAACATGACATGTGCGGACAAACATATATATGGTGCCGTCTACCCAAACATATAATACGGTCCAACAAATATTGGGTGCCGCCTACCCAAACAATTTAATGCGGGCTATATAACTAATAATGTAAATATCGATCCACATAAGCAGTTATACAAGTGGGGAGCAACTAATCAAGTTCTCATACTTTATTTTCAAAAATTAAATTTGCATAAATAAAGCATATATTAAATATTTAGCACATAAATCAAATAAACATGTAAATATCTGATAACACGTAAATCAAATAAATGTGCTTAACAATAATCATCCGTAGGTAAAATATTGCTAAAATTAGGAATACCGACAAGCTCCAAGCTCTCGATTAATTTCTAAAGTAATTTTCAAATATATTTTGCCCAATTTTTTTTTTAAGGTAACAAATATTTGGTCCAACCAAATGTTTCTTTATTCTAATTCCAGAAATTTTAATATTCTGGTCTAACCAAATAGACCCTTAATTCATTTTTCAGAATTTCTAAAATTCATCTAAACAAACAAGGCCTTATATTTTCCAAAATTTTGTTATCCAAACATGGCCTTTATTAATTTACAGAACTTCCAAAATTCATGTAAGTCAAACATGACATTAATACTTTTCAGAATTTACAAATTCATTCCAGGGTTCAGATTGCAATTTTAAAAATAAAAATTGCAGAAAAGCCCAAGGGGCAAATTGCAAATTTCCAGATTTTATTATTTGCTCAATGATCCCCGAAAAATGTTGAATTCTCTAAAGAAGGTCCTTGGAGGTTCACGCTGCTACTACATTACTCCCTATATTCAGGTCATCATCGGACAACCACCACTCTTCTGCCGTCAGCCTGCAGTTAGCCGCCGCTGTTGCAGGGAGAAATTAGCCACATCGGCCTTTCTCCGCTCGCAACTTAATGCAACCTCGCTGTCGATCGATCAATCGGATCCGCCCATGGTCGAAGCCGATCCACGGCCACCGCCACTGATTCACGGCGTACAGTTCAAGGGAATTCGAACTGGTGGTTGCGGTTCGTTCGAACAGTCCCCAACCGTCGTCCTCGATGCCCAGCACCGTTGCCACCACAATCCAGTAGCACCGGCAGCCATCATCTCTTTGGCCATGATGGTTCACGCCTTTTCCTTTCAGCGAAAGATAGTGCGTCTTTGGTCAAAAGGCCAAGAATGGCCCTGTACTTGGTCAAAGCAGGAATCCAATTCCTCTTGTAGTTTTTTTTTTTTATTAAACAAATTTTAATAATCAAAATAAAATAAAATATTTGATCAACACATAATTATCTTGTAGCAAAAGGCGAAGCCCTCGCCCCCAGGGCCCCCACCCACTGGCCCGACAGCAACACATAATTATCTTCCCAGAAAACTAACTGCGTTTTTAATAATTTTCCCAGAAAAATCTTGTACACAACCATGAGACAGTTAATTAATTTCAAAAAATTAAAATTGTCAATGTTGACAGGCATTTTCGTACGGATAAATATATGTGGCTATTTGGATTATGCCCGATAAACAATAAATGTAAAACGAACACGAACGATGGGGGAAGAACTTTCGTTCTTCCCTCGAATGAGAGCTCTTTGCATATATGAGAAATGAGAGAAAAGTGAATCCTTTACAATGAGGGGGTGACCCCCTATTTATAGAGGTTCACCCCCAAAGGCCCAAAAGTGGCCCTAAATTCGTCTCAACCCTTTATTTTAGAGATTTATTACAATATTAATATAAAGATCAACAGTAGACCTATAATACATTAAATACTCTTTTCTGACGTAGACTCTCGATCTTGTCGGGTCAGTGTATCTTTGGGAATTTGACCTCCTGTCAGGCGAGGATATTTCCTGCTGTAACAATTGCCCCTAAGATTGGGCTCTGATTGCGGCCAGAGTTCGATCTTGATCTGCGCTTCAAATAGGTTTTGTTCCCGAGCCTGAAAACGGGATATCTCGGATGCCCCTAGGGAATCTTCGATGACCGGGTCCTTGATGGACGAGTCTTTCGTGTCACCTTCGAATCGTCAAACTTTTACTTAAACTGGTCGGGTTAGGTGGGGTACGATCTTCCGTCGTGCCCCCGAGTCGAGTACTGTGACGTTCAATTAATAAATAATTCTTGCCGCTGGCCGGCATTGATTTTAGTAATAGGGCGATGAGGACCGCGATGATAAATTAATGAAGTGCTTAGGCCGCTTGCGGATAGCGACTTCACGAACAACAGATTGACTTAACAATCGATTAAAAAATAAATACACAGATTAATGAGTGAAGTGCTTTAGCCGATTTAATGGGCAGCGACTTCACGATGATGGGATTGAATTAACAACCGCTTAAAAGATTAACCAACAGATTAATGAGTGAAGTGCTTTAGCCGATGGTCGGGTAGCGACATTCACGATGATGGGATTGAATTAACAACCGCTTAAAAGATTAACCAACAGATTAATGAGTGAAGTGCTTTAGCCGATGGTCGGGTAGCGACATTCACGATGATGGGATTGAATTAACAACCGCTTAAAAGATTAACCAACAGATTAATGAGTGAAGTGCTTTAGCCGATGGTCGGGTAGCGACATTCACGATGATGGGATTGAATTAACAACCGCTTAAAAGATTAATCAAAACGTCTAGGACGCGATATATTACGGCCACAAGTGGGCGAAAGCGACGCGGGTCAGTCGATACCGGTGAAGGCAGACTGGTCGATGTCGTTAACATGGATAAACCAAAGCAGAGAATAGATTAGTTAACGCCGGTGAAGACGAACTAAACAACACCTCGCCCATTAAGGCGGAAAGTCAACGCTTAAAATGCGGACTGGATCCACGCCGAGAGGCGGATTAGTTGACGCCGGTGAAGGCAAACTTATCAAGGCCGAGTGACGGATCGTCTTGAGAGGCAGATTAGTTGACGCCGGTGAAGGCGAACTAATCAATATGTCAACGCATAAAAGGCGGACTAATCAACACCGAGAAGGCGGATTAACTCGAGAAAGAGATTAGTTGACGCCGGTGAAGGCGAACTAATCAATACGTCAACGCCTGAAAGGCGGACTAATCAACGTCGAGGAGACGGATTACTTCGCCACTCCAGGCGGATTGTCGACGCCTAAAAGACGGATTAACTCGAGTAGATTAGTTGACGCCTGTGAAGACGAACTAATCAATACGTCTACGCCTGAAAGGCGGACTAATCAATGTCGAGGAGACGGATTACTTCGCCACTCCAGGAGGATTGTCGACGCCTAAAAGGCGGATTAACTCGAGTAGATTAGTTGACGCCTGTGAAGGCGAACTAATCAATACGTCTACGCTTGCAAGGCGGACTAATCAACGTCGAGGAGACGGATTACTTCGCCACTCTAGGCGGATTGTCGACGCCTAAAAGGCGGATTAACTCGAGTAGATTAGTTGACGCTTGTGAAGGCGAACTAATCAATACGTCTACGCTTGCAAGGCGGACTAATCAACGTCGAGGAGACGGATTACTTCGCCACTCTAGGCGGATTGTCGATTAACTCGAGTAGACTAGTTGACGCCTGTGAAGGCGAACTAATCAATACGTCTACGCCTGAAAGGCGGACTAATCAACGTCGAGGAGACGGATTACTTCGCCACTCCAGGCGGATTGTCGACGCCTAAGAGGCGGATTAACTCGAGTAGATTAGTTGACGCCTGTGAAGGCGAACTAATCAATACGTCTACGCCTGAAAGGCGGACTAATCAACGTCGAGGAGACGGATTACTTCGCCACTTCAGGCGGATTGTCGACGCCTAAGAGGCAGATTAACTCGAGTAGATTAGTTGACGTCTGTGAAGGCGAACTAATCAATACGTCTACGCCTGAAAGGCGGACCAATCAACGTCGAGGAGACGGATTACTTCGCCACTCCAGGCGGATTGTCGACGCCTAAGAGGCGGATTAACTCGAGTAGATTAGTTGACGCCTGTGAAGGCGAACTAATCAATACGTCTACGTCTGAAAGGCGGACTAATCAACGCCTAAAAGGCGGATTACTTCGCCACTCCAGGCGGATTACCTCGCCACTCCAGGCGGACCGTCAACGCCTAACAGGCGGACTAATCAACGCCTAAAAGGTGGATTACTTCGCCACTCCAGGCGGATTACCTCGCCACTCCAGGCGGACCGTCAACGCCTAACAGGCGGACTAATCAACGCCTAAAAGGCGGATTACTTCGCCACTCCAGGCGGATTACCTCGCCACTCCAGGCGGACCGTCAACGCCTAACAGGCGGACTAATCAACGCCTAAAAGACAGATTACTTCGCCAATCTAGGCGGAATGTTGACGCCTAAAAGGCGGATAAACTCGAGTGGATTAGTTGACGCCTGTGAAGGCGAACTAATCGATACGCCAACGCCTGAAAGGGCGGACTAATCGACGTCGAGAAGACGGATTACTTCGCCAATCTAGGCGGAATGTCGACGCCTAAAAGGTGGATTAATCAACGCCGATCGGGCGGATTACTTCACCAATCTAGGCGGAATGTCGACGCCGAGAAGATGGATTAATCAATGCCGATCAGGCGGATTACTTCGCCAATCTAGGCAGAATGTCGACGCCGAGAAGGCGGATTAACTCGAGAAGTAGATTAGTTGACGCCGGTGAAGGCGAACTAATCGATACGTCAATGCCTGAAAGGGCGGACTAATCGACGTCGAGAAGATGGATTACTTCGCCAATCTAGGCGGAATGTCGACGCCTAAAAGGCGGATTAATCAACGCCGATCGGGCGGATTACTTCGCCAATGTAGGCGGAATGTCGACACCGAGAAGGCGGATTAACTCGAGAAGTAGATTAGTTGACGCTGGTGAAGGCGAACTAATCGATACGTCAACGCCTGAAAGGGCGGACTAATCGACGTCGAGAAGACGGATTACTTCACCAATCTAGGCGGAATGTCGATGCCCAAAAGGCGGATTGACTCGAGAAGTAGATTAGTTGACGCCGGTGAAGGCGAACTAATCGATACGTCAATGCCTGAAAGGGTGGACTAATCGACGTCGAGAAGACGGATTACTTCGCCAATCTAGGCGGAATGTCGACGCCTAAAAGGCGGATTAATCAACGCCGATCGGGCGGATTACTTCGCCAATCTAGGCGGAATGTCGATGCCGAGAAGGCGGATTAACTCGAGAAGTAGATTAGTTGACGCCGGTGAAGGCGAACTAATCGATACGTCAACGCCTGAAAGGGCGGACTAATCGACGTCGAGAAGACGGATTACTTCGCCAATCTAGGCGGAATGTCGACGCCTAAAAGGCGGATTAGCTCGAGAAGCGGATTAGTTGACGCCGGTGAAGGCGAACTAATCAATACGTCAACGCCTGAAAGGGCGGACTAATCGACGTCGAGAAGACGGATTACTTCGCCAATCTAGGCGGAATGTCGACGCCTAAAAGGCGGATTAATCAACGCCGATCGGGCGGATTACTTCGCCAATCTAGGCGGAATGTCGACGCCGTGAAGGCGGATTAATCAACGCCGATCGGGCGGATTACTTCGCCAATCTAGGCGGAATATCGACGCCGAGTAGGCGGATCGATCAACGCCTATGAAGGCGGACAAATGTTTGTAGTCGAAAGGTGTGACCATGTTTTAAATATGAGTTAATTACCCGGTGAGCAACCTTAATAATTTTTTCGAAATTATATTCGAAGTTTTAAATAACTGACTGTATTTAATAATACTCAGAGTCAAATAATTTATTTTTGATGTCACAAAATGAGCATAGGATGTGTATATCCGTGCCCCCGCTTTTAATATATATGAAAACTTACGAGTTATAGTATATATTAAAAGGAAGTTACCAGATGAAAAATGAATTTCGAAATTTATCCCCGCTTTGAATTTTCGAAATATGAATATATGCCCCCACTTTTAATTTATATGAAAACTTACGAGTTAGGATATATATTAAAAGGACATTATTGAAATAAACCTGATGTGAGTGGGCAAAGGACTGCCCGTAGATTTTTCCGTTGATGAAGAGGTCCCAAATACTCGTCTCGAAACAACTGCTTCTTTTTTTTTTATAGGGAGGGGACAAATTAAATTGGGGCCAGTAGTTAAACCAAACTGGCCCTACAAATTAAATAACAAGGCCCAAAAATTAAATAAAACTGGGCCAATAACATGATTAAATCAAGGCCCAGCAAGGGAGAAATAAGCCTGGCCCACCCTCAATTGGTTCTTGGTCTAACTTTCTCTCCACGATGCAGGCATAAAGAAAACAAAATCCCCAAATACTTGACGCCGCTCGCGGTGACGTGCTGGGAACCGGCGCATGGTGGAATCCTAGATTGGCGGTGTGTGCCCCGCGGGTGGGCGACGCGGGCAGGCTGCGAGGCGGCGGAGGCCGTTCGTGAGGCGGCAAGGGTTGGCGGCCGGCGACGTGCGAGAAGGTCCGTGAGGCCGCGGGGCATCGGCCCGTACGGAGAGGCTGGCGGTGAGCGACAGCCGCGCGCGCGGGCGACGGGGAGCCACGGAGGGCCACGCGATGAGGCTGGTTGCATGAATGGCGTCGAGGGAGACGACTGTGCTGCGAGGTCAGCCGTTGCCCGGCAGCGGCGCCTGGGAGCCACGACGGCGCGAGCAAGAGCCCGAGATGGGCGCGAAAGAGAAGGGACCGCGTTCGGCGGTGGCGCGGGGAGGAGCTGTCGCGGAGGGCGGTACCTGCAATGGGCGGAGCGGGGAGGAGCTGCCGGGAAGGCAGGCCACGAAGGCGCAGTCGGGGGCGGCGGGAGTAGCCGGCGCTGGGCGCTGTGTGGTCGGCTGCGAGTGGTGGCGACCGGCGGATGGCGACTTGCGGTCCGAGATCACAGCGCGGGTAGGCGTGAGATGCGGGAAGGAAACAGACGGCTCGCGTTCGGGCAGCTTCTCGGGGAGGTCTGTCGGGCTGGCAGCGGCGCTCGTGGCGGTGGTCGGTCCTGCCATCGGAGGTCGCGTCGGGCTGCGCCCCAGTGATTAGGCGTGAAATTGTCATGATTCGTAGCTAGAAACGCCCTAGTTTTGGTCGAGTTTATAGAGTATTTAGAGTCAAATGAGCATTATTTCTATACATTGATAAATTTGTCTCTTTGATGCTCATAGGTGAATAGGGGACGAAAAACGGAGTTCGTAGGACTTTGAATCGACTCAAACGGATGCCCGGATGAGAAGATATTGAAGAAATACGATTGGTATTAGTGCGGACGAGGAAAAGTATCATTTGGAAGGATTAGAGATCACTCGAGCGCATTGCTCGAGCGCCTTACTCGAGCGCGCAAACGTACAGAACAATTCTTGCGCTCGAGCAGCTCGAGCGCCACCGCTCGAGCGAATTGCTCGAGCGCCCAAAACATACAGAGAAGATTCAGCGCTCGAGCAGCTCGAGCACGACCGCTCGAGCGAATGCATCATTCGAGCTACACAGCTCGAGCGCCCATATACTTTTGCCTCCGGATGCGTATTTTCGGCCCATTAACTCCCGTTTCGACCCGGTGCCTATATATACCTCTTCCAAACACGTTTTGAAGGATCCCCAACTTTAGAAATCACTTTTAGACTTAGTTTTTAGAGAGAGGAAGAGGAGAAGAACGAGCAAGCTTTACTTTTACGTTGTTGAGGTTTTTCATACGAATTCTTAATTTCTTTTTGTTTCTTAGTTTCTTTTCATTAGCTTGATTACTTTAAACGCTTTGAACTTTGTTTTAGTTAATTAAATTTCAGTTCTTAGAATTATTTTCTTCTAAAACCCTAGTTCATGTTTCTTATTTTCTTCGTTCAATTCATTATGTTTTTGTTCGTTGTTTCTTCTATTGCTTTTATTTTTGTTATAACCATGTCCGGCTAAAACCCTTGCATGCTTAGGGTAGGATGAACTCGTAGAAGTAGGATGTGGGTACGTAATTAAGGTAATTGGTGACGTTAGTTTTAATTCTCTTAATTAATGAATTCATATAATTAATCTTAACTCTACCTTTGAATTTCGTACGAAAGTGTTAGAGAGAGGACGACCACATCACTCAATAACAATTAGTAGTCTTAACGAGAGGGTTTAGGAAAGGTTAATTCATCTACCGGTTTAGCGAAGGAGGACGACCGCATCACCTTAGTTAAATTAGGGTCTCATTAATTAAGCGCTATCTATTAACTTGTTAGTGGATTAGTGAAGTCGATTGCTAGGATAAAGTATTAGGGGTGAGAAATCTTGAGCTTTCATTCTACGATCTTTTACTTAGGTTAATTCTTGTTTGTCACGATTACTTTGATTATGTACCTGCTCCGTTAGTATACGTAGGGATTCCTATCCTGAGCATCACCATCTCATACTTGCATATACACCTTAGATACTTAGTTTAATTTTCCTTTTGCATTCGTAGGATAATTTAGTTAGCTTAATTAATCTTTCAAAAACCCAAAAAACATTACACTCATATTAACTACGATGCGTAGATCTTCAGGGATCATACTCGCATATACACCATCCCTTGGGTTCGATAATACTTGGTCCCTATACTTGCCCATACTACAGTGAACCCGTTCTCTTGCGGGGTAGCTACTAGTAGAAAGCTAGTGTAGTCGCCTCAAGTCAATGGCGCCGTTGCCGGGGATGGCGTTTTATGCTTTTTGAATAGGACTTGTAGATAGCTTAGTAGTTAGTAGTGAGTGATTTTATTTTCTGTTTTTATTCTTTATTTTCATTCGTTCGGCAGTTGCGTTTTGATCCTTCTGCTAGTGTTTCAGGTTTATGAAAACACGCTCACAAGGCAATACGAGCGAAGAAAGATTACCTGCAGACCCTGAGACAATAGCCAGAAGGAACCGAGCCTTCTTGAGAAGGATGAACGCTGCCGACTTAGGAAAGGAGCCAATGGATATCAATAATGAGTTGGACGATGCTGCCAACGATTTCAATCAGGCAGTAGACCGAGTTGGAGGCACTGGAGTTAGTGGTAGCCAGAATCAAATTCCATTAGGGGATAGCCAGAGCCTAAACCCGGGTACACAAAACGTAGGGAACCCAGCTCAGAACCTTGTCCATAATCCTCATAACCAAAACCCTGCTTACCCACAAAACCCAAATAACCCTTTCAATAACCCAGCATACCAACACTACCCATACCCACCTTATCCTTACCCACCATATCCATATCATCCACCACCAGTCTATAACCAACCACCTGTTTACCAACCACCACCCCAACAAGTACCCGTACCAGCTGCTAATCCTCAATACGTTCCTCAGAACGTAGATCATAATATGGCGATTCGAGGGAGGTTTGCAGCGCAGCCACAGCGGTACTATGACGGAGTGGCTCTACCTCCTGTTGAGACGAACAACTTCTCGATATCACCGGGGATTTTAAAGCTGCTGACTGAGAATCAGTTCAAAGGGGTGATCGGGAAGGAGAATCCTCACACACATCTGAGGAGCTTTCTCATGATAGCCTCCACATTTAATTATAATGGCATGTCTGAAGATGCCAAGAGGCTTAGGCTGTTCCCATTCTCATTGACGGAATAGCCAAGGAGTGGTACGATAATACGCTCCCGCGGGGAGGTATTACCACTTGGGCCGAGCTCGAGCGTCTATTCCTCGAGCGATTCTACCCTCCATCTAGGACGATCAAGACTAGAATTGAGATCTCGTCCTTTCGCCAGAAGTCTGGAGAGGATCTACGCCAAGCGTGGGAGAGATACTCAAACATGCTTATAGAGTGCCCGCAGCACGGGTACAATGAGGGGGATATTATGGCGTTCTTCTACAGTGGTGCCAACAAGACGGGGCAAGACCATTTAGACGCTTGTGCGGGCGGAGCATTCATCAATCAAGGCATAGAGAGGTGTAGAGAGATCGTTGACAACATTGTCACGAATGCCGGTGCGTGGAGTGGAGATGCAGATTTTCAGAGAGTGCATCAGGTTGAGGAGGGAGAAGGAACGAGAAGGCTGCTGATGGCCATGATGGAGAAGATCAACAACCTCGAGTTGGGGAAGAATTTGGGTGGAGAGCATGCAGTAGAGAATGAGAGAGTAGACCAACCCAGTGGACAGCAAGAGGTAGCCAATTACATGGGAGGTCCATATTACAATCAGAATGGCTACCAAGGTGGTAATCAGTATGGAAGGCCTTCTTATGGCCAACCATTTGTGCCTCCAGGCCCTCAGCCACTTCAAAATCAATGGAGGAACACACAAGGAGTTCAAGGAAGCCAGCAGCCTCCTCAAAACACATGGAGGAAGAATGATAATTTTTCTTATGCTAACCCAAAAGCTGGTGTTACTGTTCCTGCAGGTGTTGATCCGGGGTCTAAACCTCCTGGTGGAGAAGGCGGTGCATCAACCGAGGAGATGTTGAGAGCGATCCTTCAGAAGGTGGAGGAAGGGAGCAAGCGGTTGTCATCCTTGGAATACGATGTGAAGGAGTTGCACAAGAAGGGTGATCAACGTGATCAAGAGCTCCAGAAGATGAACGTTGAGTGGACTAGAACTCAACAAGAGAACAATCGAAGGTTCACCTCTTTAGAGCTCCAGATGAGCCAGATTGCAAAATCAGTGAATAGAATGCCGGAGGGGAACCCGAAAGAGCAGTGCAAGGCGATCCAGCTAAGAAGTGGAACCAACTACGAAGGTCCTCAGATGCCTGCTGATTCTGAGACGCCCCAAGTTGAGAAGGGGATTGAAAGTAAAGGGATTGAGAAGCATGAAGATATGGATGAGTCCCAGAAGGGCAAGGAAAGTGAGGAGATGGAGAGAGTTCCTAAGTGGAAAAAGGCAAAGGAAGCAAGGGATAAAGTGAAAGAAACAGAAAGAGATGAGTGGGGGGTACCCAAATCTGTGATACCCGTCCCATATCCACAGCGCTTCATGAAAAAGAAGCTTGATGAAAAATTTGCAAAATTTCTTGATGTTTTTAAACAACTTCACATTAACATTCCTTTTTATGATGCTTTAGAACAGATGCCGCATTATGCAAAGTTTCTGAAGGACTTGATCGCGAAAAGACGGCGAGTGGATGAGCCGAAGTTGGTGCAGTTGAACCACGAGGTGAGTGCATTAGTGCACAAGGCGCTTCCACCTAAGCTGAAGGATCCCGGGAGCTTCATGATCCTATGTGATATTGGGAACGGGATCAAGAAGGGAGCGTTGTGCGACCTCGGGGCGAGCATTAATTTGATGCCACTATCGCTTTTCAAGAAGTTGGAAGGTGGTGAACTTCAACCCACAATGATGACGCTTCAACTTGCCGATCGGTCTATTACTATACCTCAAGGTGTGGTTGAAGACGTCCTAGTGAGAGTTGGAGAACACATTTTTCCAGCCGACTTTGTAGTGCTAGAGATGGAGGAAGATGAGCACGTGCCCCTGATTTTGGGAAGACCGTTCTTAGCTACGGCGGGGATGGTGCTAGACGTGGCGAATGGGAAGATCACGTTGAAGGCTGATGATCAAGAAGTGAAGATCTCCCTATATGAAGCCATGAAGCACCCGAAGGAGGATGAGAGCTTGTATTGCATGGATGCCATTGATCCTCGTGTTGAAGACACACATTCTCTCCCGAATTCCTCTCATACTCATGATTTTGTTAGTCCTTCACCTGTTGAGTTAACCCATGAACATTATGTTCTTGATTATTTTGATAGGGATGAAGTGAAGAAGTTGAAGGATGAAGAGGTGAAGAAAGTGGACGTGGTCCAGTTAGAAGGGAAAGGAGGAGTTAAGAAGAAAAAATCCAAATTCAAGAAATTGTTTAGTAAGATTCCTCCAGATAGAGGCAAGAAGGAGTTGAGACCCATGACACTTGGGGATGAGAAGAGAGCAAAGGAACTCATGATGGTGGGGCATCAAGGAAAGAAGTTCAAACACCACTCTTATGAGAGTAAGGGAGGTAAATTTGAGTATGATGTCCCATAAGCTCCTTTGAGCACGGTCCGGCATGAGGACCTTAAAAATAGCGCTGAATGGGAGGCAACCCATTTTTATTTGCTTTCATTTATTTTTAGTGTCTTTTTATATTATTAGGGAATATTTTGAGTCGTATGTTTAACCTCGTACTCGAGAGTTTTATTTTGTAGGCTTGTCTCTAAAGGAGTAAAGGTATCATGGAGTTATTTAGATTGAAGGAACCAACTTGAGACAAGGGAGTGTGCAAAGCTATTGAGAGAAACTGAATTGTTCGGTTGAGGTAACCCACAACCCCAAACTTAGACCTCTAGCAAGGTCGAAGTTTGGGGGGGTGGAGTTTTTTTTATGTTTCTTGTTACATTGCACATGCATGCACCCCTTATCTTTGAGTTGAGTTGATTATTTGGGAGCCTTGAGATACTCCTTGGGGTGATTTTGATTTGACTCGCTATTGCATATTTCATGCCTATCAATCACCTTATGCTTGTTGATTGCTATCTTTGAGTATGATTTGATGAGTAGGGTGAATTGTGAGGCTGAGTTAGAAATTCTTTTGTGTGAGTGTTTGAGTTTGAGCTGAGTTGAGAAAGAACTTGTATGCTTGTAAATTTTTCTTTTGAGTACTTGTATGACAAGAGTGAGAATTCACTAGGACTAGCATGGATGTGAAAGCCGTGAGCTTTTGAGCCTTACGAGATTTAAATGCACGATTTAATCTCTTCGTTTGTGAGTGGATCGTCACCTTAGAGGATGCTAGAACTTGCATGTGCTCTTGCTTCTTGATTGTGTCTAGTTTGATATGCCGAATGTGATCTTAGGCCATCTTTGATTTAATTGAGTCACTTAGCCAAAATTTTCCTTACCAATGACATTGATCCCTTGTTAGCCCCTTTGAGCTTAGAGCCTATTTTATTTGCTAGCACATATGAACACTATTCCAATTCCTAAGCCTTTTTGTCCCAATTTGAGTGGAGAATAGGAAAGTGTGAATGTGAAGGGAGTGAATTGAGTTGAAAAAGGAAAAGGTTGTTTGTTGAGTGAATATGAGAAGAAGGGTGTGAATGAGATTTGAGTTGTGGGAAAGAAAACAAAAAATTGAGAATGAGCAAAAGAAAAATTGAGCTCATGTGTTTGTGCGAAAAAAAAAAAAGTGATTGAAAAAAAAAGTGAAAGAGTGAGAAAGAAAAAATTGAAGTGTTGAGAGTAGTGGAATTAAAGTGTATTGATTGCAAATGTTGAAGTGATTCTGCTCCTAATCTCAAAGTGCCAAAGTTGATTTTTCTATTCTCCATTCACTTGAGTCACTTACCCCATATTGTTATCCCACCTGTCCAAAGAGCCTACATTACAACCTTGAGAAAAGTCCTTTTTGATTCGGCATTGATTTCTAGAGTATGGTCGAAGTTGAGAGCATTTACAAGCCTATGGC
The DNA here is from genome assembly GCA_947034835.1 of Ballota nigra. Lineage (NCBI taxonomy): Eukaryota > Viridiplantae > Streptophyta > Magnoliopsida > Lamiales > Lamiaceae > Ballota > Ballota nigra. The sequence goes on along the minus strand of OX344724.1, from coordinate 43,505,061 downwards.
TGCCAATTTGTGTGATTGATTGATTGAGTGAGTCCCTTTATCATTGTTATACACTTGTGAGGGAGTTAAACACATCGTTGAGTGCACATCCATGCTTGATCTTGGTGTTTCTTGTTATTGTTGCATGAGTATGATGAAGGAAAGTGAGTGAGTATACGGGTGATTGACCTTTGAAGCTCGAGTTCAATTACTTGCATGATTTGATTCTTGACTCATTCCTAACAATTTCACTTGACTTATTATTTCGTTGCTTGAGGACAAGCAATATGGTAAGTTTGGGGGGGGGGGGGGTTGATTAGGCGTGAAATTGTCATGATTCGTAGCTAGAAACGCCCTAGTTTTGGTCGAGTTTATAGAGTATTTAGAGTCAAATGAGCATTATTTCTATACATTGATAAATTTGTCTCTTTAATGCTCATAGGTGAATAGGGGACGAAAAACGGAGTTCGTAGGACTTTGAATCGACTCAAACGGATGCCCGGATGAGAAGATATTGAAGAAATACGATTGGTATTAGTGCGGACGAGGAAAAGTATCATTTGGAAGGATTAGAGATCACTCGAGCGCATTGCTCGAGCGCCACCGCTCGAGCGCCTTACTCGAGCGCGCAAACGTACAGAACAATTCTTGCGCTCGAGCAGCTCGAGCGCCACCGCTCGAGCGAATTGCTCGAGCGCCCAAAACATACAGAGAAGATTCAGCGCTCGAGCAGCTCGAGCGCGACCGCTCGAGCGAATGCATCATTCGAGCTACACAGCTCGAGCGGGACCGCTCGAGCGTTTTGCTCGAGCGCCCATATACTTTTGCCTCCGGATGCGTATTTTCGGCCCATTAACTCCCGTTTCGACCCGGTGCCTATATATACCTCTTCCAAACACGTTTTGAAGGATCCCCAAATTTAGAAATCACTTTTAGACTTAGTTTTTAGAGAGAGGAAGAGGAGAAGAACGAGCAAGCTTTACTTTTACGTTGTTGAGGTTTTTCATACGAATTCTTAATTTCTTTTCGTTTCTTAGTTTCTTTTCATTAGCTTGATTACTTTAAACACTTTGAACTTTGTTTTAGTTAATTAAATTTCAGTTCTTAGAATTATTTTCTTCTAAAACCCTAGTTCATGTTTCTTATTTTCTTCGTTCAATTCATTATGTTTTTGTTCGTTGTTTCTTCTATTGCTTTTATTTTTGTTATAACCATGTCCGGCTAAAACCCTTGCATGCTTGGGGTAGGATGAACTCGTAGAAGTAGGATGTGGGTACGTAATTAAGGTAATTGATGACGTTAGTTTTAATTCTCTTAATTAATGAATTCATATAATTAATCTTAACTCTACCTTTGAATTTCGTACGAAAGTGTTAGAGAGAGGACGACCGCATCACTCAATAACAATTAGTAGTCTTAACGAGAGGGTTTAGGAAAGGTTAATTCATCTACCGGTTTAGCGAAGGAGGACGACCGCATCACCTTAGTTAAATTAGGGTCTCATTAATTAAGCGCTATCTATTAACTTGTTAGTGGATTAGTGAAGTCGATTGCTAGGATAAAGTATTAGGGGTGAGAAATCTTGAGCTTTCATTCTACGATATTTTACTTAGGTTAATTCTTGTTTGTCACGATTACTTTGATTATGTACCTGCTCCGTTAGTATACGTAGGGATTCCTATCCTGAGCATCACCATCTCATACTTGCATATACACCTTAGATACTTAGTTTAATTTTCCTTTTGCATTCGTAGGATAATTTAGTTAGCTTAATTAATCTTTCAAAAACCCAAAAAACATTACACTCATATTAACTACGACGCGTAGATCTTCAGGGATCATACTCGCATATACACCATCCCTTGGGTTCGATAATACTTGGTCCCTATACTTGCCCATACTACAGTGAACCCGTTCTCTTGCGGGGTAGCTACTAGTAGAAAGCTAGTGTAGTCGCCTCAAGTCACCCAGCGACGACGGCTAGGTGGCGCGGCGACACTCAGACCGTTCTCGGGATCGGGTAGCGGGCTGGACGAAGGTTAGGCGGAGGCGCTCGAATCGATGATGTCAGAGGATTGTTGACTTTTCAACGTACATTGGGAAACGTGCCAAAAGATGACTGGCCACACTACACTCCTGCAGAAAAAGTGGCCCACCGATCGAGGCGGAGGATTAAAACAATAATTCTTCAACGGTGGCCTTTGCTTGGACATTCAACAGCAATTGGCCGTGCTCCGGCGGGCGATGGAGGTGACCGGAACAGATGGTATTCTAATGAAACTTTCAGAGGACTGTTGGGATAGTGGAGTGGCGGAGTCTGGCAGCGAGGGGGAGACCATGGTGAGTTTCGCCGAGGCGGCTCCGGCGGAGCTTCGTGGCGGTGGAAAACTCGGCGGCCGGAAATTGGGGAGGGAGGCCCAGATCCTTCTTATGTTTATTTTTTTTGTCCTTCTAGTTGGCTGCGTGAGCCTCTGCAATATTGAGGAAATGGAATTTGTGAAACCCACCTTTTTTCTGTTTTCTTTCTTGGCTAGATGCTATTGTAATTTGGCTTGTAGCCATGAACCTCTTCTTGGGTGATTTGGCTTGTAGCCATGAACTGGTTGTCGATTTTTTTTGTGAGGAACTTGCTTCTCAAATTTTTGCTTGTAGGTTTAGATCGTAAGGGCTCATGGTTTTTGGAGTTTGATTTTTTGGTTTTCGAGGAGAAGATCTTTGTGTTCATCCCTCGAGATGAACACGAATCTACCCTCCTTCTAGCGCCAAATTGTTGACAGGCATTTTCGTACGGATAAATATATGTGGCTATTTGGATTATGCCCGACAAACAATAAATGTAAAATGAACACGAACGATGGGGGAAGAACTTTCGTTCTTCCCTCGAATGAGAGCTCTTTGCATATATGAGAAATGAGAGAAAAGTGAATCCTTTACAATGAGGGGGTGACCCCCTATTTATAGAGGTTCACCCCCAAAGGCCCAAAAGTGACCCTAAATTCGTCTCAACCCTTTATTTTAGGGATTTATTACAATATTAATATAAAGATCAACAGTAGACCTATAATACATTAAATACTCTTTTCTGACGTAGACTCTCGATCTTGTCGGGTCAGTGTATCTTTGGGAATTTGACCTCCTGTCAGGCGAGGATATTTCCTGCTGTAACAGTCAATATTTGGGCAAAATCAAATTTAAAATACACGCACATAATTTACTTACAAATAGTATACGTATGTTATACAACCAATAAAAGAGTCTGACGCTCTGATACCATTGTTGGGTTTTAGAGGCACAAACACCATGTTCGGCGCAGCGGAAGATAAGGATTCACCAACAACGAATCTGCATATGGTTGTATAATATAAAATATATAGGATAAATAACGATATACTAGTACAGGACCCACCCGTGCTTCGCACGGAATGAAAGTATAATTATTGATTTATATATGTTTATTTATATATAATTTTACATTATATGATATATCTGATTGGAATATATATATATATTTAGTAATTAACCCAAAAAATATCATTTTGTGGGGATTCTTCATATAAATACGGGAGGGTGTATTGGTGGTCACAATATTATATTTTTACCTCAAATTGTTTAGTGACATATAAACATATATACGCAATCATTTAAAATAATACTCCATCCGTCCCAAACTTATTTGCTACATTACCAAAAAGGTCCGTCTAATACTCATTTGCTACATTTACTTTTGGCAAAAAAGTAACAAATATTTTTTAATATTATATTCTCCATACACTAATAACCAAAATAATGTACTTTATCACTTTATTATCATTATATCACTTTAAATATTATAAACAGTTCTTTTCTTAATAACCGTGCAAACAGTAAATGAGAAATTGATTTTGGGACGATGGGAGTAGTGGTTTTCTGTTTATATATAATTAACATATTAGTTGTAGATATATAAAATTGTGTTCACCAGTGGCATTTAATTATTTACAAATATTTTAGGATCACAATAATAATTCGATTTTTTTTTATATATATATAAATTTTGATTTTAATACATTTGTGGGATTTTATGTAGGATATTTATGTAAGTAATCAAATATAATTAAAGTTAGCATGTTAACCCTTAAAAGTAATTATCAATCCACCGTGTAAGATAAAGTTTTGTGAATGCTTTTTACAGCACATTAATAAATATGGACAACTTATCCAGATTCTTCGAATTAATTATGTCAAATATAAAATGTTGTGACTCCAAGTACCGAAGCATTTGTCTCAATAAATGCTCATTTAATTTATTTGTCCAAAAGTCATCCTACCCACCATTCCAACAGTTCACTTATCATATTAAATAAACAAAACCCAAAATCAATACACCATGCCTAATTAGTTGAACCACTAAGTAAAAGTGATGATGAATCTGTAAACAATTGAAGATTCTGGATTTATTCGAAGACGATCGGTGTGATGGGCATTATAGGCATCAATTTCAACTCACGTTTTGTGGAAATAAAAAAGACAGATAAGAGGCACACTCTCTGGTAATTTTAATTTCTTTGGTGTAATGTAGATTATAGTATTTATTAATTTTTGTATTTTATGAACATGCAGTAGCAATTTCCAGAATCGAGAATAGTCTGACTCAGATCCGAATAGATTAGATCCAAATATGCTTGATCTGCGTAATAGACCCCTGATTAGTTTGCATGTCACACAGGAGGAGATTTATCCGGTAATTAACGATTATTTATATCTCCCACAGATTAATTATTCATTGTTTTTTTTTAAACAATATAGTTCCGAGTACTGAAGGAAAATTGCATAACGATATCAGTGGAAACCAGAGTATAAAGGTACAGGGTTAACCTTTATCATTCCCTTGATATCTACGTATACGATTCATATTCTGAACTTAAGAGATGGGTTTCATACTGATTAAGAGTTAATGTTCTTATGAAGTGTAACACTCCGTCCTGTTTTATACCTTTTATATTCCTAGAACCCTTATTTTATATTCTTATCTTTGTTTCTTTTTATTTTATTATTTTGTGTGCTATTGTGTAATTTAAATATATACCCTTTTATAAATTCCTAAATTCGAAGAGAGGAATCGAATCTTTCAAACGAATAAAGGACTACGAGAAATTAAATATTCAAGTTTTAATTAAGGATTTCGATCCGTATAATTTATTGATAAAAATATATTCTTATAATTAAATATTAATTGAGTTTTAAAACTGTATTAATTGTCAAATTGGAATTTAACTCGTGGGCCAAACGATCCCTAAACCGTATCAATTGGGAACGAAAATATCCGAATTAAAGGGGGTTAATCCTAAACCACATAAATTACTTTCCTTTTAGAATTAAATTAATTAGAAAATTAACCACACCCACATAATATTTCCTTCTTTTAAAATAATTAATTAAGAAATTAATTTCCCAACAAATATCCATTTCTCTCTCTCAAATTAACAAACGCGTACTCTCCTTCCTCAAAAAAAAAAAAAAATCCCAATTTCACTAATCTCTCTCTCGGCTTCCAATTTCCAAATTCCCTCTTCCTCTCTGTAAAATCCGACCGCCGTGCCTTCTCCCTCCGTCGCGCCACCAGTCACAAGCCAGCCTCGTTCCGATCGGTGCCAATCTCCGATGTACTCTCTTTCTTCGCCGCCACTGAACCGCTGCCGCACCGCCTACTCCCTACCTCTCTTCAGCCGCGACGAGAGCGCCACCGTCGCCTTCCAACGCCACCGCAGCGCCGCGCCGCGCCCTCCTTCACATCGCCATACGCAGAGCACCGCCGAGCGATGCCCTACCCTGTTCTGAATCGCGAGGCCCCAGCCCCCTCCTCCATCGCACAGAAGCCGCGCCGCCTCGTCTCTCTCTCGCTTCCTCTCCTCAGCCGCGATCATCCACCATCGCGCCGCCTCCTCTTCTTTCCTCTTACAGTGGGTCTCAAAATTTAATCCCTCGGTTCTTAATTTCGATTCTTTCAACTTCATTTTCCCCCAATTTCTCAATTCTAATTTAATAAATTTCTATCTGTGTTAATCGAGGTATCAACTCTTCGCCCTTTTCGATGAATCACGAAGTATGAATCGCTGCTGCCCATTCGATTTTTGGAAAGACCGAGCGACGCCGTTAGGCTGCTCGAATTTATTCAACTAGTCTTCGAGCTACGCCGTTAGGCTACCCGGTTTGGGACTCGTAAGGTTGCTAACCTTATTTCAATTTCTCGTAATAGTTGGATTAGGAATTGAGTTGTTTCCCGTTGAGTCGTTGTAAGTTTTAAGATAATTGTTTTGGATTTGAGACTTGTAGATGGACTGTTGGAATTGATTTAATGACTTAGTATTATTAGTTGACTTGTTTAGTATTGTTATTTTGCTCTTTTGTATCACTCTTTAGAAATAGGAAATTGAATATTATTTTCCCCTGTTTTCTTTTCTTCACAAACCATGAGATTGGACTTTGGATTAGTGTTTTGGTATTAGTGGTTGAATGATGAAGTATTACTGTTTTGGAAGTTTAGTATCCTTTTGACTTAGTTGAATTTCTTTATGGAATTGTGGTTTTAGTTTAATTGAATGGTGATATTAGCATAGTCCATTAGTATCTTTGAATTAAAGGGTTGGTATTACTGTTGGATGATGATTTTCAATTGTTAACACATTTGTTTTGAATCCGTAGAAAAATGAAAATTCGTCTTCTACCTTGTGCGACTTTAAGAAAAATTAGAAACACGAGATATGTTCTTTTAATATCCAAAGCTATTATCAAAATAGTTTTCTTGGGAAAGATTAATATAATTTTCTTAGAAAAGTTAAAGTCTATTAATAAGTTTAATAAGAGGGTTTTATTTATAAAATATGAATATTTATATTCAAGAATTCTTTTGAAATGAGAAATAGAAATCTTAGAAAGAAAAACCTTTTCTTTATTTCTTATTAATACTCTTAAGTAATTATTCTTATTCTTTTAAGTATTTCCAAGAATAATAATAATTATTTTTATACTTTAATTTTAAAAAAGGCTTTTGCTAAGGACATCACAAAAATTAGTAAATACACTCCCCAATACACCTCCTCTTGAAAAGGGGTGTACTTATCAATTAGAAATCAACATTTAGGAGTTTTAGCTTTCGATAAGTTTTCCAAAGACAACGACCCCCTCAATTCCCATAACACAAACTCTCAAGTTTTCCTAATAATTCAAAAGTCGATCTTTTAATCGGAATACTCCTTATTAGGATTCTGTACTTTTCGGGACACGCACGGAGGACTCGACCGTCTGCCTACACAATATTCTCAGGACTCAGAACAATCAGGTGGGTGATGATCTGTTGTTTGATCTGCTAATAATAACATTGTGCCGGTATCTTCTGAACTCGACTATATCAATCGAAAATATCTAATCCAACATAAATGTAACACCTATTATATAACTGTTTGAATTATGTGATATGACTATATATGATATATAATGCATGTTGTTTTATAAATCGATCACCACTGTATGAGTAAGCACCTTATGTGAGCATGAATCAATTCTGTTGTCAATCAAGTATTTTTCTCAGTGAAGTTTTTTGAGTCAGTTTTATGGAAAGTCAGTAAGTACGGAGTTGGGATCGAGTTTTTAATCGAACCTCCGGGGAGCTGTCGGGGACGCCCTCGGAATGTAGGTTGTTGATTCAAACATATCTGGTCCCCGGGTCAGCCGCCTACGTTGCACACTGGGAATAAGGCCATTGATGGTTTGCTATTATTTTGAGGGATGTTGTGGTTGGATGATGTGAGTTTGTTGTGGTTGGATGATGTGAGTTTGTTGTGGTTGGATGAAGTAAGTTTTGGTTGTAGTTGAAAAGGGTAACTTTGTTGGAAGTGGAATGGTCGTACGAATATGGTTTGACAGTTTGTGACAATACGTGAATATGTTTTGGGCTCTGCCCTAATGTGAATCAACTTGTACTATTTCAATTATATCATGTGAAATATGCTTAAATGCCGATGAATCATTATATGAACTGTTTCTTCTATGGAATATTATAATCTTATTTATATGTCAACTGCATAAATAAATTAAACATTTTATCAATGTGTATAACTTAATATATTTCGGATTTACCAATCCCATGACGTTGCAAATCACCCATACGTGAGAATTCAAATCTCACGCCCCATTTTTACAACCCTTGCAGATTATGATTTCGTGGAGCAAGGACAGTAATAAAGATGACACGGAGTTCCCCACTTAAATAAAACATTACTGTTAATACTATGTTTTATGTACACATATATGTGTGTGAGATACTTACTAAAATTACTCTATTCATTTCTTCCGCTGCATAAAACTCACCATCTCTCATTTCCGTTATATTTTCTTCAAAAATTTTATAGTTCGGACTTTTGATCACAATAATACTTCGAATTCGATATAATTAATATATTCTGGATTCGGGGCGTTACAGGTGGTATCAAAGCTTATGTTCAAAACTTTCGGACCAAAACCCAAATCATTGCTTTCATCAAACCAAAATTCTCTTTCTTTATTAAATTTTCTTATCATATAAGTATAGATCACTAATTAAATCACTTGAGGGGAAATGTGTCTCCTATTACCGTCAGAAGCTCCTCGAAGGTATGTTCTTATTTTATTGCCTAAAAGTTTATGATATTGCGACAACTTGACTTTCATAACAAAACTCCAATCAAAAGATCGCAAACTCGAAACAACACCTACGAGGTGTAGAAAGAACCACGAAATGTCGTTTATATTACTATTGAAATATAGATAATTAGTGGATGATAGAAATAAATATATTTGTGTAAATTTATAAACTTCATAAATGATGTTATATGATTATTTGAACTATGTGCTTTAATTGTTTAAATTATGTTTCTGCATAACTAAAATTTTGACTAGGAATTTCCATTCCATATAAGAATCCACCTAAGATAGTTATATCCCGATAATTAGAAGACACTTAGCTAACCTTAGAATCTGTCAGTGTGTTTATAACCCAGTTCACGAGACTGCGTGCAAAGGCAAGAGCCACTCCATATCCCACGACGAGACATATTTAACAGTCGTGATTCATTTTGCCAGAAGGGTTACTGAGTTGTTCTCCGTCCTATCGCTGTAAGACTACTCGAACGGACGAGAATAGAAGACCCAATTCAAAGGCCCCACATTCACTTGGAGACATACCTAGAAGAAGTCGATGATGGGTATTTCCGTATGATAGTAGTGATCAGTCAGAGTGATCAAATCCTTTTAAACAGTTATCCTTTTGATGTAGTCACAAATACGTACAACATAGATGTGCCACCCTTTCCTGATATATAGTAGTAGTCAGATGTATGACCGTTTTACTTAGATAATAACAGCATAGCTTTAACCCACTCCCTTTGTCGCTCGTGGTCCATACTGATGCAAGGGTACGATGCGTTAGAATTATACTTAGAAGCCTTTTGTATTGTATGACGTAATGTAAGGAGACTGACCTCCGTAGGACCAAAAACTTTTTAGATATATATATACTTATTACGTGATCACTGCTTGTCAATGTGTTTTACTTGCTTTATATATTGACTGTCATATTTTATCTGATTATCATTTAATGACACATTACGGGTTCCTATTATACTGTGCGAATGTGAGGCACTGTACCATTGGGGCCCCAATGCGAAGTGGTGAATTACGTACCACACGTATTTTCAGTGTTAACGTTGTGTGTTAATTTGGTTAATCCGATTATGTTTTTATAACTTTCTCACACCTATACATATCGTAACAATATTATTCTTTTCCGATTAGAACCACCTTTAGAATGGCACCAGAACGTAGACGTGGACGACCCTGCGTTAACCCCATTTCTGTATCAATGAATCCTATAGGACAGAACCCACCTCCTCAAGCTGAACCTGAGCCACCTTAGCAGGCCGCGCCAGGAAATGTCTGTAACTACTATGGAAATTGAGGGCCGAATTAGAGGTTTACACCTAACGCTAGACGATCACTTAGTAGAGTCCGACCTCCACATCCTTGAGATGAAGACCTTTGACACAATCTTAGGCATTGACTGGTTAACGAGAAACAAAGCGATAATAAAATGTGCAGAACGTGAGATCGACCTCAAAACCCGTAATGGTCAATGCTTCACATTTCATGAAATCAAGACCAAGAAGGAAACCCGAGTAATATCGGCAATCCAAGCTGCAGCGATATTACGAAAAGTGGAATGCCAAGCTTACCTCGTCCACATCTCAGCAGGAGAGAAAGACGATAAGTTGCGCATCAAGGTGCCCATCGTGGATGAATATCTTGACGTGTTTCCCGAGGAATTAATCGGGTTACCTCCTGATCGTCAGATAGAGTTCTCCATCGACTTAATACCTGGGGCAGAACCAGTATCTAAAGCACCTTATCGAATGACGCCAGAGGAATTGGAAGAACTGAAGGAACAACTGCAATGCTTGCTTGAAAAGAAGTTCATCAGGCCTAGTGCATCACCATGGGGAGCACCCGTGTTGTTCGTAAAGAAGAAAGATGGAACTTTCCGTATGTGCATAGACTATCGAGGTCTCAATCAACTGACTATTAAGAACAAATATCCTCTTCCGAGAATAGAAGACTTGTTCGACCAGTTGAAGAATGCTACGGTATTCTCAAAGATCGATCTGAGGTCTGGTTACCACCAGCTAAAGGTCAAGAGCGAGAATATCCCGAAGACAGCATTTTGGACTTGATATGGATATTTCGAGTTCACCGTGATACCTTTCAGAGTAACAAACACTTCGACAATTTTCATGGATATGATAAATAGAGTGTTTCATCCGTACCTGGACCAATTCATCATCGTCTTATGTACTCTAAGAGCAAAGAGCAACACGAAGAACATCTCAAGGCAGTCTTAAAGACAATGAGACGAGAGAAGTTGCATTCCCAATTCAGCAAGTGTGAACTTTGGATCAACTGCTTATGTATCGATTAGTACTAGAGCATCTCACTCCCTTGTGTCTAAGAATTTAAGAAAATTTGGGGATATAAAGTATAGAAGAATATACCTTAAGTGAAAGTGAACTTTGAGGAATACAATAAGAACCTAAAGCCGAGTGAATTGATTGGAGATAGACTTGGATGAACATCAAATAGAAACTGAACTGCGCGTTCTTAAGTTGAGTAGTTAGACGTTATTGAAAACGAACTAGTTTTATGCATATGAAGGAATATGAAACATGGACATAGTTACTTTCTTTTGGGATAACATAAGATTTTAAGCTTAAGTAGAGCCTTTTAAGGTAAAGTGGAATGAGCAAGCTAGATTTGATCTTAAGTCTTATGTGTTAAGATTAACATTTATATGTTATGGGAATACTTTAGTTGAAAAGGAATCGACAATTGATTTTAATCTATGAGGTACATAGTGGACTTCGAAGTAGAGGAAAATTTGCAACTATGTAGGAAGAAAAGTTTGCATGTTTAAAGACTAGAAAACCTTCTAAGTCTTAGATCAGGTAGAGTGACAACAAACTTTGTCGACCAAGAAAACCGAGAAGTTATTTTGGCTTCAACTAATGGGAGACCTTTCAAAAATCAAACCTCCCCACTAAGGTTTACCACCCCTTTTGAACCAGAAGTTTTAGAGTAAGTAGTTAGACAAAACTATTTTGAATGGAGTAAGATATAGTACCAATTCATCCTAAACCTAGAATAAGATGTGTTATTATACAACAAGGATAGGTCATTGCTCATGTGTACAATTGTCGAAGCTACATGAACATAATTACCCAATCTAAGATTTAGATACTCACCTTACAACTAGTGAGAATTTTCTTATGAAAATAATTACCAAGTGGCGGTACTTTTGATGTCGCTTATAAAACTGTGTGGATAGAAGTACATAGAGAATTATTTCACAAGCCATGTGAAGGTTTAAAACAATACAAGGTCATTAGTGATTAATTTTCATATTGAGACTATTAAGGAAGCGTTTCTTAAGGTTACACTGATGAAGGAATTTACTTTTGGAAAGAGAAGCAAGTTAAAGTCTTGTTGCATAGAAATGCTGGAAATATTGGATAAGATTAGATTATGTTGTCTACCGCTTAGTTTTACCATCGAGACATATCATGCAGAAAATGTCTATCACCTTTCTTCTACCAGAAAATACTTGAGTATTTCAGTTCTTGTAAACTGCAATAGAGACTTAGAAGTAAGTTGTGTTTTTAACTTATGAAGAATTGTTTATGACTATAGTACGGTTGAGATTTATGTTCGAGAAAAACTTTGGTGTTAGTTCAATAAGTTTGGTTTGTAGAGGAAGAATCCAACTTGGAGATGAGCATATGAAATTTAACCGAGCAATACCTAAGCAATGCCTAGAAGCTGAATTTCGGGGGCGAAATTCTGTAAAGGGGGTGAGGATGTAACACCCCGTCCCGTTTTATACCTTTTATATTCCTAGAACCCTTATTTTATATTCTTATCTTTGTTTCTTTTTATTTTATTATTTTGTGTGCTATTGTGTAATTTAAATATATACCCTTTTATAAATTCCTAAATTCGAAGAGAGGAATCGAATCTTTCAAACGAATAAAGGACTACGAGAAATTAAATATTTAAGTTTTAATTAAGGATTTCGATCCGTATAATTTATTGATAAAAATATACTCTTATAATTCATTTATAATTAAATATTAATTGAGTTTTAAAACTGTATTAATTGTCAAATTGGAATTTAACTCGTGGGCCAAACGATCCCTAAACCGTATCAATTAGGAACGAAAATATCCGAATTAAAGGGGGTTAATCCTAAACCACATAAATTACTTTCCTTTTAGAATTAAATTAATTAGAGAATTAACCACACCCACATAATATTTCCTTCTTTTAAAATAATTAATTAAGAAATTAATTTCCCAACAAATATCCATTTCTCTCTCTCAAATTAACAAACGCGTACTCTCCTTCCTCAACCAAAAAAAAAAATCCCAATTTCCCTAATCTCTCTCTCGGCTTCCAATTTCCAAATTCCCTCTTCCTCTCTCTAAAATCCGACCGCCGTGCCTTCTCCCTCCGTCGCGCCACCAGCCACAAGCCAGCCTCGTTCCGATCGGTGCCAATCTCCGCTGTACTCTCTCTCTTCGCCGCCACTGAACCGCTGCCGCACCGCCGACTCCCTTCCTCTCTTCAGCCACGACGAGAGCGCCACCGTCGCCTTCCAACGCCACCGCCGTCGCATCCCACCGCAGCGCCGCGCCGCGCCCTCCTTCACGTCGCCATACGCAGAGCACCACCGAGCGACGCCCTTCCCTGTTCTGAATCGCGAGGCCCCAGCCCCCTCCTCCATCGCACAGAAGCCGCGCCGCCTCATCTCTCTCTCGCTTTCTCTCCTCAGCCGCGATCATCCACCATCGCGCCGCCTCCTCTTCTTTCCTCTTACAGTGGGTCTCAAAATTTAATCCCTCGGTTCTTAATTTCGAATCTTTCAACTTCATTTTCCCCCAATTTCTCAATTCTAATTTAATAAATTTCTATCTGTGTTAATCGAGGTATCAACTCTTCGCCCTTTTCGATGAATCACGAAGTACAAATCGCTGCTGCACATTCGATTTTCAGAAAGACCGAGCGACGCCGTTAGGCTGCTCGAATTTATTCAACGAGTCTTCGAGCTACGCCGTTAGGCTGCCCGGTTTGGGACTCGTAAGGTTGCTAACCTTATTTCAATTTCTCGTAATAGTTGGATTAGGAATTGAGTTGTTTCCCGTTGAGTCGTTGTAAGTTTTAAGATAATTGTTTTGGATTTGAGACTTGTAGATGGACTGTTGGAATTGATTTAATGACTTAGTATTATTAGTTGACTTGTTTAGTATTGTTATTTTGCTCTTTTGTATCACTCTTTAGAAATAGGAAATTGAATATTATTTTCCCCTGTTTTCTTTTCTTCACAAACCATGAGATTGGACTTTGGATTAGTGTTTTGGTATTAGTGGTTGAATGATGAAGTATTACTGTTTTGGAAGTTTAGTATCCTTTTGACTTAGTTGAATTTCTTTATGGAATTGTGGTTTTAGTTTAATTGAATGGTGATATTAGCATAGTCCATTAGTATCTTTGAATTAAAGGGTTGGTATTACTGTTGGATGATGATTTTCAATTGTTATCACATTTTTTTTGAATCCGTAGACAAATGGAAATTCGTCTTCTACCTTGTGCGACTTTAAGAAAAATTAGAAACACGAGACAAGTTCTTTTAATATCCAAAGCTATAATCAAAATAGTTTTCTTGGGAAAGATTAATATAATTTTCTTAGAAAAGTTAAAGTCTATTAATAAGTTTAATAATGGAGTTTTATTTATAAAATATGAATATTTATATTCAAGAATTCTTTTGAAATGAGAAATAGAAATCTTAGACAGAAAAACCTTTTCTTTATTTCTTATTAATACTCTTAAGTAATTATTCTTATTCTTTTAAGTATTTCCAAGAATAATAATAGTTATTTTTATACTTTAATTTTATAAAAGGCTTTTGCTAAGGACACCACAAAAATTAGTAAATACACTCCACAATACACCTCCTCTTGAAAAGGGGTGTACTTATCAATTAGAAATCAACCTTTAGGAGTTTTAGCTTTCGATAAGTTTTCTAAAGACAACGAACCCCTCAATTCCCATAACACAAACTCTCAAGTTTTCCTAATAATTCAAAGTCGATCTTTTAATCGGAATACTCCTTATTAGGATTCTGTACTTTTCGGGATACGCACGGAGGACTCGACCGTCTGCCTACACAATATTCTCAGGACTCAGAACAATCAGGTGGGTGATGATCTATTGTTTGATCTGCTAATAATAACATTGTGCCGGTATCTTCTGAACTCGACTATACCAATCGAAAATATCTAATCCAACATAAATGTAACACCTATTATATAACTGTTTGAATTATGTGATATGACTATATATGATATATAATGCCTGTTGTTTTATAAATCGATCACCACTGTATGAGTAAGCACCTTATGTGAGCATGAATCATTTCTGTTGTCAATCAAGTATTTTTCTCAGTGAAGTTTGTTGAGTCAGTTTTATGGAAAGTCAGTAAGTACGGAGTTGGGATCGAGTTTTTAATCCAACTTCCGGGGAGCTGTCGGGGATGCCCTCGGAATGTAGGTTGTTGATTCAAACATATCTGGTCCCCGGGTCAGCCGCCTACGTTGCGCACTGGGAATAAGGCCATTGATGGTTTGCTATTATTTTGAGGGATGTTGTGGTTGGATGATGTGAGTTTGTTGTGGTTGGATGAAGTAAGTTTTGGTTGTAGTTGAAAAGGGTAACTTTGTTGGAAGTGGAATGGTCGTACGAATATGGTTTGACAGTTTGTGACAATAGGCGAATATGTTTTGGGCTCTGCCCTAATGTGAATCAACTTGTACTATTTCAATTATATCATGTGAAATATGCTTAAATGCCGATGAATCATTATATGAACTGTTTCTTCTATGGAATATTATAATCTTGTTTATATGTCAACTGCTTAAATAAATTAAACATTTTATCAATGAGTATAACTTAATATATTTCGGATTTACCAATCCCATGACGTTGCAAATCACCCATACGTGAGAATTCAAATCTCACGCCCCATTTTTACAACCCTTGCAGATTATGATTTCGTGGAGCAAGGACAGTAATAGAGATGACACGGAGTTCCCCACTTAAATAAAACATTACTGTTAATACTATGTTTTATGTACACATATATGTGTGTGAGATACTTACTAAAATTACTCTATTCATTTCTTCCGCTGCATAAAACTCACCATCTCTCATTTCCGTTATATTTTCTTCAAAAATTTTATAGTTCGGACTTTTGATCACAAATATACTTCGAATTCGATATAATTAATATATTCTGGATTCGGGGCGTTACAGGTGGTATCAAAGCTTATGTTCAAAACTTTCGGACCAAAACCTAAATCATTGCTTTCATCAAACCAAAATTCTCTTTCTTTATTAAATTTTCTTATCATATAAGTATAGATCACTAATTAAATCACTTGAGGGGAAATGTGTCTCCTATTACCGTCAGAAGCTCCTCGAAGGTATGTTCTTATTTTATTGCCTAAAAGTTTATGATATTGCGACAACTTGACTTTCATAACAAAACTCCAATCAAAAGATCACAAACTCGAAACAACACCTACGAGGTGTAGAAAGAACCACGAAATGTCGTTTATATTACTATTGAGATGTAGATAATTAGTGGATGATAGAAATAAATATATTTGTGTAAATTTATAAACTTCATAAATGATGTTATATGATTATTTGAACTATGTGCTTTAATTGTTTAAATTATGTTTCTGCATAACTAAAATTTGGACTAGGAATTTCCTTTCCATATAAGAATCCACCTAAGATAGTTATATCCCGATAATTAGAAGACACTTAGCTAACCTTAGAATCTGTCAGTGTGTTTATAACCCAGTTCACGAGACTGCGTGCAAAGGCAAGAGCCACTCCATATCCCACGACGAGACATATTTAACAGTCGTGATTCATTTTGCCAGAAGGGTTACTGAGTTGTTCTCCGTCCTATCGCTGTAAGACTACTCGAACGGACGAGAATAGAAGACCCAGTTCAAAGGCCCCACATTCACTTGGAGACATACCTAGAAGAAGTCGATGATGGGTATTTCCGTATGATAGTAGTGATCAGTCAGAGTGATCAAATCCTTTTAAACAGTTATCCTTTTGATGTAGTCACAAATATGTACAACATAGATGTGCCACCCTTTCCTGACATATAGTAGTAGTCAGATGTATGACCGTTTTACTTAGATAATAACAACATAGCTTTAACCCACTCCCTTTGTCGCTCGTGGTCCATACTGATGCAAGGGTACGATGCATTAGAATTATACTTAGAAGCCTTTTGTATTCTATGACGTAATGTAAAGAGACTGACCTCCGTAGGACCAAAAACTTTTTAGATATATATATACTTATTACGTACTCACTACTTGTCAATGTGTTTTACTTGCTTTATATATTGACTGTCATATTTTATCTGATTATCACTTAATGTCACATTACTGGTTCCTATTATACTGTGCGAATGTGAGGCACTGTACCATTGGGGCCCCAATGCGAAGCGGTGAATTACGTACCACACGTATTTTTAGTGTTAACGTTGTGTGTTATTTTGGTTAATTCGATTATGTTTTTATAACTTTCTCACACCTATACATATCATAACAATATTATTCTTTTCCGATTAGAACCACCTTTAGAATGGCACCAGAACGTAGACGTGGACGACCCTGCGTTAACCCCATTCCTGTATCAATGAATCCTATAGGACAGAACCCACCTCCTCAAGCTGAACCTGAGCCACCTTAGCAGGCCGCGCCAGGAAATGTCTGTAACTACTATGGAAATTGAGGGCCGAATTAGAGGTTTACACCTAACGCTAGACGATCACTTAGTAGAGTCCGACCTCCACATCCTTGAGATGAAGACCTTTGATACAATCTTAGGCATTGACTGGTTAACGAGAAACAAAGCGATAATAAAATATGCAGAACGTGAGATCGACCTCAAAACCCGTAATGGTCAACGCTTCACATTTCGTGAAATCAAGACCAAGAAGGAAACCCGAGTAATATCGGCTATCCAAGCTGCAGCGATATTACGAAAAGTGGAATGCCAAGCTTACCTCGTCCACATCTCAGCAGGAGAGAAAGACGATAAGTTGCGCATCAAGGTGCCCATCGTGGATGAATATCTTGACGTGTTTCCCGAGGAATTAATCGGGTTACCTCCTGATCGTCAGATAGAGTTCTCAATCGACTTAATACCTGGGGCAGAACCAGTATCTAAAGCACCTTATCGAATGACGCCAGAGGAATTGGAAGAACTGAAGGAACAACTGCAATGCTTGGTTGAAAAGAAGTTCATCAGGCCTAGTGCATCACCATGGGGAGCACCCGTGTTGTTCGTAAAGAAGAAAGATGGAACTTTCCGTATGTGCATAGACTATCGAGGTCTCAATCAACTGACTATTAAGAACAAATACCCTCTTCCGAGAATAGAAGACTTGTTCGACCAGTTGAAGAATGCTACGGTATTCTCAAAGATCGATCTGAGGTCTGGTTACCACCAGCTAAAGGTCAAGAGCGAGAATATCCTGAAGACAGCATTTTGGACTTGATATGGACATTTCGAGTTCACCGTGATACCTTTCAGAGTAACAAACACTTCGACAATTTTCATGGATATGATAAATAGTGTGTTTCATCCGTACCTGGACCAATTCGTCATCGTCTTGTGTACTCTAAGAGCAAAGAGCAACACGAAGAACATCTCAAGGCAGTCTTAAAGACAATGAGACGAGAGAAGTTGCATTCCAAATTCAGCAAGTGTGAATTTTGGATCAACTGCTTATGTATCGATTAGTACTAGAGCATCTCACTCCCTTGTGTCTAAGAATTTAAGAAAATTTGGGGATATAAAGTATAGAATAATATACCTTAAGTGAAAGTGAACTTTGAGGAATACAATGAGAACCTAAAGCCGAGTGAATTGATTGGAGATAGACTTGGATGAACATCAAATAGAAACTGAACTGCACGTTCTTAAGTTGAGTAGTTAGACGTTATTGAAAACGAACTAGTTTTATGCATATGAAGGAATATGAAACATGGACATAGTTACTTTCTTTTGGGATAACATAAGATTTTAAGCTTAAGTAGAGCCTTTTAAGGTAAAGTGGAATGAGCAAGCTAGATTTGATCTTAAGTCTTACGTGTTAAGATTAACATTTATATGTTATGGAAATACTTTAGTTGAAAAGGAATCAACAATTGATTTTAATCTATGAGGTACATAGTGGACTTCGAAGTAGAGGAAAATTTGCAACTATGTAGGAAGAAAAGTTTGCATGTTTAAAGACTAGAAAACCTTCTAAGTCTTAGATCAGGTAGAGTGACAACAAACTTAGTCGACCAAGAAAACCGAGAAGTTATTTTGGCTTCAACTAATGGGAGACCTTTCAAAAATCAAACCTCCCCACTAAGGTTTACCACCCCTTTTGAACCAGAAGTTTTAGAGTAAGTAGTTAGACAA
This sequence comes from Ballota nigra, assembly GCA_947034835.1. Taxonomy (NCBI): domain Eukaryota; kingdom Viridiplantae; phylum Streptophyta; class Magnoliopsida; order Lamiales; family Lamiaceae; genus Ballota; species Ballota nigra. Next base: position 43,485,957 of record OX344724.1, on the reverse strand, counting down.
AACTATTTTGAATGGAGTAAGATATAGTACCAATTCATCCTAAACCTAGAATAAGATGTGTTATTATACAACAAGGATAGGTCATTGCTCATGTGTACAATTGTCGAAGCTACATGAACATAATTACCCAATCTAAGATTTAGATACTCACCTTACAACTAGTGAGAATTTTCTTATGAAAATAATTACCAAGTTGCGGTACTTTTGATGTCGCTTATAAAACTGTGTGGATAGAAGTACATAGAGAATTATTTCACAAGCCATGTGAAGGTTTAAAACAACACAAGGTCATTAGAGATTAATTTTCATATTGAGACTATTAAGGAAGCGTTTCTTAAGGTTACACTGATGAAGGAATTTACTTTTGGAAAGAGAAGCAAGTTAAAGTCTTGCTGAATAGAAATGCTGGATATATTGGATAAGATTAGATTATGTTGTCTACCGCTTAGTTTTACCATCGAGACATATCATGCAGAAAATGTCTATCACCTTTCTTCTACCACAAAATACTTGAGTATTTCAGTACTTGTAACCTGCAATAGAGACTTAGAAGTAAGTTGTGTTTTTAACTTATGAAGAATTGTTTATGACTATAGTACGGTTGAGATTTATGTTCGAGAAATACTTTGGTGTTAGTTCAATAAGTTTGGTTTGTAGAGGAAGAATCCAACTTGGAGATGAGCATATGAAATTTAACCGAGCAATACCTAAGCAATGCCTAGAAGCTGAATTTCGGGGGCGAAATTCTGTTAAGTGGGTGAGGATGTAACACCCCGTCCCGTTTTATACCTTTTATATTCCTAGAACCCTTATTTTATATTCTTATCTTTGTTTCTTTTTATTTTATTATTTTGTGTGCTATTGTGTAATTTAAATATATACCCTTTTATAAATTCCTAAATTCGAAGAAAGGAATCGAATCTTTCAAACGAATAAAGGACTACGAGAAATTAAATATTCAAGTTTTAATTAAGGATTTTGATCCGTATAATTTATTGATAAAAATATACTTTTATAATTCATTTATAATTAAATATTAATTGAGTTTTAAAACTGTATTAATTGTCAAATCGGAATTTAACTCGTGGGCCAAACGATCCCTAAACCGTATCAATTGGGAACGAAAATATCCGAATTAAAGGGGGTTAATCCTAAACCACACAAATTACTTTCCTTTTAGAATTAAATTAATTAGAGAATTAACCACACCCACATAATATTTCCTTCTTTTAAAATAATTAATTTCCCAACAAATATCCATTTCTCTCTCTCAAATTAACAAACGCGTACTCTCCTTCCTCAACCAAAAAAAAAAATCCCAATTTCACTAATCTCTCTCTCGGCTTCCAATTTCCAAATTCCCTCTTCCTCTCTCTAAAATCCGACCGCCGTGCCTTCTCCCTCCGTCGCGCCACCAGTCACAAGCCAGCCTCATTCCAATCGGTGCCAATCTCCGCTGTACTCTCTCTCTTCGCCGCCACTGAAGCGCTGCCGCACCGCCGACTCCCTTCCTCTCTTCAGCCGCGACGAGAGCGCCACCGTCGCCTTCCAACGCCACCGCCGTCGCACCCCACCGTAGTGCCGCGCCGCGCCGCGCCCTTCTTCACGTCGCCATACGCAGAGCACCGCCGAGCGACGCCCTTCCCTGTTCTGAATCGCGAGGCCCTAGCCCCCTCCTCCATCGCACAGAAGCTGCGCCGCCTCGTCTCTCTCTCGCTTCCTCTCCTCAGCCACGATCATCCACCATCTCGCCGCCTCCTCTTCTTTCCTCTTACAGTGGGTCTCAAAATTTAATCCCTCGGTTCTTAATTTCGATTCTTTCAACTTCATTTTCCCCCAATTTCTCAATTCCAATTTAATAAATTTATATCTGTGTTAATCGAGGTATCAACTCTTCGCCTTTTTCGATGAATCACGAAGTACGAATCGCTGTTGCCCATTCGATTTTCGGAAAGACCGAGCGATGCCAGAAGTCAGGAGAGGACCTACGTCAAGCATGGGAAAGATACTCAAACATGTTGATTGAGTGCCCGCAGCATGGGTATAATGAGGGAGATATTATGGTATTCTTCTACAGTGGTGCCAACAAGGCGGGGCAAGACCATTTAGACGTCTGTGCGGGCGGAGCATTCCTAAATCAAGGACTAGAGAGGTGTAGAGAGATCGTAGACAACATTGTCATGAATGCCGGGGCTTGGAGTGTGGATGCAGACTTCCAAAGATTTAATCAGGTTGAAGAGGGTGAAGGAACGAGAAGGCTGTTGATGGCCATGATGGAAAAGATCAACAACCTCGAGTTGGGGAAGAATTTGGTTGGAGAGCATGCAGTAGAGAATGAGAGAGTAGACCAGCCAAGTGGACAGCAAGAGGTAGCCAATTACATGGGAGGTCCGTATTACAATCAGAATGGCTACCAAGGTGGAAATCAGTTTGGAAGACCTTCTTATGGTCAGCCATTTGCACCTCCAGGGCCACAGCCGCCTCAAAATCAATGGAGGAACACACAAGGATTTCAAGAAGGCCAACAGCCTCCTCAAAACACATGGAGGAAGAATGAGAACTTTTCTTATGCTAACCCAAAAGCTGGTATTACTGTTCCAGCAGGTGTTGATCCGGGGTCTAAACCTCCTGGTGGAGAAGGCGGTGTATCAACCGAGGAGATGTTGAGAGCTATTCTTCAGAAGGTGGAGGAAGGAAGTAAGAGGTTGTCATCCTTGGAGTACGATGCGAAAGAGTTGCATAAAAAGGGTGATCAACGTGATCAAGAGCTCCAGAAGATGAACGTTGAGTGGACTAGAACTCAACAAGAGAACAATAGGCGGTTCACTTCTATAGAGTTCCAGATGAGCCAGATTGCAAAGTCGTTGAATAGAGAGCCGGGAAAATATCTTTCCATGCCGGAGGGAAACCCGAAAGAGCATTGCAAGGCGATCCAGCTTAGAAGTGGAACCAACTATGAAGGTCCTCAGATGCCTGTTGATTCTGAGACGCCCCAAGGGGAAGCTGAAATGGGGGAAAGAGAACACAAGAAAGATGGAGGTGTTACTGTTGAGAAGGGCAAGGAAAGTGAGGAGATTGAGAGAGTTCCTAAGTGGAAAAAGGTAAAGGAAACAAGGGATAAAGTGAAAGAAACAGAAAGAGATGAATGTGGGAGTACCCAAATCTGTGATACTAGTCCCGTATCCACAACGCTTCATGAAAAATAAGCTTGATGAAAAATTTGCAAAATTTCTTGATGTTTTTAAACAACTTCACATTAACATTCATTTTTATGATGCTTTGGAACAGATTCTGCATTATGCAAAGTTTCTGAAGGACTTGATTGCGAAAAGACGGCGAGTGGATGAGCCGAAGTTGGTGCAGCTGAACCACGAGGTGAGTGCATTAGTGCACAAGGCTCTTCCACCGAAGCTGAAGGATCCCGGGAGCTTCACGATCCTATGTGACATCGGAAACGGGATCAAGAAGGGAGCGTTGTGCGACCTCGGAGCGAGTATTAATTTGATGCCGTTGTCGCTTTTCAAGAAGTTGGAAGGTGGTGAATTTCAACCTACAATGATGACGCTTCAACTTGCCGACCGGTCTATCACGAGACCTCAAGGTGTTGTTAAAGACGTCCTTGTGAGAGTTGGAGATCACATTTTTCCAGCCGACTTTGTAGTGCTAGAGATGGAAGAAGATGAGCACGTGCCCCTAATCTTGGGAAGACCGTTCTTAGCTACGGCAGGGATGGTGCTAGACGTGGCAAATGGGAAGATTACATTGAAGGTTGATGATCAAGAAGTGAAGATTTCCCTATATGAAGCCATGAAGCACCCGAAGGAGGATGAGAGTTTGTATTGCATGGATGCCATTGATCCTCGTGTTGAAGACACACCTTCTATCCCTAATCCTTCTGATATTCATGATTTTGTTAGTCCTTCACTTGATTATTTAACCCATGAACATTATGATTTTGATTATTTTGATAGGGATAAAGTGAGGAAGTTGAAGGATGAAAAAGTGAAGAAAGTGGACATGGTCCAGTTAGAAGGGAAAGGAGGAGTTAAGAAGAAAAAGTCCAAACTCAAGAAATTGATTATTAAGACTCCTCCAGATAAAGGGGAGAAGGAGTTGAGACCTATACCACTTGAGGTGGGGAAGGAAGCAAAGGAACTCATGATGGAAGGGCATCAAGGAAAGGAGTTCAAACACCACTCTTATGAGAATAAGGGAGGTAAATTTGAGTATGATGTCCCATAAGCTCCTTTGAGCTCGGTTCGGCATGAGGACCTTAAAAATAGCGCTGAATGGGAGGCAACCCATTTTTATTTGCTTTTGAGTGTTTGTAGTTATTTTCCTATTATGTTATTAGGGTATTGTTGAGTCGTATGTTTAACCTCGTACTTGAGAGTTTTATTTTGTAGGCTTGTCTCTAAAAGAGTAAAGGAATATAGAGTTATTCAGATTGAAGGAACAAACTTGAGAAAAGGGAGTGTGCAAAGCTATTGAGAGAAACTGAATTGTTTGGTTGAGGTAACCCACAACCCCAAACTTAGACCTCTAGCAAGGTCGAAGTTTGGGGGGGTGGAGTTTTTTATTTGTTTTATGATTACATTGCACATGCATGCACGCCCTTATCTTTGAGTTGAGTTTGATTGATTATTGGTTTGTTGAGATACTCCTTGGGGTGATTTTGATTTGACTCGCTATTGCATATTTCATGCCTATCAACTATCTTATGCTTGTTGATTGCTATCTTTGAGTACGATTTGATGAGTAGAGTTGAGTTGTGAGGTTGAGTTAGGAGTTTTATTGTGTGAGTGTTTGAGTTAGAGTTGATTTGAGAGAGAACCCGTATGCTTACAGATTTTCCTTTCTGAGTGCTTGTGTGATGATTGTGAGAATGCACTAGACTAGCATGGATGTGAAAGCCGAGAGACTTGAGCCTTATGAGATTTTGATGCATGAATTAATCTCTTCGTTTGTGAGTGGATCGTCACCTTAGAGGATGCTAGAACTTGCATGTGCTCTTGCTTCTTGATTGTGTCTAGTTTGATATGTCGAATGTGATCTTAGGCCATCTTTGATTTAATTGAGTCACTTAGCCAAAATTTTCCTTACCAATGACATTGATCCCTTGTTAGCCCCTTTGAGCCTAAAACCTATTTTATTTGCTAGCACATATGAACACTATTCCAATTCCTAAGCCTTTTTGTCCCAATTTGAGTGGAGAATAGGAAAGTGTAAATGTGAAGGGAGTGAATTGAGTTGAAAAAGGAAAAGGTTGTTTGTTGAGTGAATATGAGAAGAAGGAGTGATGAAGTTATGAGATGTGGGAAAAAGAGAAAAAAAATTGAGAATGAGCAAAAGAAAAAAAAATGAGCTCATGTGTTTGTGCGAAAAAAGAGAAAAAAAAATGAAGTGATTGAAAAAAAATGAAAAGAGTGAGAAAGAAAAAAATAGAAGTGTTGAGAAAAGTGGAATTGAAAGAGTGTTGATTGAAAATGTTTGAAGTATTCTGTTCCTAAACTCGAAGTACTAAAGTTTGAGTTTCTATTCTCCATTCACTTTAGTCACTTTACCTTATATTGTTATCCCACCTGTCCAAAGAGCCTACATTACAACCTTGAGAAAAGTCCTTTTTGATTCGACATTGATTTCTAGAGTATGGTCGGAGTTGAGAGTGCTTCCAAGCCTATGGCTGCCAATTTGAGTGATTGATTGTTTGAGTGAGTCCCTTAATTATTGATATACACTTGTGAGGGAGCGAAACACATCGTTGAGTGCACATCCATGCTTGATCTTGGTGTTTCTTGTTATTATTGCATGAGTATGATAAAGGAAAGTGAGTGAGTATACGAGTGATTGATTTTTGAAGCTCGAGTTCATTAGCTTGCATGATTGATTCTTTGACTCATCCCTAACAATTTCACTTGACTTATTATTTCATTGCTTGAGGACAAGCAATATGGTAAGTTTGGGGGGGTTGATTAGGCGTGAAATTGTCATGATTCATAGCTAGAAACGCCCTAGTTTTGGTCGATTTTATTAAGTTTTTAGAGCCAAATGAGTACTATTTCTATATATTGATGAATTTGTCTTTTTGATACTCATAGGTGAATCAAGGATGAAAAACAGAGTTCGTAGGACTTTGAATCGACTCAAACGGATGCCCGGATGAGAAGATATCGAAGAAATACGATTGGTATTAGTACGTGAGAAGAAAAGTGTTAGTTGCAAGGAAAGAAGGCCATTCGAGCACCATCACTCGAGCACCATCGCTCGAGCAACGTAGGTCGAGCGCTCCGGACTTACAGAACATTTTTGCCGCTCGAGGAGCACAGCTCGAGCGCCCCGCTCGAGCTCTTGAACCATTCGACCAAACAGGCTCGAGCGCCCCGCTCGACCATTAATTCATTCGACCACAAAGGGTCGAGCGCCCCGCTCGACCGGGACAGCTCGAGCGCCTCCGAGGCTTATATGCCAAATTTCATTTTTTGGCCCATGAGATCCCGTTTCGACCCGGTGCCTATATATACCTCTTCCAAACACGTTTTGAAAGAATCCCGAACTTGAGAAATCACTTTTAGACTTAGTTTTAGAGAAAGGAAGAGGAGAAGAACGAGCAAGCTTTACTTATGTTTTGTTGAGGTTTTTCGTACGAATTCTTAGTTTCTTAGTTTATTTTCATTAGCTTGATTACTTTAAACGCTTTAAACTTCGTTTTTATCGATTCAAATTCAGTTCTTAGAATTTATTTCTTTAAACCCTAGTTCATATTTCTTATTTTCTTCGTTCAATTCATTATGTTTACGTTTGTTGTTTATTCTATTGCTTTTATGTTTGTTAAAGCCATGTCCGGCTAAAACCCTTGTATGCTTGGGGTAGGATGAACTCGTAGAAGTAGGTTGTGGGTACGTAATTAGGGTAATTCGTGACGTTAGTTTTAATTCTCTTGATTAATGAATTCTTATAATTAACCTTAACTTTACCTTTGAATTTCGTATGAAAGTGTTAGAGAGAGGACGACCGCAGCACTCAATAACAATTAGTAGTCATAACGAGAATGTTTAGAAAGGGTTTATTCATATACCAGTTTAGCGAAGGAGGACGACCGCATCACCTTAGTTAAATTAGGGTCTCATTAATTAAGGACAATCTATTAACTTGTGAGTAGATTAGTGAAGTCGAGTGTTAGGGTAAAGTATTAGGGTTTAGAATCTTGAGCTTTCACCTTGCATTCTTAGACTTAGGTTATTTCTTGTGTGTCACAATTATTTTGATTATGTACCTGCTCCGTTAGTATACGTAGGGATTCCTATCCTAAGCATCACCATCTCTCATTAGAACACAACCCTTAGTTAATTTGATTTCTTTAGTATTTTAGTTTACTTAGTTTATTTTAGTCTTTTAATTAATCTCTCCAAAATTCCAAAAACAACACACTCATAATAACTACGACGCGTAGATCTTCAGGGATCTATTCGCATACACTCCATCCCTTGGGTTCAATACTACTTGGTCATTATACGTACTTATACTACAGTGAACCCGTCCGCTTGCGGGTGAGCGATTAGTAGAAGTTAGTGTAATTCGCTTCAAGTCAGTACTCTCCTTCCTCAACCAAAAAAAAATCCCAATTTCACTAATCTCTCTCTCGGCTTCCAATTTCCAAATTCCCTCTTCCTCTCTCTAAAATTCGACCGCCGTGCCTTCTCCCTTCGTCGCGCCACCAGTCACAAGCCAGCCTCGTTCCGATCGGTACCAATCTCCGCTGTGCTCTCTCTCTTTGCCGCCACTGAAGCGCTGCCACACCGCCGACTCTCTTCCTCTCTTCAGCCGCGACGAGAGCACCACCGTCGCCTTCCAACGCCACCGACGTCGCATCCCACCGCAGCGCCGCGCTGCGCCCTCCTTCACGTCGCCATACGCAGAGCACCGCCGAGCGACGCCCTTCCCTGTTCTGAATCGCGAGGCCCCAGCCTCCTCCTCCATCGCACAGAAGCCGCGCCGCCTCGTCTCTCTCTCGCTTCCTCTCCTCAGCCGCGATCATCCACCATCGCGCCGCCTCCTCTTTTTTCCTCTTACAGTGAGTCTCAAAATTTAATCCCTCGGTTTTTAATTTCGATTCTTTCAACTTCATTTTCCCCCAATTTCTCAATTCCAATTTAATAAATTTCTATCTGTGTTAATCGAGGTATCAACTCTTCGCCCTTTTCGATGAATCACGAAGTACGAATCGCTGCTGCCTATTCGATTTTTGGAAAGACCGAGCGACGCCGTTAGGCTGCTCGAATTTATTCAACGAGTCTTCGAGCTACGCCGTTAGGCTGCCCGGTTTGGGACTCGTAAGGTTGCTAACCTTATTTCAATTTCTCGTAATAGTTGGATTAGGAATTGAGTTGTTTCCCGTTGAGTCGTTGTAAGTTTTAAGATAATTGTTTTGGATTTGAGACTTGTAGATGGACTGTTGGAATTGATTTAATGACTTAGTATTATTAGTTGACTTGTTTAGTATTGTTATTTTGCTCTTTTGTATCACTCTTTAGAAATAGGAAATTGAATATTATTTTCCCCTGTTTTCTTTTCTTCACAAACCATGAGATTGGACTTTGGATTAGTGTTTTGGTATTAGTGGTTGAATGATGAAGTATTACTGTTTTGGAAGTTTAGTATCCTTTTGACTTAGTTGAATTTCTTTATGGAATTGTGGTTTTAGTTTAATTGAATGGTGATATTAGCATAGTCCATTAGTATCTTTGAACTAAAGGGTTGGTATTACTGTTGGATGATGATTTTCAATTGTTAACACATTTTTTTTTGAATCCGTAGACAAATGGAAATTCGTCTTCTACCTTGTGCGACTTTAAGAAAAATTAGAAACACGAGACAAGTTCTTTTAATATCCAAAGCTATTATCAAAATAGTTTTCTTGGGAAAGATTAATATAATTTTCTTAGAAAAGTTAAAGTCTATTAATAAGTTTAATAATGGAGTTTTATTTATAAAATATGAATATTTATATTCAAGAATTCTTTTGAAATGAGAAATAGAAATCTTAGACAGAAAAACCTTTTCTTTATTTCTTATTAATACTCTTAAGTAATTATTCTTATTCTTTTAAGTATTTCCAAGAATAATAATAATAATTATTTTTATACTTTAATTTTATAAAAGGCTTTTGCTAAGGACACTACAAAAATTAGTAAATACACTCCACAATACACCTCCTCTTGAAAAGGGGTGTACTTATCAATTAGAAATCAACCTTTAGGAGTTTTAGCTTTCGATAAGTTTTCTAAAGACAACGAACCCCTCAATTCCCATAACACAAACTCTCAAGTTTTCCTAATAATTCAAAGTCGATCTTTTAATCGGAATACTCCTTATTAGGATTCTGTACATTTCGGGACACGCACGGAGGACTCGACCGTCTGCCTACACAATATTCTCAGGACTCAGAACAATCAGGTGGGTGATGATCTGTTGTTTGATCTGCTAATAATAACGTTGTGTCGGTATCTTCTGAACTCGACTATATCAATCGAAAATATCTAATCCAACATAAATGTAACACCTATTATATAATTGTTTGAATTATGTGATGTGACTATATATGATATATAATGTCTGTTGTTTTATAAATCGATCACCACTGTATGAGTAAGCACCTTATGTGAGCATGAATCAATTCTGTTGTCAATCAAGTATTTTTCTCAGTGAAGTTTGTTGAGTCAGTTTTATGGAAAGTCAGTAAGTACGGAGTTGGGATCGAGTTTTTTATCCAACCTCCGGGTAGCTGTCGGGGACGCCCTCGGAATGTAGGTTGTTGATTCAAACATATCTGGTCCCCGGGTCAGCCGCCTACGTTGCGCACTGGGAATAAGGCCATTGATGGTTTGCTATTATTTTGAGGGATGTTGTGGTTGGATGATGTGAGTTTGTTGTGGTTGGATGATATGAGTTTGTTGTGGTTGGATGAAGTAAGTTTTGGTTGTAGTTGAAAAGGGTAACTTTGTTGGAAGTGGAATGGTCGTACGAATATGGTTTGACAGTTTGTGACAATACGTGAATATGTTTTGGGCTCTGCCCTAATGTGAATCAACTTGTACTATTTCAATTATATCATGTGAAATATGCTTAAATGCCGATGAATCATTATATGAACTGTTTCTTCTATGGAATATTATAATCTTGTTTATATGTCAACTGCTTAAATAAATTAAACATTTTATCAATGAGTATAACTTAATATATTTCGGATTTACCAATCCCATGACGTTGCAAATCACCCATACGTGAGAATTCAAATCTCACGCCCCATTTTTACAACCCTTGCAGATTATGATTTCGTGGAACAAGGACAGTAATAGAGACGACACGGAGTTCCCCACTTAAATAAAACATTACTGTTAATACTATGTTTTATGTACACATATATGTGTGTGAGATACTTACTAAAATTACTCTATTCATTTCTTCCGCTTCATAAAACTCACCATCTCTCATTTCCGTTATATTTTCTTCAAAAATTTTATAGTTCGGACTTTTGATCACAATAATACTTCGAATTCGATATAATTAATATATTCTGGATTCGGGGCGTTACATGAAGATTGAATTAAGTTCGAAGAACTCAGAGGATTCCTGTATGGTATAGAGAGAGGAACGGAAGTGCAAATATGTCCATAACAGAGAACATCAAATTGAAACACAAATGCAATGCCTGCAAAGGTAAGTAATTAAAACCCCCCTCTTAACTAAACATTGTTTATCATTTTCTAAGTGAAATTAAATACTGTTGTTCGTTTTAAAAGTGAATTAGATTCATCTGTCAATGCATTTTTAAAAAGGATGAAAATTAACTTTATCGATGATAATTTCAGAGCACGCACAATTTTCTTAGAAAATATAAAAATAAAATTAATTTAGCAAAATTTCGTCTATATTGTAATTTAAATAAAAAAGAATTTTTTTTGGCTGCACATATGGAATGTTAATATATTATTTTATTGTGTCTATTATTATTAGGAAACTGAAATTATATTAAATATATAGACATTTATAATTGATCGATGTATACTGCAATAACAATGAACAATGATAATATCATGGAATGATGAAATAAATAAATTGTATTATTTTTATCTTAATTCAAAGTACATAGTCAATTTTTAATTATAACCTTTTAAAAAAAAATTAATAAAATTGGTGTGTCAACATTTCACTGTAGACAAATTTTTTTATTTTAAAAAATATTGCAGTTATCAAACACACAAAAACATTCATATTGAAATCAGTATTTACACACATTTTTTTATTTTATGGAAATAGATATACACATATTAGAGGTTCTTATGTAATCACAAATAAACAAATACGTACCGAACTAATTACCACAGGACAACACTTGTATTGGAAGTTACATATATTTTTTGCAATTGTGCGCAACAAAAGTGGTAATATTGAATATTACCTGACCATTTCCATAACACAATAAAACAATGAAAATGATCTACCTAGACACAAGTATATAATGGTACAACATTATATTATACTGTATTTTCTGTCAAAAATCAACAACAACGAATATCAGCAATACATAGGTACAAATTCACATATAATTTTTATTAATTACAATATTTTACAACACATACAAAGTAATAAGCCGTATATATAATTTGTTTGTACCCGAAACAAAAGCTGGTCAATTTTTTACATTCACTTTACAATACTAAACCAGTTTATCATATACTAAAAGGATACTGACTTTAAATCAGTTTAGCTCACTCTACAGTACATGCATTTTAAGAAATTTATATATATACTCATACAACACTGACTTTAAAAAGTTATACTAACTAAATAATGAAATAACATAATGTAAACATCAGAAATAGATTTATTTATTAGCAACAAACATACTGTGTCATTAATCGAAATTGTAGATACGTTTAAAATTCTCAAATAAAAAATTCAAATTTGTTACATTCCTCATTTCAAACATTTCGAAATACTTCATGAAATACTACATTTTTTGTAGTGTTACAGTCAATACCCACTTTAGGACAAAACATTATCTTTAATCCAGCTCGATTAGTAATCCTTGAAATAGCCACATAGAGTTGACCATGACTAAACACATGCTTCTTCAGAAACACGCCAACCTTTGAAAATGATTGACCCTGACTTTTATTAATAGACATCGCATACGAAACAATCAATGGAAAATATCTCCTTGTAAATTTAAATGGTAACCTCGGATCAAAAGGAGTTAACGAAAGTCGAGGAATTAAAGCTATCTCACCGGCATTACTTCCAGTCAAAATTTTTGCTTCAATCATTGTGTCTCCCAATCGAGTAATAACTAACATGCACACATAAGTAACAAAAGTATTTAATTGAAAAAACAAAGATTTAATAATAATAATAATAAAAACAATGAACAAAATATATATACAACCCACATACTAACCTTGTTCCATTACATAATCCTCTTGAATGATCTATATTTCTCAATAATATAACCGGAGTGCCTACTTTAAGTATAAGTTCATGATCCGGAACACCAGAGAACTTTAAAGTATTAAGAAACTCAGGTGTATGCATATTAGCAAGTATATCATAATCAGAATCCCACTTGCATATGGTATCCGAACTAAGACACTTACGGGTTTTCTTCTGATTTAAATCAGCCATGTAATCATTAATTGACCTAACACTGTCAAGTGTTGGTGCAAGTATAGCCCTATCTTTCAGAAAATAATGATCGTATATTCGACGCTTAAAATCAGGATATATGGAATCAACAATCACACCAATAGGATTATCCCCACCATTTAATAAAATATCATCAGGTATAGAAATATCCGTTCCATAATCAGTTGGCAAACCAATATTTCCATCACCAATTGCTTCAATCAACTCAGAAAACAGTTTTATTTCATTAACTCCTTCTGCTGTTTGCATATTCCTGAGTCTCATATTCCGTGTCAGCTTCAAAACAGTACACGAATTCCAAATATTAGATGCATTAATGGTAGCATGAACAATGTCTTGTCTTTTTTCTTTTGGTATAACAGGCAGTATCTGTCGAAAATCTCCACCAAAAACAACTGTTTTACCACCGAATGCAACATCTGACAATTGCATAATATCCCTGAGTGATATATCCAATGCTTCAATGCAATGCCTGTAAACCATTGGCGCTTCATCTCATATTATGAGTTTGCTTTTAATCAATAATTCTGCAAGATGACTCTCTTGTTTAATATTGCATGTTGAATCCTCAATACAATTAATAGGGATACAGAATCTCGAATGCGTTGTTCATCCTCCTGGCAGAAGAAGAGAAACTATACCACTGGATGCTACATTAAGCACAATATCACCTTCAGATCTTAAACCCGCAGATAACGTATTCTACAAAAACATTTTCCCTGTACCACCATAACCATACACAAAGAAGACACCACCACCATTAGAGTTAACAGATCTCATTATCGTTTGATAAACATGACGTTGTTCATCATTCAAGCTGCTAACCAAATGTTCATAATCTGCCCTCAACTGAGATCTATTATACGATAACTCCATTATTAACATTCTGTTACGAGAATACAAATTTCTGTCACCAACAGGTATAGGCAGCATATCATCAAAATCTTTCAAACTCTTCCCCAACACACGCAACATGTTGTCAATTTCTTAAAGACAACAATTTTTTATTTCTTCATCCGTCATTCTCAACTCTACACACATAAAATTAATAAATAAAATAATAAGTTAATAATGAACAAATAAATAGACAAAGGATAAAATATTAGTTATAAATAATTAGTTCTATTCTAACTATAATAAACAATACAGTTTTGAAGGGCAACAATGTTATACTACTTAATGCAATAATTTTTGTAAAATAATAATTTATCATTTAAAATTAAAAAAACATTAAATAACAATACAGTAACATTCTAATGCAACATATAAAAATAACCACACATATTTATAAATATATTGAAACATAGAAAAATTGAAATTTTAACAACTTTAAAAAAATACCTGGAAAACGTAGAATCTTTCTTCTTTTATATAAAATATCATCTGATAGATATCTCCAAGTTTTATCCCATATATGATATATCACAAGGATTTGATAGTGATCCAGATGTTAGGAGTGTAACGAATAGAGACCTCATAGACAATGCAGAAGCCCATAAGCTAGCTTGCTCAAAAGCATCGACATACTCCCTATCATCATCCAACAAACTCCTAGCAAAGCACGCATCACGAAATGTTGGGTATATGATTCCTCTAAACTTCCTTATATCCTCAAAAGAAGTTGGACCAGTTACAACATTTAATAAAATCCTTAGGTAATACGCCTCACCAGTGCTAGGAGGAACATAAGAAATACGTCCAATAGAAAATCCTCTTTGTCTCTCCTCCCACGTCCTCGTTCTTGGTTTCCAAACAAAAAATTTAGGTATTTCAGCATACGTTAAGTTAGATACCAATTCTGAATCCTCATTTAATTTAAACCAAGCCAGGAACATACTCATCTTCATACTTGGTCTATCCAAAACAGAATTCAATGTATCACCATCTCTAAATATAATATTCTGTTTATTTGGAAGATGAAACCCCAATCGCTCAACCGAGGGATATCGATAATTAATATCAAAACCAAACAGTCTCCATGTAGCCTCGCATGGAGAGATGTACCTACAATCGTAATACATCTTTATCTCATTGATAGCCGTAGAAGTATTAGACTCTGGTCTGTTCTCGATAAATGTTGTTGTCACACGATCATGACCCTTATTAATATACTTAAATAAGTATTTAATAGCTCTTGACTGGTTACACCATTCAACATTAATGTGTGCACCATACTTCAAAAGAAGGAAACGGTTATGTGGCACAACAGAACGATTGTCCAAATCAATACCCTTCTTCTTAACACTTCTACCATTATCCCTTCGCCTATAAATCGGATAACCATCATCATCAATAGAAGTTTCATCAACAAATTTTTTTGGAAATCTCTTTGAGCATTCACCATCAATGGTCATACATGGTGAATACTTAACACCTGGTCCACAAGGACCATGCATCATGAAATCACGAACAGCATCAAAATTTTGCTTATCACTACATTCATCGGGTAATTCAGCAGAAATTATACGATCAATAACTTCAGCCGATAAAATCACATTCTTACTTTCAAGGAAGACCAGTATATATGCATGAGACAATCCACGCTTCTGAAACTCAATAGTATAAATAAATGCAACGAACCAAAAAGAAAAAAATACAACAAAGTAAATGACATATTATATTTAAAGGGAATACAATAGTATTTTTTTAAAATACATAATAGATAAAAATATAAAATAAAAATTACCATACCTGATCTTACATCTCCAAATACTTTATTACGATGAATGTCACGGATTAATCCTTCCAATTTTACTTTGAATATACGACACACAATATCAGGACGATCTTCTGGACTGTGACCTCTTTCACTCATGAAACGTACAATTTCTGGCCACTTCTGGTTACATGTTATTGTTATGAACAATTGTGGATACCCTGTCCATCGGCATATTGCCATAGCATCTTGGTAATTCTGCAACATGTACCGTGGTCCACCGGTAAATGAAGGTGGTAATACAATATGTATACCAATACTTCTACCTTCTCTTTCTCCATTAAAATAAGCATCCTCAACACCTGAAGAAATTTCACACCGAAGTTCCTTTTGATGGTTTTTTATATATAAAAGTCATCCCGACTCAACCATAGTATAAGCATCCACCACAAACTGTTGTGTCAGTCTCTTGCAAGACAAAATAGTACTCGGTTCTACAGATCTTTCCTGTAACCGAAATGCAAAAAATTCTCTAACACTGATACCAGTTCCTTGACCTACTCTACCAACTGCACAGGCTGCAAAAGGTATATTTTCCCTATATCCATCTTCTCCATAAGGAAAAAGAAGAGGATACTGCAAGGCAAGGTATGATGGATTCAATTCAGTAATACGTTGTAACTTCCCAGAACATGTTTCTATAATAATATCACGTACTACTATCAAGATCACCAGGAAGAACAACAGCCACCTCCGAAACCGTTGGTAAATTATATTTCCTCGTATCATAATCTCTATTCGCTAGTAATCACATTGTTACATTTCTGTGACCAGCTCTAAATCTGTCTCTTGCAGTACGGAATTTCTGTGCTAACACATTATGCTCATCCAACATATCCTATAAATCGGAAACAATTTCAGACTGTATAGTATTTATTTTATCTTCTGGCCTAGTAATATAAAGGAAAAAATATATATCATCAGTTCAAAATGAAAATAAAGATTAGTATATAAAAAATTAACAATATTAAATATCTTTATTGAATAGATACCTGACAGAACGGATCCTGTTATAAATCTCATTATTAGTGTCGTATATGTATAACTGGGCAAAAGCTGGAAGGTTTCTACCAGGTGGTAGCAAACTACCCAAATTGTGGTAGTTTTGGCCGTGAAACCGAAAGGCTGGAGGTGAATTACCGTTATTCAAAGTCCTATCAATCTTTCCACCAATCGAAGTAAATGAGAACATGTTATTAAAAGATAGAATATTCTCCCTATAATGTTTGGATCTATCTGTATCACCCCAAATTAATTGACGAAGAAGGGGAGGAGGCTCAGGCATTAGAGGTAACTGAATCTTTCCATTTATGCAATATAGAGAATACCTCGGTGGAAAACTACTATTGGTTGATTTTAAACGCTCATCAAACCAAAATTTAGCACCACAGGATTGACAAAAATTAGTAGGATCTCCAATATCCCAATAATGAACACCTGAACAAAGACATAATTAAATTTATACAACACATAAACACATTAAACCAAAATTAATTTTAGTCACATTTAAAACTTACATTGTACATCATTATCATACGAAGCAGGATCATCAGGATCAAGGAAAACTACTTCAGGTGTATCATCATCCAAATCGATAACCTCATTAAATATAGGTTCCCTAGATATTAACTCACGAATATGAACATCATCACACACCAGTGGTACATGAGAAGAAGTATTATTTGGATAATCCAAATTACAATTCAAAATATCAGTTCCTCTAGATACGTTGCCAATTCTGCAAGAATTAGTATTTTGACTGCTACATTCATATGCTGCATTTTAGTTAAAAACAATCAATTCCATTAGATTAATACAAATAACATTGTAAACAAATTTAAGTGTATATAATAATACCATTTGTTGAATCACTTGAATAAAATTTTCCAAAATCTGCCTGCTGTGTAGATGAAAACCTCTCACAAAAAATATAACGTAGACTCTTTGAAGTACCGGACTCCGAAGATTCAAATGGTGGTTTATCAACAATATCTAAAATATCACATTTATATGAACGATTATTAGTGACAAATTTTTTGTAAAAAAAATAAAAGTAAGGACACTACAAAACATAACTTTACATTTACAAAACTGCTATAATACCATAGCAACCAATATATAATAAGGAACTAACAAACCACAATTAAGATGATGCTGCAAAAACTAAAACTATATAGAAAATAAATAATAAATAAGTTATAACAAACATGAATATAAGTGATGTTGCAAAAACTAAATACACATACAGGATAAAAAAAACATACCTCAAACTTTGGACTCATTTGGTGAAGTCTTTTTATTAATAGAAAAAGAGCCTTTGATTTTCCTCATTTTGAATTATCTATAAAAAAAGGCACAATAAAAAAATAAAGTAATCATAAGAAAAAAATTAATTATGAAAGTGCATTTAGATAATGAAGCGTAAGTGTTGAATGCAAAAAACCAATTAATTTTAAAATATAATACTAAAATTAAAATATACAATTTAATATTAATGTGGTGTAATGAAAGATAATATTAAATTGGAAAAAGAACAACAGAATATATTATTTCTAATACAACAAATAATTTTCTGTTAAATTTTTTATCATAAATACAGGTTATAGATATATATCTTCTACACTTAATTATAAGTAATATATATATATATATATATATATATCAAATTAATGAATAAAAAAAAATATAACTGATAAAATCATGATAGTACCTGTAATTGCAAATGAGAAACGAAAAGAATTCGACAGCGTTCATGTCTATTCAACTTTACAAATGATGAATTATTTTATGATAGAAATGAACACACATTTAGTCAATTGAAGAATATTAGGCAAGCATCAAGGAAGGAATCACATAGAGAGCATTTTTTCAGCAAACCAGTAATAAATACAAAAAAGGAACTAAAATTATTAAGAGAAAAAAAAACACAATATTAAATAAAGATTTAATTATTATGCAATGATTAGCATTAAAAGAACATTATACTAAATATTTATTTCTCTCTATATATATATATATATATTCCATAAATAAATGCACATACATATATACACAATGCTATATACGAATGAATATATATATTGTTATTGAACAATTCTCCAAAAGTGATTTTAGATCAAATGATTTAAAACATAGATTGAAGAACAAAATAATTTGGAATTATAATAAATAAATTGAACCCGGAAAGTTTATATCCAATATAGAAAAAGAAAAAGTGTTTTGTTGGTCAAAGAAGTCCAATACAAAATTACCATTTTTTTGTATTCCAAGTAACAGTTTTTTTTAATTGTGCATGTTGAACGCACATAAGTTATGATAATTCGATTTTTATATAAAAAAATAAAAAAAATTGCAGCCTTGTGAATCAAAGGAAAAAGATGTATATTGCTAAATTGTTATAAAGACATAATAAAGACAAATACTATAATTTTTTAAACAGTTTGGAATAGTGCCATCTATATAAAAATTAATATATAATCTACAAAATAAATACACATATGAAATGGAATTGCACATATTTATTCACAGTATTCATAACAGAATTACATTAAAAAAATATTTTTTTATCTATATTATTCAAAAAAATTATAATTAAGATTCGAGAACCAACAACAATACATCTGCATCAGAGTATAAAAAATTCAATATATTAAATAATCAATATGTCATAAAAAGTATATAATATATATCAAAGAATCATAAAAAAATATATACAACCAACCATACAAATAAACTAAATAAGAATTGCATATATAAAAAAAAAAGATAGTCATCTTATTCATGGAAAAAAGTTTACACTAAAGACCAATTCATGACTACAAATAGCATGAAATACACAACAACAACGAACTTTTACATAATTTTCACGGAAAAAACATTTAACACCAGCTTGAAATATGAAGCCGTTTCTCTCTTTCTTAACAGCAACTTTCCAGAACCTATTCCCAACGTACAACTTAGCAAAACACGAGGTAGTAACAGCATATTGTGTACATGTTCTCCAGAATCCTACTGGAATAGTCTGAAAGAAAAGACATTATTTACATTATAATAAAAGGAAATAATTAAATTTTCATATAACATATATAAGTAAAATTTAAATAAAAAATATGGACAAAATTGTAGAATAAATTTAATATACAGGCATACCAAACGACCCTTTTGAATATTTGATTTAGAGATCATCACAGTGAAAGACGATGAATTATAAGTTGAAGGAATTGAACCCTCAACACTCCGTTTGTATTTTTTTCTTTTTTTCCTTTCCTTCATAAAAATAAAATCAAATTATACAAAGAAATATATTGAAATAGCAACAGTATTTGTATTGAGAGTAAAATGAATTATGAAGAAAGAAGTATAAGAATAATAAAACTATATATTACCTTTAAATCCATTATTTGCAAACGATGGAATCAAACAACCATCGTCCGAATAGACCTTTATCCAAAATGTAGATAATCCATCATAATATTGAGTAATACAATTATATTTCTTAACATCGTTGGCCTGAACGAATGTATTCCAACCTTCTCCAAAAGTATAACCACAAGATTTAACAACATTTATGTTGACCATCTATTGTTCCCCACACGGTTTCTTAAGAAATATTGAATCCGGTAAACGACTACCATTTACATCAGCAACAACCTGGGGAATTTTCTAAAATAAAAAATTTGTAAACATTAATGCAAAATTAACAAAAAAAAATCCAGAGATGAACATTGAAAAATATTACAAATTTAAACATTTAGTTTGGAAAAGTAAAAAAAATTAGGAAAAGAAAAATACAATAAAATAAAGCCGGTCACTCACAGGACTGCCATTATAAATTATGAACAGGTCACATAAGAAGTAATCCTTCCGTAATTCACCTACACAAAAAAAAAATCGATAACAAATGAATAAGAAAAATGTAATTTTGAGTCTATTAAAAATTGAATTAAAGTAACACTCACCAAATACTGTAACGGGTTTTGATATTAGACTTTGATTATCCTTAAGAATACCATTTTGATGGTAAACCTTGACATACAACTCAGATAAATCACTTTCGGAAAATGTTATATAATCTCCAACACTCAAATTGTAGTATTGTTCAAAATCCCTAAATCCCTTGGAAAAATACAAACAATCCCCAAAGACCTGGGTTTGAACACTCCAACATTTGCCGATTTAATTTTTGAACGTGTAACATGAATTTAATGTCTTACCCTTGGATAGAATGATCTCAATAGGTTTACACTGCAATATAACATTAAGCATTAACATAATTAACAATATACTATATGTTATACATATTAATGATTATAATGCTAAAAAGAACATGAACCATTCTACAGTGGATATTAGCCGAAGGAATTTCAACGCACTATATATAGAAATCATTTCAACGCACTATATATAGAAATCAAAGGTATTTTCCGAATAAAATTGTTCTCGGTACATCTCTAACTCATTATACTGTGTATCCATATCTCCAGCTGCATTGAATTAAATAGAAAGATTATTGTTATAAAATATTAATATTTTAAAATAAGATGGTGCCTAGTACAATAGATATTTAAAAAACAATCTGAGAAATATTTGATATCCTTTTTGTGTTGATTAAAAACAGTAAACATATCTCCAGATTTGAAAACATGGGATAGCATTGGAAAACTGAGCAAGACGTCCAAGTTACTAAGGCTTATGTATAAAAACATAATAAAGATTATTAGGAAAAATTAAAAAAAATTAATATACAATATAATTGTACATTACATTCATATAAACTTTAACTAATGGATCAATTTTTTAATATACTATGAAAAATAAATAGTAGACCTAATACCTTCAAATAAATAAAGGTTGAGATACAATCAAGATTTGATCACAAATCTCTTTAATAAAATCGTATCTAACACAGACCATTTCAAAGGAAATGAGATTAATGGAATGAGTAGATTGTTACAATTGTTATATTGTTCAGATATTTATATAGTAACAAAAAAATGATAATTTGGAAGCAAGACAATAAGAAGGCACAAATCATGTACTATCCATTAACACCTAAACAAAATTTAACATACTGGAGTCATTTTCTATACACAAGATTATATTAAAAAATTATTTTAACAAACATGATATTCTCAGTCAATCATAAATAGAATCAAATCAATGAGAAAAACATAAATTATGCATTGACATTATTAAAGAATTCATTTCGCCATAAATCAATAATATCATGCCAATACATTTAATAGTACAAATTACATGTCTTTAAGAAAAAAACCAACCGTTTAAAATTTCACAAAATACAACAATATATCCTAAAAAATAAAAAATGTCACATGACAAATTAAAACCATACACTGAGTAAAAAAGAATTAAGATCGTAAATTACAAAAATAAAAAGATATCGGTCCCAAATATGCAGTTCACGTGAAATATTATTAAAAAGGTCAAGGTTATATACAGTCCTATGCTTTATGAATATACTCCACTAAAAATAATTTGTAAAAAAATCCCAAAATTTATTTCAATTTTCGGTATAATTTTTAAAGAATACAAAAAAAAAAAAATTAAAACACTAAACATATGAATTTTTGGAATTTTGGCTGAAAATTGTTGCATTTTTTGGAAAAATCACCCGATAATTTTTTTTTTTGGATGGGTGTATTCACAAATCATGTTAGTTTATTTTACCTGGGCCTACTTAAAAATTTAAGAGACTCACATGAAACTAATTTTGCTTGCAGTCCATAAGCCTTATCGATACTACGACAGTGAAACCAGAGGTCTATGACAGACATTGGTGCCGAAAATTAAGGTAAGCAGAAAAAAATACAACCCTCTCACATTTAAACACAAAAAACTAAAACAAATCATTTCAAAAAACATAAAAATTATTTTGTTTTGTATCAACAGAAAACATATCCACTAATACAAAGCATCTTACGACTTTATAAAAATAAGAAATGTATAACTATAAATATATAAATAGTCTAATTGGGGGAAAAAAATTAAGTTACCAAACATACTTGTGTAGTTATTTTATGTGAATTATCCAAAGTATAGAAACTAAAGTTGCAATATAAAAAATAAAACAATCAGTTTGCTCCCATGTGACAATCAAAGGAAAATTTGAAACAAAAAAAATTAATCGTGAGCAGCATTTTATACATGAATAGTATATTTTATTAATATATAACTTACGATAATTTTTATATATGGATTAAGCATAATAGTTTGTTATATACAGTACCCTTTTACTACTATATATTAAATTATATAATTAATTAACATGTTAAATAAATTTATAATATCTAACACTATACATCAACATAAAATTGAAATAGTGAAATAAAATTTGATAGTAACGCACAACATTAAAAAAAATAGTAAATACACAAGCTAATAATAAAAATAATAGTACTCAAACAACTATTTTATTATAAGACCAAAGGTCATAACAACCAATAACACAAAAACAAACGAAATACCCAATTATTGAAAAAGTCTGACCAAACTATAACAACCTTAATTATTCGTCAATATTGTAATTTATTGTGGAGGACAAATTTATAATAAAAGTAAGTTTCAGTTGTCCTCAATCTCAGATCAATCTGATTTGAATTTCTTGTGAGAATCAACAATTGAAAACTCATCAGCCAACAACCTTTTTGTTGTAAATCCGGAAGATTTTATATTCCAAATCTAGGAGATTTGGTGTGGACATTACTTAAGGACCAATAATTATATTGGGCCTGACCCATTAGATTAGGGTTTTACTATTATATATATCCCATTGTATTCATGAATTATGTACTCTTATACGCACTCATACTAGTGGAACTCCTGGCTTGGATCGCCCCCAGACGTAGTCCTTCCGGACGAACTGGGTCAACAAATCGTGTCCCTTTATTTACACGCTAAATTACAACACGTTATCAGCACGAGTCTCTAACCGAGATTGTACGGTACGCTTTTAATTTATTTTATATGAATCACTTGATCGTTCATATACTTTACCAATTGATTTCGTTCATGAATTTTCCTGTGTATAATTATATTACGTGAAAATTATTTTTGTGATTTAAATCAATAATCAACGACCGTCGCCCGTAGTCGAACGGCCGTCCTCGCCGCCGCCGCCGCCGACCCGAGTGCCGCCCGAAGCGCGCACCGCGCACGCCGAGCGCCGCCCGCACGGCGCGCACGCCCGCAGCGTCGCGCCCGGTGCCGCGCAGCATCGCGCCCCCTTGTCGCCCGCATCATCGGCCAGCGCCGAGCGCCGACCGCCGCCCGCACGGTGCGCCCGCCCGCAGCGTCGCACCCGGTGCCGCGCAGCGTCGCGCCCCCTCGTCGCCTGCATCGGCCAGCGCCGAGCACCGCCTCGCGCCTCCCGTCGCCCGCATCGGCCAGCGCCGACCGCCGCCCGCACGGCGCGCACGCTCGCAGCGTCGCGCCCGGTGCCGCGCGCGCTCGCGCCTCCCGCCGCCATCATCGGCCAGCGCCGCCCGCACCTGCGCCCGTCGCGCTCGTGCCGCGCATGCCAGCGCCCGTCGCGCCCGGCGCCGCGCGCACCTGCGCCTGTCGCGCCCGGCGCTGCGTGCATCCGCGCCCATCGCGCCCGATGCCGCGCGCCCGTGCCCGTCGAGACCAAAGCCACGTGCAAACTCGCACGCCGGTACCCATTGCCGCATGCACACGATCGACCTACGTGCGTCGACCCCGTCCGCTGTGCACAACCAACGCGACGTTATTTCATGGATTTTAATGATTACCTTAACCCGATTCGTTTGTGTTCTTGATAACATAAAATCCGTGTTTTAGTTTTATTAATGAATCCTGAAAATATTTCGTTAAATTGCGTTAATGTACATGAAATAATTATTCTAATGATTATTTCCTCTGTCCATTAAACCGTATATTTTATGCAAATTATTTTCATGTGTTTATCGTTATTTATCGTTATTGCATGTTTGAGTGATTTTACTATCCTACGTGCTTTAACACTGCGCACATAGTTTATAGTCCGCTCTTTATGCCCGGGTAGGCAGCGCCCGGTATTTGTTGGACCGTAAATTTATGTCTTGGGTAGACGGCGCCCAGTACGTGCATCTGTGTGCCTTAGAATAACTAAATAAATCCTTGTCTCCCCGTTGTCTATCTTTTTCGGTCAATCCTCTTACCCATGTCACTTTAATTGTAGTGCATAATGTTTGATATTACCAAAAGAGAATTTGCTGAGCTTACTCTTGATGGTAATAACTACCTGACATGGGCGCTAGATGTTGAAATACATCTAGCCTCGAACAACCTTAGCGGCACGATTGTCGATGATCCAAAATCAACTGACGCCCAGAAGGCGAAAGCTTTGATCTTTCTTAGGCATCATCTCAATCAAGACCTGAAAAATGAGTATCTCACTGAAAGAGATCCTGGAACCTTGTGGAAGTCCCTGAAGGACCGTTTCCAACAACAAAATGATATACTCCTCCCCCAAGCCCAATACGATTGGTTGAACCTCCGTTTCCAAGACTTTAAGTCTGTAACGGAGTATAACTCAGCCCTACATCGTATTGTGTCTCAGTTGAAGTTATGCCAGAAGACTGTAACTGAGGACGACTTAATCCAGAAGACTTTGTCGAATTTCCACGCAAGCAACCTTGTACTCCAGCAGCAGTATAGGGCCAAGAACTACACTGTACACTCTGAGCTAATTTCTGCACTCCTAGTAGCGGAAAAGCACAATCAGCTCCTTATGCAGAATCATAATGCGAGGCCGGTTGGCTCAAAAGCTGTGCCCGAAGCACACGCTGTAGCTCAAAGTGGTACAAGAGGTCGCAAGCGTGGAAGAGGGAGAGGAAGTAAACGAACTCGTAGCCAAGGCCGAGGTCGTAATAAATCCGGTGGTTCAGGTGCCTTGAATGACAATCAAGCTCAGGTTCGTGAGAAGGCTGCACCTAACACGAACTCCGCTCCCCGAAAATCTGACAATCAAGATAAGGGTGAACAATCCTGCTACAGATGCGGATGCAAGGGCCATTGGTCTCGCACGTGTCGTACTCCCAAACATTTGGTCGAGGCTTATCAAAAGAAGCATAAGGACGATAAGAGGAAGGCTCCTAGAGCTGAATCTCACCATGCCAGTCTGCCCGAAGCAGACTCTGACCTAGACAACGTAGATCATAAGGGCATTGAGCTTAGACATTTTGGTGATGACGAGTAGATTTACGTATTTAGTTATTCCTAGTTTTTGTTTTCCGAATAAAACAATTGCTTATTATGTTTTGGATCCTTTCTTTTGGATATTTAATGAATGAATTTATTAGCTTTGATGTGTTTACCTTAATAGCTATCCATGTGTTTATTCGGATATTGCTGTTTTTATTATGGCTAGTAAACATATCAGCTATTTGTTTGGGGTTAATTTCCTCTGGCATAATGGGGTTGAGGTAGTGATTTATGATTGGTAGATAGCGCCACCACTCATACGATCTTATAGAATAACTTTCTTCTCCCCCGGATTGTACTATTTATATATCCGCCGTCAAAATCTAGCCATGAGTATGAGATTTCACGACCCGAACTCCTTTGAATTATGGTATCCGCGGTTAAGTCATCCAGGACAATACATGATACGTAGGATTCTATCTAATTATATTTCGAATAAAAGAATCCTTCCTGTTGATGAATATTTTGTGATGTATGTTATATGGGAAAGTTGATAGTGCGTCCGTCACGCACCAAAGTTGGACTAGTGTCTCCGGTTTTCCTAGAGCGAATTCAAGGAGACATTTGCGGACCGATTCACCCAGCATCAGGACCGCTCTGTTATGGTCCTTATTGATGCCTCCACTAGGTGGGCATATGCTTGTAGCTGTCTACCCGTGATCAAGCTCTTGCAGAGCTCATTGCAAAAACTATCGAGCTTGAAGCTCAATTCCCGGATTATCCAATCTAGACGATTTGTATGGATAACACAGCTGAGTTCAACTCGAAGGTCTTTACAGATTACTGTATGGCCCTGGGAATTAAAGTGGAGCATTGGGTCCCCTACGTCCATACCCAAAATGGTCTTGCTGAGGCGCTAATAAAACGTATCAAATTTATCGCGAGACCATTGCTAATGAATTCTAAACTACCCACCTCATGCTGGGGGCATGCAGTCCTTCATGCATCACACTTGATTCAAATCCGTCCTACTGCATATAATGATCATTCCCCCTACAGTTAGTGCGTGGGAAAGAACCTAGCATTTCCCATCTGCGTATTTTCGGATGTGCGGTATACGTACCGATTACGATACCCAAGCGAACCTCTATGGGCCCACAAAGGAAACTCGGTATTTACGTAGGATTTAACTCTCCATCCATCGTGAAATACCTCGAGCCTTTGTCCGGGGATCAATTAACGGCCCGGTTCGCTGATTGCACGTTCGATGAAGATTACTTCCCGGCATTAGGGGGAGATCCGAATTCAAAATTGAATGAATGCCGGGAACTTACGTGGAACGTAAGTAATCTTCAGTATCTAGATCCGCGCACTAATCAATCTGAACTAGAAGTTCAGAAGATCATTAACCTGCAGAACTTAGCAAATAACCTGCCAGACGCGTTCACTGACCATAGAGGTGTGACTAGATCGCATATACCTGCAGTAAATGCTCCCCAAAGGGTTGAGGTCCCAAGTAAAATGAGTACTCATGCCCCCACACGCCAAAAGCGTAAGGGAACCTCAAGAGATAGTAACACACCTAAACGAAAGGCTAGCAAATCTGGTCAGTCGAATGGAAAATCTCTGGAAGAGATCCGTCTAGATAATCCCAAGTCTCTAAGAGACGAGAGTCCTAGTGATGAAGCACGTGCACAAAATATTCCATGCACTAGGACAGTGGAACGACCAGACCCAGATATAATGGGAAATGAGGAAGGTCTGGTTGACGTAAATGTCGAAGTCTCTGTGAATTTCACAGATACGGGAGAAACATATAATAGAAATATTACTGTCGTCGACGACACATTTGCAGCGTCAATAGCTCTTTCCATTATTAATGATCTAGATCCTGAACCCAAAACAATCGCAGAGTGCCGGAAGCGCCACGATTGGGTTAAATTGAAAGAGGCAATTGATGCGGAGCTCGCCTCGCTTAACAAAAGACAAGTATTTAGCTCAATCGTTCGCACACCCGCGAGCGCTATCCCTGTAGGATATAAATGGGTCTTTGTACGAAAACGAAATGAGAACAATACTGTGGAGAGGTACAAAGCGAGGCTGGTAGCACAAGGGTTTTCGCAGAGACCCGGGATTGATTTCAATCAAACCTATTCTCCCGTCATGGACTCAATAACGTTCCGCTATTTGATATATTTGGCAATTAACTTGAATCTCCAGATGAGATTAATGGACGCAGTAACCGCGTACTTATACGGACCACTAGATGCCGACATTTATATGAATATCCCAGATGGATTTGACATTCCTCAGTTAAGGGATGGTGAAAATCGCAGTATGTATAGCATACAACTGCGTAAGTCGTTGTATGGCCTGAAGCAATCGGGCCTTATGTGGTACAACCGACTTAGTGAATTCCTTCAGATGAAGGGATACACGTTCGATAAAGTTTTCCCATGCGTATTCACGAAGAAATCGCAAGACGGTTTTTACATCATATCCGTATATGTTGATGACCTAAACATAATCGGAACATGCAAAGAGATTGAAGAAGCCAGTTCAATCTTGAGAGCTGAATTCGAAATGAAGTCCTTGGGTAAAACCAAGTACTGCCTCGGCTTGCAGATCGAGCACCTCCCAGAAGGAGTCCTTGTTCATCAGTCGACCTACGTGAAAAAGGTATTGGAGAGATTTCACATGGATAAGTCTCATCCACTTAGCACCCCGATGGTAGTCCAATCCCTCGAAGTGGATAAGGACCCATTTAGACCAAGAGAAGATTCAGAAGAAATTCTGGGACCAGAAGTTCCTTATCTTAGCGCTGTTGGAGCTTTGCTCTATCTTGCAAATTGCACCCGGCCGGACATTGCATTTGCAGTTAACTTGCTTGCGAGATATAGCGCTTTTCCCACGAGGAGACATTGGAATGGTGTTAAGCATGTTCTACGATACCTGCAAGGATCTCAAGATC
Source organism: Ballota nigra (assembly GCA_947034835.1). Taxonomy (NCBI): domain Eukaryota; kingdom Viridiplantae; phylum Streptophyta; class Magnoliopsida; order Lamiales; family Lamiaceae; genus Ballota; species Ballota nigra. The sequence continues at coordinate 43,457,407 of OX344724.1, read as the reverse complement.
TTGAATTGTTTTATCGTAAGAACCAAGACAAAACCTTAGTAGGTTATGCGGATGCTGGCTATTTGTCTGATCCCCACAACGCCATATCCAAGACTGGTTATATTTTTCTCTGTGGTGGAACCGCAATCTCGTGGAGATAGGTTAAACAATCCATGGTTACCACGTCTTCAAACCACTCAGAGATCATAGCTTTATTTGAAGCCGCACGAGAATGTGTTTGGTTAAGGTCCTTGGTAAAACACATTGGTGACTCGTGTGGTATCGCCAAGGGCGATACACCTCCCACCGTTATATTTGAAGACAACGCTGCTTGCATCGCACAAATGAGTAATTGGTACGTCAAGGGAAACCTGACGAAACATATTTCACCTAAGTTTTTCTACCCATACGAACTCCAGAAGAGTGGCGTGATTACCATTCAAAAGGTGCAATCTAGTAACAATCTTGCAGATTTGTTTACTAAATCCTTACCTACGTCTACTTTTGAAAAAATACGTCCGTGGTATTTGGATGCAAAGACTTAAAGTGTTGTTGTCTTCAGGGGGAGCGGTAACATCGAAATAAATATGGAAGATTTAGATCTAGAAGATCAATAACATTCCTCCCACTTATTATCATGGCCGATCCTCAGCACGTGGAGTTTTTATGACAAGACATTTATGTCGTAATGTCCAAGGGGGAGTGTTGTAAATCCGGAAGATTTTATATTCCAAATCTAGGAGATTTGGTGTGGACATTACTTAAGGACCAAGAATTATATTGGGCCTGACCCATTAGATTAGGGTTTTACTATTATATATATCCCATTGTATTCATGAATTATGTACTCTTATACGCACTCATACTAGTGGAACTCCTGGCTTGGATCGCCCCCAGACGTAGTCCTTCCGGACGAACTGGGTCAACAAATCGTGTCCCTTTATTTACACGCTAAATTACAACACTTTTCAAACCAATTTCAACGTCTTTACCAACACAAGCACCATCAGCTAATAAGGATTTCACAAACGGTGAATCAGATGAAATAGCCGAAGAAATAACCTGCAGAATAAAAAAAATTCAAACGTATAAATATTTGAAAAAAAAAAGGCGGCGATATATTAAATAATGGCAAATTTTTAAACATATCAGAAACGATAATAAACATAACATTGATATTGAAAATACCTTACAACTGGTAGGAGTATCACTATCATCGTCCACAGATATATTATCCGATTCCTGTTTAATAAAAAACAAGATATATATATATATATATATATATATTTTAAATTTAAAAAAGAAAATAATTATTTAATATATATATTTATAAGTACAATTATATATAAAAATCATTGTAACAACCAATAACAATAAATAAAATACAAACTACCAAACAAAGTTTTTTCAAGAAAAAAAAAAGTAAGAAAGCTACACAAAAAATTACCTTATACGTATCTGTATTAGATGAATACTTTTTGACAATTGAAGAATCCGAATACACTTTAACCACATTGAATGTTCCACTTTGACGTAAAATATCATCAGGCTTAATTTGAATTCTAAAGAGTATAGTACGTCGAAGGAGACTCTCAATTTCTAATGGAACACCACCATTATTACTTTACAAATAAAAGAAAATACTAAATAATTAAAAAAAATGAAAAACACTGCACATTCTCATCAAAATTAAATATTACCTCATTCAAACCATCCAATAGTTCATAAGATTTTTTTTTAATTAATTCGTGACAAACATTATCCCACAAGTTTAAAGTAACATTACTTGTACCATCCACAACAATGACTCTTATCCCGTACCTAAAAGCAAATATATATATATATATATATATATAAGTATAAAAATCATTAAACAAATTTTACTGTTCCATTCAATATCATGAATAAAAAATATTAATATTAAATAGGCTTGTCAATTAAATAAATAAAATAAACATAAACACACTTTATTAAACAAATACCTAATCACAAAAGGAGCATCATTCTTTGCACATTTAGAACACCTAAACACATCATTTTCTTTGATAACCTTCCGAGAACAACCCTTACAGGAACGAAACCACCAGTTGTCATATGAGTCTAGATCAACAATAGTTCCACAAATCCAAAAAAGACCATCCTAAACATAAAAATATATTAGATAATTTACAAATAAAGAAGAAATTTAAATTATGACAAATTAAAAACAATACCATTTTATATTGTAGAACCCAGTGGATAGATTTAACATCAAGATCAGTATCACCTTTAACCCCAGAGCCCTCGCACAACGATGCCCACGAAAATGATCCACTAATAGACTTATCTTTGGAATTTATAGCAAACCTACACATTAGTAAACAATATGCACATAAATTAATATTAGGAAAACTCAAAATAATTAATTAAAAAAAGAAAGAAATTGAAACCTCTTTTTAACATCCAAAATCTCCTTGAAATCCTCGTCAAAAATAATTCTAGATGTATTAAATGAGTTTAAAATTGTCACCTCACCTGCATTATATGTAAAAAAAATCATACTATTGAATTAAATAACAAATAAAAAAAGGCAATTTAAATTTTCTAAATATTGTACCATTGTATATCTTGGGAAGAAACATTTGAAAAATAAGTACCGCTGGAGTGTCACATCCAGAATTCATTACATTCCTCAATTCATTGATAAAGTCACCCCACAAGGAGACTTTAAGTCTCAAACCACTTTGACATTAAAACCATAAAAAACACAATTACAATAAATAAAATAACAATAATAATTTTTAAACAATACCATGTATAGAAATTACAACAATATACCAGAGATCTTCCAATGTAAGATCCAATAGATTAGTAGGACGGGTGCCAACATTTCTATCAACAATTTCACCAATGGAATATATCCTTCCCACGACTCTAGGTGGTCAAATTAAAACAAAGTTATAAAAAAGACAAAAAAAATTAAAACCCTTTCCTTTAACATTTACAATAAACATGTATAAAATATTATTTAATAGAATAACATACCTATTAGAATGTTCTCATCAACACAACTATCAATGGTTAAATTAGAAAAGTCTTTAATCACATACATGTGAACTGGAAATTCAACATCGAACACTGCAGTTAGGCGAGTATTCAAAATGAACTGGATCTTAATATTTGTAGTGGTTGTCCTGAAATTTGTTTTATAAGGAGAAACAATGAAATTTCGCACAATATACAATCTTCCTTCAAATATTTTATCCTTAAACTTTTCATAGTGAGATGGCTTGATCGTAGCATGGATCCTTGAACCCTATCAATAAAAATAAATATATATTTTAATACATTCATCTATACATAAACAAAATAAAATAATAAATAATTACAAATCTTTTATATACACGTACATATATGTATATAAAACTATAAATTTACCTACACAGAAAGACGCATACAATTTGAATACATGCAAATATAAAAACACAAATGCATCCACACAACATACAACCTGGACATCGTGAAAAACTACTTCCAAATTTCTCATAGGATTTTTGAAATCGTATGTAGGACCGTCATAAGTGCGAACACAGCGTGATTTCATCAACCAAGTAGTCCTAGTTGAATCAATGTCCCTAACCAAAGATAGAGCGGTAGAAATCATCGCACAAATCGAATTCCTACAATATACAAAAAAAATCAAACAATTAAAAAAAAGTAAGAAATAACCACTGTGCATCAGCAAAACTAATAAAAAGAATTTCAGAATTGTGAAAAAAATCAATACCCGAATGTGAAACGAAATAACTGAATAGTACACATATATTATTAACATTTATAGAAGAAGGATAGATAGTTAAATTTGGTAAATGGAACAAAATAAGGTGTAAAATTGAAGTAGAAATAAAATTCACGGCATGCTGTAGTCTAATTATTAAAATTACAAAATTAGTATACACGAAGAAAATATAAAATTACGCCCAAATACATTCACATTTAAGTAGTATCCCTAAAAATTAGGCACCATTCCATAAATTATAAAAATAATTATACCCACGTAATTAATATCATGTAAATAGCTAAGGTACTAACAACATTTTTCTTAATAACAAAAGAAATATAAATAATAAACAAATAAATTCTGGCATTGTCAACTAACTAACCAAAAATATGTACATAACCGGATTAATAGCAAGCCTACCAACCAAAAAAATCGTAACTGCCATTAACACTTATATAAATGATATATATATATATACGCACATATACTCATAATTCTTAATACATGAATATTAAAAAAAAATCCACATCCAGTGATAGAGAATAATATTACACCGAATCATGCACTACATAATTTATTACCCTATAGCAAAATTAAAATAAAAAGTATAGAAAAAAAATGAAAATTTCATAGCATAAAAATATCCATAATAATGAACAGTCACTACTGAATTTAAATAAGATGAAATAAAACAAAATGAAAGAAATACAACATATACAGACACAATACGCTAATTTAGGATTTTAAAATAACTATATCTGTCAATAAAAAAATAATTAAAATGGATTATGAACATGGGTATGAAAATATTAGGCAATTATATTAGACTAGTAACAGGTCTACCCGTGCTTCGCACGGAAGTTATTTTTCTTTCAATTTTTATTCGATATTATATATTTATTTATTTTGAATGATTTTAAAATGGACTTTTTTTTTCTTTAACAAAAATTACTAAAACTAAAATTTACAGAAAAACCATTTATATTCACAAAAATAAATGAAATATTATCATTTTTTATTATTATAAATAAAATTACTAATATATTTACAGGTTTGCTTTAATTTTTTAACACAATAAGATTTTATAAAAAAAGAAGAAATTTGTTAAATTTTCATTTAAAAAATAGTCCTTTTGATAAGATTTAAACTATATATGCTAAATAAGGCAAATAAAATGCACAAATTATTTTTTACTGTTAAAAAGTGAAAATTTGCGAATTTATTAGATTTTTTTTATTAAATAAATTTAAGTTAACTGATAAAGTGTTTATTGAAAAATATCGTGTAGTAAATCATAAACAAATAGTATTTGGAAGATATTGCATTTTTCGTGTCGTGATTACTTTAATAATTGCCTAATTAAGGCATTCCACAAATATTTTCATGTCACATGAAAAGAAATAATTATGCATCACAAAAAATATAAAGTATAAAATTATCGTTATTTTATTCAAACGCTACACTAACATAAATTATTTTTTCTTAAACAACGTAGCACTTTTAAATGTGAAAGAAACAGTGAGACGAAGTGAGTATTATTCAAATAAAAATTACAGTCCTTATTTTGTCTGCCCTATTTGGGTTTATTATGGCCGATTGTGCCCAAATTCGCGACTCTTAAAAATTACAGTCCTTGAACTGTCAACACAAAAAGTAACGGCCCTCATTTTATCCGTCCAAAAAATTATGGTCCTCTCTTTGTCACCCTCAAATTTAGGATCCTTAAAAGTATTTTAAAAAATATTATTTTATATTAATAAAGAACAAATACACAAACAATGTTTACCAAGATGATGGTCGACTCAAATCAAGGGCGGCAAGTGATTCATTAGTTGATCATTTTTACTCCATCAGACATCTGAAATGAAGATCTTTAAAAATTAGATATTTTCTTCTTTTTGAAATAGAAGCTATTATTGAAATGAACTCCCATTTGTGGAACTGACCGTGGTGATTTACATTTGTTGAGGTCGGATGCTAAAGGATTTTTTTCTAAAAAATCTGGCTATATTATTTTTTGGAGGAGAAAAGTTAGCCAACACAAGGAAGAAGATACTTTTAACAAAGAGTTTGAAACAATATGGTGGCAAAAAATTTAGTCTCTCAATATTCCCGCTAAAGTCTGTACTTTTTTTTTTTTTATGGAAAATGACTAATGATTTGGTTGTCTCAAAAGGTAATTTGTATAATCACCATGTTCCTATAACTCCTAATTGCCACACTATTCATGCTCTTCTACCTGTACATATTCGAAAAACTTTATTTGTGGCTAGAAATTAAGGATGGTATAGGTCTAGCAATTATGAAATTTCTCACCAGAAGATATGATAATAAATAGAACATAAGCCTTGAGGAATTTGTGAGGCAACCTGGGGAATCTGGAAGAAACTGTGTGACATGAAACATGGGAAAAAATAAATTGCGAGGGTCAGCATATCGTGGCAACTTCAAAGTTGAATGAGTTTTTACCTATCTACAAAATTTCCAGTCAGCTCAAGGAAGCCCAAATAAAGTGATCCACTAAAGTTTAAGTTATGGGCTTATATGATTATTAAATGAACACGAGCTTCATGTGAAGATGATTACAGGTTTTTAATTTTGTCGAGGTACCAAATTAAAAGAAAATGATAACTTATTATCATAAGTAGGGTTATGGTCCCTAAACATCAGTACGTTCACTATAGATTAAGTATTCTCTCAATAGAATATTGAGGAAATGGTGATACTGGTTGTTTGAGAAACCAGCAACCCAATTGTGTAAGAATTGATTCAAATCGACCCTTTTCGCTATTATGATTAAGAATTCTCCAATTTCAATTAATCGTGGTAAATCTCTAGATTGATTGACTATTTATGTTGAAAAATCTTTATATGTTTTTATAAAGCATGCTATTTATATTCTATTACGATTTTTAACAAAAAGATTTACAACAGAGTACAATTTATTACTCCTAAAATGAAAATTGCATATATTAAAACAAAGACAACAAAGCTCCCAAAATACTTTAAAATCCTAGAATAATACTCTAGGTTGAAAACCTAACCTTCAAATATGAAATTCGGACATCTCAACTCTCTCCCCGTGATCCAAACGCCATAGAAGTGCTTTAATTTCTTCCATCAACGTATGCACCAAGACTTGTTCACTACAAAAAATGACGACATTTCAAGATTTCGGTAAAAGGAAGATTTGCATAAAAAAAGATAAACTTACACTCTTCTAACAAAAAAAAAACACCTCACATGGTCAACATGCTGAAATTGAAACAGGCTATGCACATTGACTTGAAGCGAATTACACTAACTTCTACTAGTCGCTCACCCGCAAGCGGACGGGTTCACTGTAGTAAGAGTAAGTATAATGACCAAGTATTATCGAACCCAAGGGATGGAGTGTATGCGAATAGATCCCTGAAGATCTACGCGTCGTAGTTAATATGAGTGTATTGTTTTTGGATTTTTGGAAAAAATGAATTAAAACCTAAATAAGTTAAGTAAACTAAAATACTAAGAAGACGAATTAACTACGGGTTGTTTTCAAATGAGAGATGATGATGCTCGGGATAGGAATCCCTACGTATACTAACGGAGCAGGTACATAATCAGAATAACTGTGACACACAAGAAATAACCTAAGTCTAAGAATGCAAGGTGAAAGCTCAAGATTCTAAACCCTAATACTTTACCCTAACACTCGACTTCACTAATCTACTAAAAAATTAATAGATTGTGCTCAATTAATGAGACCCTAATTTAACTAAGGTGATGCGGTCGTCCTCCTTCGCTAAACCGGTAAATGATTTAACCCTTTCTAAACCTTCTCGTTAAGACTACTAATTGTTATTGAGTGATGCGGTCGTCCTCTCTCTAACACTTTCATACTAAATTCAAAGGTAAAGTTAAGGTTAATTATAAGAATTCATTAATCAAGAGAATTAAAACTAACGTCACGAATTACCCTAATTACGTACCCACATCCTACTTCTATGAGTTCATCCTACCCCAAGCATACAAGGGTTTTAGCCGGACATGGCTTTAACAAACATAAAAGCAATAGAAGAAACAACGAACATAAACATAATGAATTGAACGAAGAAAATAAGAAACATGAACTAGGGTTTTTTAAAAGAAAATAAATACTAAGAACTGAAATTTAATTAACTAAAACGAAGTTTCAAAGCGTTTAAAGTAACCAAGCGAATGAAAAGAAACTATAAAACGAAAAGAAACTAAGAATTCGTACGAAAAACCTCAACAAAACGTAAACAAAGCTTGCTCGTTCTTCTCCTCTTCCTCTCTCTAAAAACTAAGTCTAAAAGTGATATAGTAAGTTCGGGATCCTTCAAAACGTGTTTGGAAGAGGTATATATAGGCACCGGGTCGAAACGGGATCTCATGGGCTGAAAAACGAAATTTGGACAAAAGGCCTCGGAAGCGCTCGAGCTGGCCCGGTCGAGCGGGGCGCTCGAGCCTTGTTGGTCGAATGATTTGCTGGTCGAATGGGGCGCTCGACCTTGTTTGGTCGAATGGTTCAAGTGCTCGAGCGGGGCGCTCGAGCTGTGTCCCTCGAGCGGCAAAAAATCTCTGTAAGTTTGGAGTGCTCGACCTACGTTGCTCGAGCGAGGTGCTCGAGTGATGGTGCTCGAGTGGGCCTTCCTTCCTTGCAACTAACACTTTTCTTCTCACGTACTAATATCAATCGTATTTCTTCGATATCTTCTCATCCGGGCATCCGTTTGAGTCGATTCAAAGTCCTACGAACTCCGTTTTTCATCCTCGATTCACCTATGAGTATCAAAGAGATAAATTCATCAATATATAGAAATAGTACTCATTTGGCTCTAAAAACTCAATAAAATCGACCAAAACTAGGGCGTTTCTAGCTACGAATCATGACAATTTAACGCCTAATCAACCCCCCCCCCCCCCCCCCCCCAAACATACCATATTGCTTGTCCTCAAGCAATGAAATAATAAGTCAAGTGAAATTGTTAGGGATGAGTCAAAGAATCAATCATGCAAGCTAATGAACTCGAGCTTCAAAAATCAATCACCCGTATACTCACTCACTTTCCTTTATCATACTCATGCAACAATAACAAGAAACACCAAGATCAAGCATGGATGTGCACTCAACGATGTGTTTCGCTCCCTCACAAGTGTATATCAATGATCAAGGGACTCACTCAAACAATCAATCACACAAATTGGCAGCCATAGGCTTGTAAGTGCTCTTAACTCCGACCATACTCTAGAAATCAATGCCGAATCAAAAAGGACTTTTCTCAAGGTTGTAATGTAGGCTCTTTGGACAGGTGGGATAACAATATAGGGTAAAGTGACTAACGTGAATGGAGAATAGAAAATCAAACTTCGGTACTTCGAGATTAGGAACAGACTACTTCAAACATATTCAATCAACAAAATTGCAATTCCACTTTTCTCAACACTTCAGTTTTTTTTTTCTTTCTCACTCTTTCACTTTTTTTTTCAATCACTTTTTTTTTTCTTTTTTCGCACAACACATGAGCTCTTTTTTTTCTTTTGCTCATTCTCAATTTTTTTCTTTCCCACAACTCAAATCTCATTCACACCTTCTCATATTCACTCAACAAACAACCTTTTTCTTTTTCAACTCAATTCACTCCCTTCACATTCACACTTTCCTATTCTCCACTCAAATTGGGACAAAAAGGCTTAGGAATTGGAATAGTGTTCATATATGCTAGCAAATAAAATAGGCTTTAGGCTCAAAGGGGCTAACAAGGGATCAATGTCATTGGTAAGGAAAATTTTGGTTAAGTGACTCAATAAAATCAAAGATGGCCTAAGATCCTATTCGGCATATCAAACTAGACACAATCAAGGAGCAAGAGCACACACAAATTCTAGCATCCTCTAAGGTGATGATTCACTCACAATCGAAGAGATCAATTCATGCATCAAAATCTCATGAGGCTCAAGTCTCTCGGCTTTCACATCCATGCTAGTCTAGTGCATTCTCACAATCATCACACAAATACTCAAAAGGAAAATTTGTAAGCATACGGGTTCTCTCTCATATCAACTCTAACTCAAACACTCACACACTAAATTCCTAACTCAACCTCACAACTCAACTCTACTCATCAAATCATACTCAAAGATAGCAATTAACAAGCATAAGATAGTTGATAGGCATGAAATATGCAATAGCGAGTCAAATCAAAATCACCCCAAGGAGTATCTCACAAACCAATAATCAATCACACTCAACTCAAAGATAAGGGCGTGCATGCATGTGCAATGTAACAAGAAACATAAAAAAAAAACTCCACCCCCCCAAACTTCGACCTTGCTAGAGGTCTAAGTTTGGGGTTGTGGGTTACCTCAACCAAATAATTCAGTTTCTCTCAATAGCTTTGCACACTCCCTTGTCTCAAGTTGGTTCCTTCAATCTGAATAACTTCATGATACCCTTACTCCTTTAGAGACAAGCCTACAAAATAAAACTCTCAAGTACGAGGTTAAACATACGACTCAAAATAACTCCCTAATAACTAAAAAAACTCAAAGCAAATAAAAAATAATGGGTTGCCTCCCATTCAACGCTATTTTTAAGGTCCTCATGCCGGACCAAGCTCAAAGGAGCTTATGGGACATCATACTCAAATTTACCTCCCTCACTCTCATAAGAGTGGTGTTTGAATTTCTTTCCTTGTTGTCCCTCCATCATGAGCTTCTTTGCTCCCTTCCCCACCTCTAGTGGTATAGGTCTCAACTCCTTCTCACCTTTATCTGGAGGAGTCTTACTAAACAGTTTCTTGAATTTGGACTTTTTCTTCTTAACTCCTCCTTTCCCTTCTAACTGGACCACGTCCACTTTCTTCACCTCTTCATTCTTCAACTTCTTCACTTTATCCCTATCAACATAATCAAGAACATAATGCTCATGGGTTAAATAATCAAGTGAAGGACTAACAAAATCATGAATATGAGAAGGATTAGGGATAGGAGGCGTGTCTTCAACACGAGGATCAATTGCATCCATGCAATACAAGCTCTCATCCTCCTTCGGGTGCTTCATGGCTTCATATAGGGAGATCTTCACTTCTTGATCATCAACCTTCAATGTAATCTTCCCATTTGCCACGTCTAGCACCATCCCCGCCGTAGCTAAGAACGGTCTTCCCAAGATCAGGGGCACGTGCTCATCTTCCTCCATCTCTAGCACTACAAAGTCGGCTGGAAAAATGTGATCTCCAACTCTCACTAGGACGTCTTCAACCACTCCTTGAGGTCTAGTAATAGACCGATCGGCAAGTTGAAACGTCAGCATTGTGGGTTGAAGTTCACCACCTTCCAACTTCTTGAAAAGCGACAAGGGCATCAAATTAATGCTCGCCCCGAGGTCGCACAACGCTCCCTTCTTGATCCCGTTCCCAATATCACAAAGAATGGTGAAGCTCCCGGGATCCTTCAGCTTTGGAGGAAGTACCTTGTGCACTAACGCACTCACCTCATGGTTCAGCTGCACCAAATTCGGCTCATCCACTCGCCGTCTTTTCCCGATCAAGTCCTTCAGAAACTTTGCATAATGCGGCATCTGTTCCAAAGCATCATAAAAAGGAATATTAATATGAAGTTGTTTAAAAACATCAAGAAATTTTGCAAATTTTTCATCAAGCTTCTTTTTCATGAAGCGTTGTGGATACGGGACTGGTATCACAGATTTGGGTACCCCCCATTCATCTCTTTCTGTTTCTTTCACTTTACCCCTTGCTTCCTTTGCCTTCTTCCACTTAGGAACTCTCTCACCCTTCTCAATGCCTTCCTCTTCAAGCTCCTTACTTGCTTGAGTGCTCTCATCCTCAACCTTCTTCTCAATCCCTTTACTTTCAATCCCCTTCTCAACTTGGGGCGTCTCAGAATCAGCAGGCATCTGAGGACCTTCATAGTTGGTTCCACTTCTTAACTGGATAGACTTGCAATGCTCTTTCGGGTTCCCCTCAGGCATGGAAGGATATTTTCCCGGCTCTCTATTCACCATCTTTGCAATCTGGCTCATCTGGAACTCTATAGAAGTGAACCGCCTATTGTTCTCTTGTTGAGTTCTAGTCCACTCAACGTTCATCTTCTGGAGCTCTTGATCACGTTGATCACCCTTTTTATGCAACTCTTTCACATCGTACTCCAAGGATGACAACCTCTTACTTCCTTCCTCCACCCTTTGCAGAATAGCTCTCAACATCTCCTCGGTTGATGCACCGCCTTCTCCACCAGGAGGTTTAGAACCCGGATCAACACCTGCAGGAACAATAATACCAGATTTTAGGTTAGCATAAGAAAAGTTCTCATTCTTTCTCCATGTGTTTTGAGGAGGCTGCTGGCCTCCTTGAAATCCTTGTGTGTTCCTCCATTGATTTTGAGGCGGCTGTGGCCCTGGAGGTGCAAATGGCTGACCATAAGGAGGCCTTCCATACTGATTTCCACATTGGTAGCCATTCTGATTGTAATACGGACCTCCCATGTAATTGGCTACCTCTTGTTGTCCACTTGGCTGGTCTACTCTCTCATTCTCTACTGCATGCTCTCCAACCAAATTCTTCCCCAACTCGAGGTTGTTGATCTTTTCCATCATGGCCATCAACAGCCTTCTCGTTCCTTCACCCTCTTCAACCTGATGAACTCTCTGAAAATCTGCATCTCCATTCCAACCCCCATTTTTTCTTGACAATGTTGTCCACGATCTCTCTACATCTCTCTATGCCTTGATTCAGAAATGCTCCGCCCGCACAGGCGTCTAAATGGTCTTCCCCCGCCTTGTTGGCACTACTGTAGAAGAATGCCATAATATCTCCCTCATTGTACCCATGCTGCGGGCACTCTATCAGCATGTTTGAGTATCTCTCCCACGCTTGGCGTAAATCCTCTCCAGACTTTTGGCGAAAGGACGAGATCTCAATTCTAGCCTTGATCGTCCTAGATGGAGGGTAGAATCGCTCGAGGAACAGACGCTCGAGCTCGGCCCAAGTGGTAATACCGCCCCGCGGGAGCGTATTATCGTACCACTCCTTGGTTATTCCCGTCAGTGAAAATGGGAACAGCCTAAGCCTCTTGGCATCTTCAGACATGCAATTGTAATTGAATGTTGAGGCTATCATGAGAAAACTCCTCAGGTGTGTATGAGGATTCTCCTTCCCAATCACCCCCTTGAACTGATTCTCGGTAAGCAGCTTTAAAATTCCCGAGGAAATCGAGAAATTGTTCGCCTCAACTGGAGGTAAAGCCACTCCATCATAGTACCGCTGTGGCTGCGCTGCAAACCTCCCTCGAATAGCCATATTGTTATCTACGTTCTGAGGAACGTGTTGAGGATTAGCAGCAGGTACTGGTACTTATTAGGGTGGTGGTGGGTAAACAGGTGGTTGATTATAGACTGGGGGTGGAGGATACGGGTATGGTGGATAAGGGTATGGTGGGTATGGGTAATGTTGGTATACTGGGTTGTTGAAAGGGTTATTTGGGTTTTGTGGGTAAGCAGGGTTGTTCAGAGGATTATGGACAAAATTTTGAGCTGGATTGATAACGTTTTGAGCACCCGGGGTTTGGCTCTGACTATCCCCTAACGGATCTTGGTTCTTAATGGTGTTGCCATCAGTGCCGTCAACCCGGTTCAACCCCTGGTTAAACTCATTCTCGACATCTTCCAACCCATTAGTGATGTCCATTGGTTCTTTCCCTAAGTCGGCAGCGTTCATCCTTCTCAAGAAAGCTCGGTTCCTTCTAGCTATTGTCTCAGGATCTGCAGGTAACCTCTCTTCGCTCGTATTGCCTTGTGAGCGTGTTTTCATAAACCTGACACACTAGCAGAAGGATCAAAGCACAACTGCCGATTGAATATATATAAAAATAAACAGAAAATAAAGCACTCACTACTAACTACTAAGCTATCTACAAGTCCTATTAAAAAAGCATACAACGCCATCCCCGGCAACGGCGCCATTGACTTGAAGCGAATTACACTAACTTCTACTAGTCGCTCACCCGCAAGCGGACGGGTTCACTGTAGTAAGAGTAAGTATAATGATCAAGTATTATCGAACCCAAGGGATGGAGTGTATGCGAATAAATCCCTGAAGATCTACGCGTCGTAGTTAATATGAGTGTATTATTTTTGGATTTTTGGAAAAAATGAATTAAAACCTAAATAAGTTAAGTAAACTAAAATACTAAGAAGACGAATTAACTACGGGTTGTTTTCAAATGAGAGATGATGATGCTCAGGATAGGAATCCCTACGTATACTAAAGGAGCAGGTACATAATCAGAATAACTGTGACACACAAGAAATAACCTAAGTCTAAGAATGCAAGGTGAAAGCTCAAGATTCTAAACCCTAATACTTTACCCTAACACTCGACTTCACTAATCTACTAACAATTTAATAGATTGTGCTCAATTAATGAGACCCTAATTTAACTAAGGTGATGTGGTCGTCCTCCTTCGCTAAACCGGTAAATGAATTAACCCTTTCTAAACCTTCTCGTTAAGACTACTAATTGTTATTGAGTGATGCGGTCGTCCTCTCTCTAACACTTTCATACTAAATTCAAAGGTAAAGTTAAGGTTAATTATAAGAATTCATTAATCAAGAGAATTAAAACTAACGTCACGAATTACCCTAATTACGTACCCACATCCTACTTCTATGAGTTCATCCTACCCCAAGCATACAAGGGTTTTAGCCGGACATGGCTTTAACAAACATAAAAGCAATAGAAGAAACAACGAACATAAACATAATGAATTGAACGAAGAAAATAAGAAACATGAACTAGGGTTTTTTAAAAGAAAATAAATACTAAGAACTGAAATTTAATTAACTAAAACGAAGTTTCAAAGCGTTTAAAGTAACCAAGCGAATGAAAAGAAACTATGAAACGAAAAGAAACTAAGAATTCGTACGAAAAACCTCAACAAAACGTAAACAAAGCTTGCTCGTTCTTCTCCTCTTCCTCTCTCTAAAAACTAAGTCTAAAAGTGATATAGTAAGTTCGGGATCCTTCTAAACGTGTTTGGAAGAGGTATATATAGGCACCGGGTCGAAACGGGATCTCATGGGATGAAAAATGAAATTTGGACAAAAGGCCTCGGAAGCGCTCGAGCTGGCCCGGTCGAGCGGGGCGCTCGAGCCGTGTTGGTCGAATGATTTGATGGTCGAATGGGGCGCTCGACCTTGTTTGGTCGAATGGTTCAAGTGCTCGAGCTGTGTCCCTCGAGCGGCAAAAACTCTCTGTAAGTTTGGAGTGCTCGACCTACGTTGCTCGAGCGAGGTGCTCGAGTGATGGTGCTCGAGTGGGCCGTCCTTCCTTGCAACTAACACTTTTCTTCTCACGTACTAATACTAATCGTATTTCTTCGATATCTTCTCATCCGGGCATCCGTTTGAGTCGATTCAAAGTCCTACGAACTCCGTTTTTCATCCTCGATTCACCTATGAGTATCAAAGAGACAAATTCATCAATGTATAGAAATAGTACTCATTTGGCTCTAAAAACTCAATAAAATCGACCAAAACTAGGGCTTTTCTAGCTACGAATCATGACAATTTCACGCCTAATCACACATGTATAATATGGAATTAGCGGTCATATTACCGAAGAGATTATATACCGAATATTTGATACAATAACTGAGCCTTAGGGAGAAAGTTGATTTACCACTACGTGTGCAACAATTGTGCATTAATAGATTAAATGAATTGTGCCTGTTGATTACACCGTTTTCCAATTAATATGTGATCTTTAGGCCGTATATTTCGATAACATATATAAAAAATTATAATCATGCAAAACATTAAGTTGGATGTGATCACGTTAATCTCAAATATTTGTTATTTATAATCAAACCTTCAAATTAGATTGTGTAGTAGAAGATTTTACGCTAGGATTATGCATGAGTAATATGAAATAACTTAACCAAATATATGTGAATAAAGAATAATTCTTGTATGCACCGAAGTGTACGGTATGCACTTGAATTTTATAAAAAAAATACCACAAATAATAATTTATAATATCCAAGAAGTAAACAATATATTTTGGTAGTTGTATCATAATTAAAGAATATTGGTAAGTGTGTATCTTTAGATACGTATGTGCAAGTACTGCATGTTGGATAAAAATATAATTTTAAAGTGGTATATTTAGTAGGGGGGGGGGGGGTAATGAATTCAGAAGTGGGTGAACTTATTAAGATAGTGTAGGAAGGTAACTATACATTCTATAAAAAAATATAATTTTTAATATATTTGATTAATAATTAATAATTTTCAAATTTGATTTCTGATATATAAAACAAAAGTAATGTTATTTATTTTTAAAACATTTAACTAATATAAATTTAATGGTCAAATTTAAACCATCCAAAATAACCCTAAATCAGACTATGCTACATAACTCGATTGGGCTTAATTCGGTCTAAATTTTGGGTTAATTGACACAGTTTGGCTTGACTGTGGGTGAATTCGGACTCAACTTATATTTATTAGGGTTAATTGTGCCTAAATTCGCAACTCTTAAAAATTTCAGTCATTTAATTGTTAGCCCCAAAGTTACGGTCCTTATAAAAAATATTTTCAGAATATTAACCTTTACCTTGAGGATTGAGTGATAGACATTAACTCTTCGAAGTGATATCTACTTGGTTGGGGGAATTAAAAAAAAATGAGCATAATAACTCTTCGAGCTGAAAAAATGAGGATCATAGCTTTCGGAGCTGAAATTTTAAGGACAGTAACTTTTAAAAGTTGTTAATGTTTATCATATCGACCCAAATCAGTTAGAATTGGGTAAAAATTCAACCTGAATTCAAGTTAAATCACGCCAATAAGTGCGATTTTCAAGTCAAGTCGGGCCAATTAGTCTGATTTGCTTTGATCTAGGAATTTGGCCTCAAATCTTGACTTTTAAAAATTAATGTTCTTAAATTGTCCACCTAAAGGTTTAAAAAGTCGTTCTTGCTTTGACATGAATACCATTATACTTCTTAAAAAATTAATCATTTTCATGCAATACAACAATTATAATAAATTTAAACAAAACTTTGGTGAGACAAATTATGCGACGATTTGTGCCACCTATAAACTTGTATTCATAATAAATATGGTTTCTTTTGTTCCGAAATACTTCAAATATAAAATATGATTCTTCTCCAAAAATTTAACACCCGACTCTATTATGCGCTAAAAACCCAAAAAAAGAAAAAAAAAAAAGAAAAAACAACCATAATATTATTTAGGGTGTAAATAATTATATGATTTTCATCCTAAATATAACCAAATTTAAAAATATCAATTGTTTATACATAATTGTTTAACACTTTGGAGGAAAACTTAAATAGTTTATATATGGTTGAGCTATAATTTTTTTTTTATTACTAAAAGTTAAATTTAAAAAAATAAGAGTTTGTATAGAGTGAAATTATTTCATACACGAACCATTTTCTAATAGTGTAACCAACTAAACTCTTCAGTGTAATGGAGTACTAATACCTCAGCGAAAATAATAAATACCCTAAACAGCTAATACTCTTTAGTGAAAGCAACTAGACCTGTCAAATGGTTCATGTATGAACCATTTTCGCTCTATACTTTATAGATTTAAAACAAAATTTATAGATAATAATCAAACACATTAATATTTCCCTTTAGTGGAACAACTTATACTCTTATACCTCTCAAGTCATACTTTTTAGTTTTAAGATTGTTACCTTCAATATTGCATATCTCTGGAATTTACCTCGGACCAGCATCTTAATCTCAATATTTGCAAGGAAGGGTGTGGAGAATAGAGCTAGACATGAAGAATACTATTTGCAAAGTTGTCAGATATACCGTATGCTTGGGGGATGAAAAACTGCGGAAATGATCACATGCCCACCGTGGGCATAATATTATATACCCACCACGAATGTATTAATGACACATAAGCAGGGGGCCCACTATTTTTTAATTAATTGTTTATATCTGCTTATGTGTCATTAACACATTCGTGGTGGGTATATAATATTATGCCCACCGGTGGGCATGTGATCAATTCCGTGAAAAACTGAAAGAGATTGTGGGTTAATTTGATTTATTATCTTTAATTAATTATAGGATATTCTAATTGGAGTTGAGATATTTTGAACGTGTGTTGTTGACTGGAGTTTGGACATTTTGATTTTTAAATTTATTTCAAATGTATTCGAATTATTCATTTTGAAAATATTAATTAATTTATATAATTTTCAAAGAACAAATACGCATTTTAATTTTAAGAAATATAATTAATTTTTTATATTTAAACTTATTTATAATATAATTTTTTTAAAATAATGATGTGAATGCTTACTAAGATGATGATTGTGTATTTATTTGTACACATCAGCTTTGAGGCAATAGACAAACTGCTCGAAGTTTAAATTGCAAACGAAAAATGAAAGTGATGCCTTTTTTTTTCTTTACGAAAATTCAAAAGTTTAGCTTATATTGCAATTTGTTAAATAGCGGTGATTTTATTTACAACTAAGCAAAAAAAAATAAAATCAAGGTCTTAAATTGAGCCAACCGAACAAAATTAGCTATGTAATACAAATTTAATCCTATGATATTGTTTTTTAATTTAATTCTAATATCATATAGGACAAACATGACGTATGATGAAAATTATTTAATTTTATAATGTATGCATAATATAATTCTTTTACACTAAAAACATACATGATTTCAATTTAAAAATTACTTCATGAAATTTTGTATACTAATAAATATGACTTTTACATAATTACATTAAGAATAAATAAAATGGTATAGTCATAAACAATCGGCCATATATCCATGCTCAATTTGCTTATGCGCCAATATGATCTTAAGTATAAATCTATGTGGCCTTATATAATGAGCGTAATTAAAAACAAAATGCTTCGACGTGGATTTGGACCTTGCATTTGTAGACTAATTATTTATGATGTCTACAAATAAGCTAACCTATGAATCTTTATATTTGAATATCTATACTATATGAATTGAGTCAATAAAAATATATTATAAATTTTGTTGTGATTGTATGAATTTATAACATGTGACATTATGTTATGTAATTTTTTTTAAATAATTTATAGATTCAAACATTTGAAAAAATAAAGCTTTAAAGTATAAAATAAAAATATTAGTAATATAGAGTTAATTCTATATTAATATACAATCTTTAGGTTTAGTCTCATTTGATCACAATTTTCAATTATCTTATGAAAATTCACCATATATTTATTTATTTTAATATGATATATGAATTGTATTCTTAGCAAAATAAAAATAAAAATAGAGATGCATGAAAGTGTGTTGGTGCTTGGAATATCCCTAATTGTCTTGAAGGGCAAATAAGTATATATAGCTTTGAAACTAATTAGGCTGAGTATATTTTCATAAAAATAATGAAAATCATAAATAAATTGAGATTGAACCTCAATGTCGTGAATTAATAAAAAAATCATCCCATAGTTTTATACTTATATATTATTTAAATATTTTTATTGTATAAGATAACTATAGTATTTTATGTTGGACAAATTTATTTTTGTATATGTAAACATAGGACTCATCCTGTATGGTTTTAATATGGAGCATATATGTCAAATTAATAACATTACATTCTCACATTATCATATTTAAATTATTCCTAATAAACAAATAATTAATTATATTAATTTATATAACATCTAAATAAAATAATAAGTAAATTACAAAATTTTTTATATAGGAATCAAATTAAAACCTCCACCTGATTAAGTGCCTGGCGAGATTAATATGTCAATTATAATATTAATTATAAACAATAAGAAATGTATACTTTAAGGAATGGTGCTACATTTTTTTAATTAATGTGGTCAAATTAAAAACCATCAATGAAAAATAGTTATATTATATGAACCAATGGAATTTATAAACACCTAACTTTTTTAGTTAATTGGTAATTTGTTAAAAGTTAATATTATTTGTATCGGGTGAATATGATAAAATAATAATTATACATAGATAACCTACACTAATATATCTCACATTTATTAAAATAAAACAATCAAACTAATTCCCTAGGACTCCTATTAGGCACATGATTCGTGAGAATTTGTGGCAAGTTGGAAACTAAATAATAAATAAAAAAATCAATTTATGTAAACCATTCTATAGAAAATAAAATAAAAGAACCTAAATCTATTTGAGAATTAAGCACACTCTTGATTTTCATCCATTTTCTTATCGTCTACAGGAAAGCTATTGTAGTCTTCATCCTTTTGTATTTGTTATTAGGCTCTCCAATTTCTTCATTCATTGTCTTCATTGCTCGTTCATCCTCATTTCATTTCCTTTGTGGCAGTAAGTATACATAAGTGACAGGGAGTATACATAAAAATGATATTTGACAACTCTAGCTCACACAAATTTTTGTCAATAATCTATAGAAAGGAAAAAATGGTCTACCAACGCATTGGCTTATCACTTCCAAATTCTATCTATATTATACAAAGTACATATATATTGTAAGCAATATATGCCTCCGACCATCTCAATAGACATAAATATGAAATTTACATGAAAGAAAGAATTCAAAGCTTGCAGTGGTGAAGAAATGCATGGAGTTGTGGACTATAAATAGGATTAAAAAAAAGTAACTTCTCCTAAACTTTAGCTATTACAAATTAAATTCTTGTTGATAAATAAATTTACCTTAATTATAAATAATGAAATGAACGACGATGATCAACTCACAAAATATTAATCAAAGGTCCAAAATGTTTCCCTCCAAAACCTAAAAATGGGAATATAGAGTGTATTATATATTATAGATATTAAAAAGAATTAAAACTGAAGTTCTTTTTTAATTTTATAGATGAAATTAATACCATTTAATAATATGGTAATATATTATTGGAATTCAATCACCAATAAAAATGGATATTACAAACCGAACAATGACACAAATTTATAATGAGTCAATTCATTCCAAAAAAAAAAAAAGGTCAAACATAATCCGCAATAGTAGACTCCAACTTCACAATGGCCAACCAAAAAATCATAAACCAATCCAACATGCCACAGACCTTTATAGATGGGCCAATCACTCAAGCCCAATTCAAATTGGTACATCCTAAACTATAATGCTACGATTATACTATTATTGTAAATACATCATACTTAAAAATTAATCGGCATAAAAAGCTAAAACTTGACATTTTGTACTGCTTTTTTTTTTTTTTTTTTTTTTTAAAATTAGCGTAATGCTTTTGGTCGGTAAATTATTATAAAATTAAGAATATATATTTTAAAACAATAAGACAATATAGTTTATTCGCATCCTATACAAAATTAACAAATCCATATAAATATATTTGAATTTATAAATAAATTTTTTAATTCTTTTTTAAAGTACACTCTATTAATAAATAGTGTGTTATTTTAGATAGATTAAAATGGAATTATCTATTAATGGATAAAAATAATTGTAACTAAATTATATTTTTGAAATATTTAAATAAAAAACAATAACATAATATTTAAAAATTAAGCATTTTAATTATACAGGCTTGAAGAGGTAGTAGAATATAAATCCTATACTAATGTATAATATTTTTTGTAATAATTTTTTTAAAAAAAAAATTATACATTGAGGAACACCACGATTGTTAGTGCGTTCAATATATAACAATTTTTATTCTCATACCTCACCATTAACATAGTTGTTTTTGTATAATTTGAGAGACCGTATAAAAGGAAATAAATAAAAATAACATATTGATAATTAAATAATCCATAACGAAATTTGGATGTATATTATTTATTCAAATAAAATCATTAAAATTTATTCCAAAATCCAGAATATCGTTGCACACAATACAAAAATACATATGAATCCAAAGAAAGAGTAATGAGCTCAAAATCTCAAAAAAGGGCAAAAAACAAACCATGAAAATTTCATGAACAGAAAATTTTAAAAACCAAATAATATAATGATTTAAATCAGTCATCTTGGATATTAATGCTCGACAAATCCAAGACGCTGCCCACACCAACTGAATCACCATCCCCAACAACGCCAGAAGCCTGAATTTTTAATATTTATTTAAATATCCAGAAATTGATTAAATTAAACTAAAATATGTAAAAATAAAATGAAAGTAAATGAGTACATTTCCAACAAAATATATTAAATCGTGTATTGAAAAAAATAAGACAAACTTACAGAAGGAATATTCTCAATATAAAATGCTGAAAAAATTGTGATTGTATCTGCATCCGTATTAATCTTCACAACAAGAAAACGGTCAACATGCAGCGGATGAACATCAACATTTATGTTAATAAAAAATAGTAGTGTCCTCTCAAGCAAATCCAGAATTTCAATGGGAGCTATACGATATTCAATCTGAAAAATTAGCACAAAAAAATGTAAACAATTAAAAGGTTTAATTTTAAAAATTATATCTTTTAAAAATATATGTGCAAGTGATAAATAAAATCGGGAAGAAAAAACAGAATAAAAACCAACCAAGTCCACTGTATGCAATAGATCAGATGCATCCTTACGAATAAGCTAATAACATATATCATTGGGAAGCAACAAAGTAATTGTATCTACCCCATAAAAAATAACAACACGTATTTGATACCTATAAATTACAGAAAAAAGATTTTTTTTAGTATAATATTTATTATTACAATCATTAACATATATGCAATGAATACATAAAAATTAAATACCTTGTAATGATAGAAGCATCAACAATCTCACAGAATTTACAAATGAATTTTCCACAATATTCATGGACTTCATTTGAACACAAAAAGCACGAATTGTACCACCAGTCAGAGTACGAAACCAATTCAACAATTCTCGCACAAATCCAAAAAGCACGAAACTACCACAAAAAACCAAATCTCGTTAAAAAAACATATAAACAATATTGTCATGTAAAAAGATGGAAAAAAACAAATAAACTAACATTGGAATTCCTCTTAACATGATTCACAAGATATATTTCAATCTCCATTGATGAACTGTCATATTTACTAAAAATCGTACACCAAAACTTCCACATTGAATTCAAATCATCTTCCGGATATTCGACACGTACAAAACTATAAAAAAAATCAAGAATTACAAATATTAGCATAAACCTTAAAAATATATTTATACATAATAAAAAAAAAAAAATATATATATATATATATATAATCACCCATAGTTATTATCGGAAACTTCATCAACTAAGTTGCCAGAAAAAATCCTAGAAATGGTGGGAAGGCTAGATATACAAACTTGACCTATATACAAATTAAAAACAAACAAAAAATGATAACGTATTAGTTTAAAAATTGCAACAAAACATACTCCAATAATAGAATTTTTATAATAAGATGACAAACTAACAAAGAATAATCGGATACATTGCCAAAATTACAATGATACATGTACAATCATGAACAATTAATATAACAAAATTATACAAAAAGTACATACATATTTTAAACACTCACCATTATATATTTTTGGACGAAATAGTTGTAGGATAAGAACAGGACATGTAAAGAACAAAGGACCACCAATGTCCTTTAGTTGTAATATAAATTCATCCCAGAGGTACACCTTCATATAATTGCCACTACACAAAAAAAATAAAAGTATAATCAAGAGTAGATGAAAATCCATACAACAATGTTTGAATAGATTTTAAATGTAAAGTACATACCCAGTACCCTCCACAGTACGTTCGAGAACTTTTCCAGGATTATTAGAACACTGTTTGTCAATAACTTCACCAATAGAAGTTACCTTACAAACAACATCTGTACAAAAAAAAATAGTAAGCAATGAAAAAAAATAGATTATGTAATTAACTAAATAACTACCACAATATTCATACTTACCCACTAAAATGCGATCGTACAATAGACCGTCTGCATACAACGATGAAATATTCCTAAAATTAAACATGCTTTTAGGAAAATCCCTATCAACCATTTCAATCAGTCGAGTCTCGGAAGTAAAATACAGCTTCAAATTACTCCGTGTAGTCTTAAAATACGACAAATTTTTCGTGACAACATGATTATATATAAAATACACAAGCCCCTCAAACAACGTATCCTTAAATTGATCAACAAAGGTCGGGGAAATGGAAACATGAATCCGATTAACCTATAAAAAAAAGGAAAAATAAGGATAATTTATGTTAAAAATTTAGAGAAATTAAAAAAAAAATGAATACCTCGGAATCATGGAAAATGCACTCATAACTTTTAACATGACCAGTTCTTACGAAATAAATATCTCCACGATAAATTAGAACACATCGCAGCTTGAAACACATAAGAGGACTACTACCATCTATATGTTTGACCAATGAAATAATGGACGACATTTCAGTAACACCAATGAAAAGCACCTAAAAACACTGACAAAAATTCAACAACACATCTCAGAAATTAAAATATTTGAATCTGTGAAATATTTTAAAGGTAATCAATTTAAATTATTTATAATAAATTATAGAAAAATTATAATAACCACTACCAAAAAATGCGAAAACCAAGAAAACATATACAATGTTATGACTACAAAGGTATATATATATATATAATTAATATGAATTAAATATTTTAGGAATAATGCAATATCATGTGCTCAATAGAAGCAGTAATTGAATCATTTTCCTTCCCATTTCAATACCAAATAATGCACATCAATTCTGATGATTATAATGATCAAACATTAATTTAAATGTTGGACCTTCAGTATATACCCAAAATAAAATTATATACAACCGCATTACACTTACATTGACTTATTAAAATATAATTTTTATGTGAAGCATACCAAAGCTGATCGCTACACTTCCCATAACTATAACACATGGAGAAAAAAATCTTTCATCAATAATTTTCAATGTTATTGGTCGGTTAATATTTTTACCTTAATATTTTATTATACAATGGTTTACGACAACAAATCAAACAAATTATCAATTATCATTGTCTATTCCTCAATTATAATTACAATATATAACATCCGAACTAATATGTAATTACCGATTAAAAAATAGAAAACGGTTTTTTTTTAGGAATTAACGAATATAGACATTCAAATAATATATCATATAATATATGTAGATCACTATGCATAATATATTTTTTATTTTTTAGGAATTAACGAACATAGGCATTAAATTTTTTATACATTATTCAAATCATTAGAAAAATAATAACATATCATATAACATATATAGATCCCTATACTTAACAATCTACAAATGTAAAATTTATTTTTTAAAAACTACCACTTCGAAAATTTAAAAAATAGACATCACACGGACAAAAAAAAAAACAAATAAAAGGAAACACCAATACAAAGTTATAGGTCTACTGGAAATTAATTAGCACCGTTTTCCATACATATGAATAGCAAGATAGGCATTGAAATAAACCATATTCTGAGAACACATGAATGTTCTATACTAAAAAAATTCCCAAAACATGCAATAAAAAGTATTCAATGTCAAATAAATTCAAACTACTCCACAAAAAAACGTAGATTATTAACGAAAAAAAACGTAGAATATATCAATAGTAGATAATATAGACATTCAAATAATATATCATATAATATATGTAGATCACTATGCACTATATATTTTTTATTTTTTAGGAATTAACAAACATAGGCATTCAATTTTTTATACATTATTAAAATCATTAGAAAAATAATAACATATCATATAACATATATAGATCCCTATACTTAACAAAATTCTGCTAACAATCTACAAATGTAAATTTTATTTTTTAGGAATTAACGAATATAGACATTCAAATATTATATCATATAATATATGTAGATCACTATGCATAATATATTTTTTATTTTTTAGGAATTAACGAACATAGGCATTCAATTTTTTATACATTATTCAAATCATTAGAAAAATAATAACATATCATATAACATATATAGATCTCTATACTTAACAAAATTTTGCTAACAATCTACAAATGTAAATTTTATTTTTTAAAAACTACCACTTCGAAAATTTAAAAAATAGACATCACACGGACAAAAAAAAAAACAAATAAAAGGAAACACCAATACAAAGTTATAGGTCTACTGGAAATTAATTAGCAACGTTTTCCATACATATGAATAGCAAGATAGGCATTGAAATAAACCATATTCTGAGAACACATGAATGTTTTATACTATAAAATTCCCAAAACATGCAATAAAAAGTATTCAATGTCAAATAAATTCAAACTACTCCACAAAAAAACGTAGATTATTAACAAAAAAAAAATGTAGAATATATCAATAGTAGATAAAGTAAAAAAAAGTGAGGATTACACACCACAAGTCACCAAAAGGAAAAAAAATAAAAAGACAAAGTCCCATCATTAAGAAACCTAACTCAAACTACGAAAGAAAATTCAATAACAAAAGGATGGAATTGAACAATAACCAAACTAACGGAAGACCCAGCACGGAGCCCCAGTTCCTCAGACAATTTTTTGAAACCGGCAGATGTCAAAAAACGGCTGCGCTCCTTCTTAAATGAGACAATCCACGAGCTGTTGTTGTTCCTGACCTCAACGTCGGGATAAAATTTATAAAGCCTCTTGATGTATTTACGCCAAAAATCCGATGGGATAGGCTATTACCAAAAACAAAAAAAATTACAACTTTACTACGACAAAGTATAGAATGAAACTGGTTTATACATGAATCACTGAAAGGTATTAGTTGTTTTCATTGAAGAGTATTAGTTGTATTTACTGAAGAGTATTACTGATTTACACTAAAGAGTCTTAGTTGTTCCGTGAAAATGAACTAAGACTCTTCAGTGTAAACCAGTAATACTCTTCAGTAAAAACAACTAATACTCTTTAATGAAAATAACTAATACCCTTCAGTGATTTATATATAAATCAATTTCACTCTATACATACTCCTTTACTACAGGGATTAATAAAATTAAAAAAAAAGTGGATAACTAACCAATCTCCCCTTCTTAATGTCAGAAAATCTGAAGAAGCTTCAACAACAGTGTCGCTGGGCAAAGAATCGCCGGGAGAATCCGAAACCAACTACCATATATAATAAAAAAAAATAAAAATAAATACCACACTCCAATAATACCAAAGACAACTAAAAAATACTGAACAAATCGTAACTCAATAATAAAAAGAAAAAAAGTGACACAAAATGAAAAAGAAAATTACCACAAGAACATCAGAATCATAACCCGAGCTGGAAAAATCATAACCACCAAGAAGAACACAATCAAGACCTTGGCAGTAAGGACCCAAAGTACATCCACCACCTACAAAAAAAGAATAAATTCAATGCTAAAAAAAGGAAAATAAAAAATGAGAATTACATAAAACCAAAAGGATGAAATATAATACCAAAATTACATAGAATCAAAAGGACTCACCACCACTATGAACTCCAATAGTCGAACGAAGCTCACACTTGTTGGCCAAATAAACATTAACATAAAAACTATCCGTGCCATTAAATAACAAAGTCAAATACTCAACACTTCCACTGTATGACTCTTGACAAAACCAAGCTTTATCAACATCCAACTGCAGGCCAATGTCCAAAGTAAAATATGGACAATGACACTTCCTACCATCCCTACATATTAACCACAAACGTGCCGGGAGAGCGCATCCAAATAACCCAACTATAAGATTCGGAATTACCTAAATAAATATGATTAAATAATGAATCCTCTAAAAAAAAAAATTAATGCAACTAATCGGACTCAGGTAGAGACTATACATACACCACCAACTTTTGCTTGACTGCATATATAATGAACCAGATTTATTGTGTTTATAATTGTAAAAAAACAGTATGTATTAGTTGTTGGTGTCATTTCCCCAACATTACTATCACAGTGTTGAACAAAACAATTAATCTACAAATTTCTTCAAAAATAATTTTTATATTGCCATAAAAAATTAGTATTCAATTAAATAAATAGCAATGAATAGAATGTCGTGATACATTAGATGCAAATGCTGACTTCCAAAACAAACTCAAACACATTACATGTTTAATATTGTCACGTTTTTTATTTTAATTTTTCTAATTAAAATATCTCAAAAATCATCAACAAACACTACAATCATGCATACTTAAAAGTTTGACAATTACATTTAATACATTATCACTTTTGAAAAAAAAAAATTATGAACCTAATACCTAATAACATGATAAATCATAAAGAATTTAATTTTAGAGAAAAAACAACTTACGATGGAACCAGAAAAATCAACAACAAACTCAGGAACAATCCTATAGAACCGGTACACATCTGGAATTTAATTAGGAAAAGTATATAAGTAATAAGTAAAAGAACAATAAAATAAATCAGTAAATACACGTAAATTGAGCTAAGAAGACAACACTATTTACCCAAAATTTTGACTGGTCCATCGAGCAAAGGTTCACCGAATCTCTCCTTAACACAACCATCAGAAGAACCAAAGACAACAAAATAAAAAGACCCATTGTCATCCTCCTCCAAAAATATAAGGTCCCCAGTGTATATATCATAATGTTTTTAAAAAAAAACATCAAATTGAAAGAACCAACAACTATCTGAAATAACTATCCTAACCCAGTTATTACGAATCCACGCATCGCAAAGGGCTGGTGGGTCAATATAAAAAGACTACCATCATGTGTACCAACAAAACGATCCTGGAACTCCAAAGGCAATTCCTAAATAAATAAATAAATAATAAACTACAATCACAAGATAATCAAAATCAATTATACGACATAATATAAAAATAAAGACAAAAAGAAAAACCAATAATATACTTACAATACACTCAGAATCCTTGCCCTTATTAAACTGCAAATAAAATTTGAATCTCGTCTCGTTGAAATGGTTGAAAAATACTTCTGAATCCCACCAGATGGCACAAGAACATCATTACCTAATATTTAAAAAAAACATGTGATCACAAAAAAAAAAATAGACAAATTAAATAGTAACACAAAAAAAGTTAAAAAAAAACACATACGCCTCCCCACAGGTGGATCTAAATTACAAACCATGATGGACGGAGACCGAAAAAGATTGCACCTGCAACCAGTAAGGAAAACCAACTCAAGATATAACAAATTACAACAAACAGAAAAACAAAAATCAAATATCAACTACACCATCTAACAAACAAAGCAGCACAAAATCGATACCCAAATAACACAAACAAACCATTGTGAGTAGAAAAGAAAACTCACCAGGCTGCTTAGAATAGTAACGAAAAGAGGAACAGAGACAATAGCGTGAGGAAAAGTCAAAATCAACAGAGGTGTATTAGGAAGATATAAAAATAAATTCATCACCACAACTAAGTAATGCAATTTTATAAATAAGGTAAAAACCAAAGAAATAAGAAAACAGACAAAAAATACGTAATTTTTTTTAACCAAATCAATTAAGATATAATTTAAATAAAATATTAGTTTCAAACTAAATTCAAAACTATTCGGCAGTATATATCACTAATCAAATGACCATTATTTTAGAAAATATACACACACACACACTATAGCTAAGAGATGAAAATATCATACCACAAATCAGCAAATTATAGATTTATTTTATAAAAATAAAGTGTAATCAATCACCGAATAAATTTTAAAAAAAAGGTAACAAATATATTTTTAATAAAAATACGCACACTATAACTAAGAGATGAAAATATCATAACACAAAACAACATATTAGAGATTGATTTTTTTAAAATAAAGTGTAATCAATTACCGCAGAAATCTCAACAAAAAAGTTGACAAACATACCCAATAAGATAGTTACAAAATATATATGATATATTTGACGATTTGGATATATTCCATTAAATTAAAAAATTTAAAAACAAATTAATTGAATAGAATTTTGGCATACTGCACGATTGATAGAATTAATCCTATTAATTAATGGTATTATAATAATAAATTAATTAATAATGGTTATTGTCACATGAATTCATATTAATACACCACCGGAAGAAGACACTAGGAATACATCATTGTGAATTTATATGATAACATTATTTATACACACAATACCGGAATAAGACATTAGTAATACATAATTGTGACACATGAATTCATATTAATACACCACCGGAAGAAGACATTAGGAATACATCATTGTGAATTTATATGATAACATTATTTATACACACAACACCGGAAGAAGACATTAGTAATACATCATTGTGAGGAGAAAAGAATACAGTTCAATATGTTTATGTGTATTTATTTAAAAAATCAAAATAAAATAATAAATTGAACAAAATTTCAAAATGTATGCCCATCTAATATTATGTATTTTCCAAAAGTTTAAGGAGGATTTTGAATATTATGCATTTTCCATAGCCAAAAAATTACAGACTAACAAATAAGTGAACGTTTAATAACATATTTAAAGATACAACATGATTTCGGGACTAACTTTTGTTGATAAATATATCCACGACAATAAAACACATTTTAAGTTTGGCTTATTGAAATCTTTAATTCTCGATAAAAAATATTCATTTAGAAGTTAATTATAGGTGTAAATTATAACTCTACCTATTTTCTTTTGTATTTGACCAGTTCATAGAATAATTATTAAATGTAATCAATTTAAAATTTAAAATTCATCTACGTTAGGGTATTTAATTTAATTATTAAAAATCTAAAAAAATTTAATAGTAATCATTTGGAGTTAATTATAAGAGTAAATTATAACTTTATTTATTTTTCTTTTGTATTTGACCAGTTCATAGAATAAGAATTATTAAATATGTTCAATCAATTTTAAATTAAAAATGAATCTACGTTAGGGAACTTAGTTATTAAAAAACTAAATAATATTTAGTATTAATAATTTGGAAAGATTATTATATACATATCAGAAAATTCACAATTAGTTAATTGCATTTAAATGAGTTGATGATTCACAACGTATATACAAATGCTACATAAAAAATTGTTATATTTAATATATGATGATAGGTCGGCCAATCCCCTTTTTTTCCTAGTGGACACAAGAGATATAAACAAATATCATATCATTGGTGTAAAACAATCAAGAGGTATATGGGAAAAAGTGTAAAACTAAAAATACCAAATATTACAATGTATTTTGAATGTTTACAAAAACCATAATCATGGTGCGCTGCAAACTACAATAATATGTAACACGACACATGTTGGTCCCGAAACGAGTAAACAGGTGTATGGGAGGGGGGAATACACATGTGGTTACAAATTAAAACTTCTTGTAAAACTTATCAGGTTACTTAAGACAGTAGCTCGTCAGTGGACTTGAGGTCTGCTGAGAGTTACTTTGTGAAAGCTTACTGAGATAATACCTCCACTGAAGGCTCGAGACTTTCAGTTGAAACACTATCTAATTAGCTTTCAGATGCGGATTAGTGAGCCCTTTACAAAACTCGTTTTACTTTGATAAACTTGAGATTAACACACACTTAGGAAATAGCAGAAAGTAAGTACACAAGATATAAAGTGGTTCAGAGAAGAATCTCCTACGTCTACTGTCCTGATCAAACAGGAGAATTCCTTTCACTTGGAATTCCTTGTGTTATAGTGCCAAGGTGCACTGATCAACTAATCCTCTCTTAGGATGATTGATCACTAGGAAATTCCAGGTCCTAGTTCCCAAAACAAACCAGCTGTCAGACTGATACAACAATCAGCTTACTAACACCACTTAACACTAGCTCTCAACCTAAACACTGAGTAGGGGTTTGGTTCCAACTATTTTGAGATAATCCTTACAAATTTATCTCAAGGCTTAGGATTGGATTATCTCTTTCTAAGATTTGGATATAAATTTTAAGCTTGGTTACAGAAGGTTTGTTAGGCTCTCTACAAATGTGAAACACTTGGGAAACAAAGGTAATTTCGAGTGCTTCTAGTTGTTATGAATGTAGAGATAGCTTTGATCTTGTGAGTTTCCCGTGCATAGAAATGAGCACGTCCTTCTGTATTTATAGGCTTTCTTGAAAATCTTCCCGTTGGATTTGAATCTTCTCAAGTAAGTCTTCTTGTATCTGATTGGCTCAAATAACTCTTTTTGAAGTTTTAAGTCTTGTCAAGAAACGGCTGAAAGACCATGCTTGTTCACTAACTTTCTGTAGATTGCTAGGTGAAAGACTTTTGGTACTTGTCAGTCTGGGGCAGGTCGGCTGTCAGTAAAGTACACTGACGTGTTATCTTCTCATTGGACCTTCAGTCTGCTTGTCAAGTTTCTTGTCTTGCTTTAAGGTGGAACTCCTCTGAGAGAACCTTCTCATTCCTTCATTTATTGTAAGCTTCACTGAAATTCGTTTTGCCTTTTTCCAACCAGATTAACTAACAGTTTTTAATATTTTTAGCATTGAATGTGCTTTGTTAGTTCTCATCAGTGGACCTTGGTCCTCTCCTGATGGTTTTAGTCTTAGTGAGAATGCACTTAGAAAACATTCAAGGCTTAGACTATTTCTCAGATCACTTGTCTTCAGTGGACTTCGTCTTCAGCGGACTTTGACTTTAGCAGACTTCATACTTCAAAATACTCTAGAATTTACTAACTGCACTCCAGTTCCTAACATTTTGAACTGTTTCACTAAACTCTAACTCTACTGAACATTTTACTTACAAATAACTTAGGAGGAACATTTTGGCATCAAATCAAAACCTAAGCCTTATACATTTTCCCAACAATTTCCCCCTTTTTTATTATGCCGGAACCTATCTTATTACATATCTTCTTTCAGACGAGGTTCTTCAGATGACATAAAAGTTCAAGGATTTTGTAAGTAAAAACATTCAAGTACATAAGCCTAAATGATAATGAGATATTATCTTGGGCAAAAACATCAGTAGAGTTTCCTTTCATAATAAATAGTGAAGTACAGATTACATGAATTCTACTAACAAAAGTTCAAACTTAAAACCATCTGGGACTTATAAACAAATGCCCAGCAAAGATACTTAACTTCTCAGATGGATTCGAAAATGGGTTCAAGGCCATACTGCTTGAATACTCTGACCTTCAGCTCGTTCTTCCTCTCCATCATTTCTTTTGAATGTCCTCTGAGTCCAAGATGCTCACATAAGGATGTCCACTCTTCAGTGATCCTTTCTCTATCCACAGCACCAGTTGCATCTTGAGGAGGCCAGTAGACGATTGGCTCAGGAGCCTTCAAGGCATGATCTGGGAAGGCATCATTCCAAGCATCACTAATCTCAGGATAGAGTTTTGGATAGGCTTCAAACAACCGTGAGTTGAAAACCTCTTGAGCATTATCTCTTCCTAGTTCTCCACTGACATGGTAGGAGTATACAAATTCCCTCTTGGCCGTTTCCCAAGCATCATTGAGCTTCTTGGGAGCCCAAGTATCAAGATGAAGGTATTTGGCTTTTGAGAATGTTATTTTGTCCTTCTTAAGCTTAGCAGCCCATCTTTGATAACCACTCCTAAAATTTTTAAAGTAGTTTTTATCAAAAGTGGTCAGCCTCTCCTTCCTTTTCCTTTCTGTCATCTCAGCTATGGTCTCCACCTTTCCAACCACCTTGTCCCTCCTTTCTTGTTGTTGAGCAGTCAGCTTCTGTGCTCTCTCATTCATCCCCCCAGCCTCTTTGATAAGCTCAGTGAGCTCTATGACTCTTGTGGGGGCAGATTTAGGAGGTTCAGATGAAAGAGGTTCAGGGTTAAGAATGGGGAGTACCTCAACTTCTTCAGATGAGCTAGTGGACTTAGCTGCCAACCTCCCAGAGGTTCTGGTCTTCTTGGCCACCTCAGCTGAGAGAACGTCAGTTGCCTTCCTCTTGGTAGTTTCCCCCTTCTGTGCAGCTCTCTCTTCTTTTTCCATCAGATGAGCTTTCTTAAACTTTGACAAATCCTCAGATGGGGTCTCCTTCCCTTTCTTGGCTTCTGCAATCTTCTGAGCCTCTGCATCCACCTTCTTCAATGTGCTCTTCACTTGTTGGCCTTTCTCAAAGTCAGGGGTCTCAAGGATAATCTTCATTTTGTTCTTAGGGTCCAGCTTCATATCTTTAGCGCTTATCCTCTTTTCCCCCTTTCTGGCATTAATAAAAAATTCGGCCACAGTGATGTTGAGCTTCAGCTGATCATGAGCTAAGACCTTCAACTCAGTTGAGCAATGATCAACTTCATCCTCCAATCTTTCCAAAGTTGCTCCAGCCGTTTGCCCAAAGTTCACAAACTGAGCTAACTTCTCATCTATCAAACATTTGTTTTCTCCTGAGTTGGGAAGTCCTCTGCCGCCTTCTTCAGGACTTCACCCAACTTGGCTCCAAGCTCCTCGTGTTTGGCCTCGAATTCTGACAGCTTTGAGTTCCACAACCCTTCAACCTTCCCAAGTAGGTCAACTGAGAAAGCCTCTACTGAGGACTTTAGATTGATGGAGACATTCTCCACTGAGTCTTTAAGAAATTGAGTTCTGACCTCTTCCTCCTTCTGCTACAGCTTCTTCAAGGCTTCTATGACAAGCACGCTCTGTCCTTCAACAACATCAATCACCATCTGCTAAGAGTCTTCAACTTTGAGAGTAAGATTTTGGATTGATGTTGTGGTGGATTCCATGAGTTCATCAACATGGTCTGAGAGGATGACCATCTCATCCACTTCTTCTTGTACTATCTCCTGGACATCCCTCAGCTGTGCTTGGAGAGAATGAAGGCTTTCTTCTTGGAGTGAGTTAACAGCATCACTCAGAGGAGTTAGGTTGACCTCTACTGGGGGAATCTCATCAGTTTGAGTACCTGCATGACAAATAAGGTTAGCTCTTTCCCCCTCAGCCTCACATCCTAATTCTCCTGATGCATCTATTTCCATTGGGACTCCCTCCTCCTCTCTCTTCTCACTTTTCTCACTTTCTCTCTCTTTTTCAACTGGATTCTTTTCAGCCAATTCACTCTTTACAGGGATGATTGCTCTAATCTCACCACTTACAACTCCAGTTATCTCAACCTCAGTTTCTTTTTCTTTTTTATTTTCAACTCCAACCTTTCCAGACACCTCAGCTGACTCCTTAGTCACCACTGAGGGCTGTTGTGAGAGAACTTCAGTAGACACCTCTACTGAGCTCTCATGTGGCAAATTTTGTGCCTCAGTATCCCTTGCCATGGATACTGTAACACCCCAAATTTTATAATTAATTATTTATAATATTCATTAATTCAAAATTATTGGATTTTATTAAATCAATAATAATGCATATCTTTAAAAAAAATCGTAAAATATATTTTTCAAAATATTTATTTTTATCTACAAGAAAAATATTTTGTATGGATTAAATTTTAAATTTAAATAATAAAGATTTTCGTGGAAGATAATATTTTAATTTCTAGATCTTTTGTGATAGGATTTTCATATCTTTTAAAATCTTAAATATATTCATATCTAAGTCAAAGCCCAAGCCCAAATATATGCCTATATATATGTGTATAATTCCATAGTTTTCATATGCACAAATATCAAAATCTCTTATTTTTCATTCATCTTCTTCTAAAGTCTTTTTCTCACTATCATAGGTAATTCTTTTCTAAAATTTTGAAATATCTCTTCTACATCTTCAAAACTTACAAAATTTTAAGATATTCTTATTTATTACGTTATTTATGTACAGTAAAAATTTCAAAGCGATCAGAGTTATATTCTATTTTATAAAAATTTTATACTCCTTCTATTCAAAACTTTCGCAGCTCTGCCTATTCGATTTAAAAAATCAATATCTATATTTATATAAGTCCAAATCATATGATTTTCGTATAAGTTATGTATAATAATGTTTTGAGCATACAATAAATTTTTCAAGGTAATCCGAGTTGATTTTATATTTATTATCAAATTATTCCTAATGTTATCCCTGTTTTGAAAGTCATTTATTTCAGTTTCAAAAATACAAAAACCCTATTTATATAACTCCAAAAAATCCGATTTTTGGATATGTTATAAATTATATAGTTATTTATATCCTGTAAAATTTTCGAAATATTTCAAGTTATCGTTGTTTTGAAATCTTCCTTTTACTAGAGTTGTACAGATTTTACAGCTTCAAACTTTTCGGTTTTAAAAATTAGAAACTCATATTTAAATAACTCAAAATTTTATGATCTTTTTATATATTATGTAATATTTAGCATATTATATTCAATTCAAATTTTATATTTTTCCTCCCAATATTAAAGGAGATATGTTCTATTGAAAATCATGACGCAAGTACACAATCATATAAAAAAAATGGGAATAAAGTTATTTCATCGCATCCACGACATCAATTCGAGGTGTGGTTTAATTGTCTTTATTAAATATTTTATACAAGTAAATTGTTTACCTACATTCATGCTACATGAGTTGATTTTATTATGTGCAGTTTATTTGTCTTTATTAAATATCTTGTATGAGTCTACAACATTAATTTATGATATGAAAGTGGAGATATATGATAATTATACTATGAAAATTTATTAAAGGTCAGGGGCTTAAGAGAGGCCTGGGACTGAAGAGAGGTCCTCGGGGAACCCAGGATTGAAGAGAGATCCTTGGGGGAACTTCCGTGCGCAAGAAGGAACACGAGACTGAAGAGAGGTCTTCGTGGGGGACCCAGTGGGATTGAAGAGAGATCCTTGGGATAACCGTGAAACATTAATTTTTAATAATAAGATAACATGAATTAAAATTTATATATGTCAGTATGTGAATTTCATGACTGCTAGTGGTTATGCATTTTATTTGTATGCTATATTTAGTTTTGACAAGAGGATCACACTGAGCTAGTGGTTTTGCTCATACCATACAAATTAATATTTTTCAGATTGAAGGAGTGCGGTGGAGGGATGGTGGATGTAGATGCAATTTATTTGAAATTTCTTATTCAATTATTTAAGTATTATTTTAATTAAGACTTTGAGTCACGTCCTTTTAAAATAAAGTTTTTTAACCTTCACTGTTGGGAATTTAATTTTTTATTTAGGATTTAGTTATTTATATTTTGTGTAGATGATTATTATTTATTTCCACTGCCAAAGTTTTAAAAGAAAATAAATTATCTATTTAAAAGTAGTATTGGAAAAAAAAAGCCTTAGAAAAATCGGGGCGTGACAGATACATCCTTGGCTACTTCACCAACACCTTGCCTAGGTGAAGTACCTCCTCCTTGTTCACTTTCCTTCTCCTCCTCCTTCTCTTTCTCCTTCTCTTTATCTCCTGTCTCAACAGCTTTCACAATCTCAGCTCCTTCTTCAGCTAAAATCTCAGTTGGCTTCTCTTTGTCACCTCCATCAACCTTCTCCACTGCATCTGCCTTTCTTGCCTCAGCTATTTTGTCCATAACCAGACTCTAAAAAATCTTCTCATCACAGAGAAGTCTGGTTTTGGTCATTCCAGCAAATTGCATCACTTCCACCTCCTCCTTCTTCCAGTCATCTGCATTGCTGCCTCTGACAACCAATAAAATTTCACCTAATCTTTTGTCTTTGAGTTGGACAAGGAGTCTCAGTCTCAAGAATAATGCTTTTAGGGTGGGGTACCCATCAAGCTCAGGGTACTTAGACTCCAAAGAGTAGGCTACTTCATCCTTAAGAGTGTCTAAGAATGAGTACTCTTCTTCATCGTCTGAAGGGAGGGAGGGGGTAGGGGATCTGCTATCTGTTGGCTCCTCTGGGATAGACTCCAGGTGAGTTGTGTGTGTTTCAGGAGGGTTTAGTTCAGATGAGGTTTGAGGTTGGGTTTCAGTAGAGGTAGGATTTTGTTGTTCAGTGGGGGTTGAGGGTAGGGGTTCAGAGGGGGTTGAGGTTGCCTCAGCAGATGCCTCAGAAGGGGTTGTAGTTTGGGATCCACTTGTAGGCTGTTGAGAGCCTTCAGTGGGGGTTTTAGCCATTTTGGATAATTTCTTTGTTTTCAGAGGTGTTCTGGGCTTGGTTTTTGGTTTTATGGGGGTAGGAGTAGGGACATCTGAGTCAGACTCAGTTGAGATTATATTGGGAGAAGAGTCAGGGTTACCTGATGAAGAATCATCAGTGGAGTTTGTGACTCTAGCTTTCTTTGAGGCACTCTCCTTCACTGCCTCAATAGACTTCTTCTTCTCCTTCTTAGAAGCTTTTTCTGCCTCGACCTCCTTATGTTGGGCCATCTTATCACTTAGTTTAACCAGCCTTCTCTTCAGTTTGGTTTTCTTCCCTTCAGCAGGGTCAGCTTCTTCCTCCTCAACTGCCTCTGGGCTCTCCACAGCAGGCTTAAACATTCTTGTTTCTAGTGCCTTTCTAGATTTGAACAAGGCCTTTAGGTTACTCCACTTCCTGTCTGGAATCCAATCCACTCCCAGATCTACATTCTCTATAAAGTAAGAGATTTTTGTTGCAAAGTTTAGCTTACTTGATAGTTGGGGAGTTTTGTCACGTTGGAACTTTGAGTGCTCTTTATTCAACGCCCTCAGAAAAAACTGTTGCCAGTTGAATGTCTTTTCCTTACTCTCCACAATCTCCTTCATCAATCTGAGCTTGGGCTTGCTCACCTGCTCCGTGCTTCCCTGGTTTCCCAGTATACATTTTCCAACAATTTCACACAATACATTGTATACCGGCAGAAGCACACTTCTGTTCATTGTTGGACTGTATTTTACCTTCCTTTGCATAATGGAATTAACCCATTCTTCCTCTTTGTCCGCAATACAAGTATCTGGATTCGGACCTTCAGAGGGGAGATTGAATAGCTCCTTCAAGTCATCTCCACTAATGCGAATCTCCTTTCTAATCTTCTGGTGCTCCGTTACTTCCATGTCATCCTTTATCACTTTCTTCTTCCTTTGTAATATGAGGTGAGACCTGATTCTTGAATCAGAGTTGGATATATGACAGAAAAACTCAAGAACCTGCCTGTCAAAATAGTTCTCATGATGAACTGTTAAAAACTTCTCTAACCCAACCGTTTTAATCATTTCTAGGGCCTCTTTGATGTGAGCAAATTCTGGCCTGGATTCAATCTCAGGGTTATCAAAAACCACGATGGGTTCATACCAGAAATTCTCTTCATTGGTAAGAAAACCTAGGTTTAATCTTGCCATTTTTGAAATAGGATATGAGAGAGAATTGCAGAGTGAGTTTGGAATAGAAAGAAAGTGTTTGTTTGTGAGTGATTTCGAAAAGGTTTACAAGCGTAAGTTTGGGATTTTTATATGAGTAATGAACGGTAAGATTGAGAGGAGAGGTCAACATCTGAGATTAATTCGGTTTGAGATCGTGGATAGTCCAAGAGGTTAGTGGGGAGTTTTTAAGAGATCTTGACGGTTAGAAAGGAACCGCCTAAAATGGAAGGTTTAGATTGAAAGGGTTGGTAGCCGGAAGGTCACATCATCCGGGTTTTAAGGCGCGTGAGATAGGTAACTGTAAAAGTGAACCTGACTTGTACAACGCGCATTAAATGCTTGCCATACCAAAATCTCTTTGAAAAAGTGTAAGAAAGATTTAATTTTCAGAAAGCACTCATTAGTAATTTTATTGAAACCAAATATATATAAAAAAAAAACTAAGAGGCTTTAGATTTGAAAATATCATAAGTATAAACTTTTGACCTCCACTGAGGTTTGACCTCGTCTGATATTCAAGACTCTTCTGAGATGAGAAGTTTCTACTGAGAAAGATCCTCCTCTGAATATGAACCTCCACTGAGTTGAAAAATAACTCTTCTGAGATTGAATCCTTTCTTTACTCTCCTGGATCTAGGAGTCCAAGCTCTACTGACAACTCTTGAAACCTTGCTTCAGCCAAAGGTTTCGTGAAGATATCTGCCTTCTGCTTGTCAGTGTGGATTTTGAGCATTTTGATGTCCTTCTTCTCCACATGATCTCTGATGAAATGATGCCTTATATCCACATGTTTGCATCTTGTGTGGAGAACTGGATTTTCTGAAATAGCAATTGCACTATTGTTGTCACAGAAAATAGGGACTTCATTGGCAAAAATGTTGTAATCTCTCAGTTGTTGTCTTAGCCACAGAATTTGAGCACAACAACTTCCAGCTGCCATATACTCAGCTTCAGTAGTGCTTGTGGCTACTGAATTTTGTTTCTTGGAAAACCAAGAGATCAGCTTACTTCCCAAGAATTGACAAGTCCCATGAGGTTGATTTCCTATCAATTCTGCATCCTCCATAGTCAGCATCTGAGTATCCTGTGAGTTCCAGAATGTCATCTGAGGGATACCATAATCCCATATTCACAGTACCCTTGAGATATTTGAGAATCCTCTTTGCAGCTTCCAGATGACTTTTCTTAGGGTTGGCTTGATATCTTGCACAAATCCCAACTGCAAAAGTGATATCAGGCCTGCTTGCTGTGAGATATAGTAGAGACCCAATAATAGCTCTGTAGTGAGTCTGGTCTACTGATTCACCATCCTCATCTGGTTCCATCTTGGTGTTGGTGTTGAGTGGAACTCTTGCTACTTTGCTGGTCTGGCATCCAAATTTGTTGATCAGCTCCCTTGTATATTTGGCTTGGTTGATAAAGATTCCTTCAGGTGACTGCTTGACTTGAAGTCCTAGGAAGAAGTTCATTTCTCCCATCATTGACATCTCAAATTTTTCCTTCATCAGTTGAGAGAACTTTTCACAGAGGATTTGGTTGGGACAACCAAAAATGATATCATCCACATAGATTTGTACAAGCAAAGTGTCCTCCCCTTTTGTGATCCTGAAGAGAGTTCTATCTACTCTTTCTTTGATGAAACCAAGATCCAAAAGGAATTGTGACAAAGTATCATACCAAGCTCTTGGAGCCTGTTTCAGTCCATACAGAGCTTTTCTCAGTCTATATACTTTGTGACTTTCTTCAAAACCAGGGGGTTGCTCCACATAGACTTCTTCATTGAGTACTCTATTCAAGAAGACACTCTTAACATCCATCTGGTACACCTTGAATTTCTTGTGAGCAGCATATGCAAGAAATAACCTTATTGCCTCCAATCTGGCTACTGGGGCAAATGTTTCATCATAGTCAAATCCTTCAACTTGAGAATAACCCTTTGCAACAAGTCTGGCTTTGTTTCTGACTATGACATCATTTTCATCCTTCTTGTTCTTGAATACCCACTTGGTTCCTATCACATTGCAGTGATATGGTCTGTCCACCAACTCCCAAACTTGATTCCTTGTGAACTGGTTGAGCTCTTCTTGCATGGCAATGATCCAGTTGGAATCTTGAAGTGCTTCTGCTATGGAACTTGGTTCCTGGTTTGATAAGAAACAACAAAACAAAGCACTTTCCCCATGAAAACTTCTAGTTTTGACTCCCGAGGTAGGATCACCTAGGATTTTCTCAACAGGGTGATCTGAGAGCCATGTTCTCCTAGGCTGATGCCCTTCAGTAGAGATTAACTCTTCTGAAGTTGAGTCACTAGATATAGGAATAAAAACAAATTCAGGAAATAAAATAGAGGGTTGAAGTCCTGAGTCATCATTCAAGGTATTCTCATTCTCAATGGTAATCTCATTGGTTCCCCCTTGAATGATGGGTTCAGTGGATGTCTCAGCTGTGACCACATCTTCATTGACATCACTTACGTCTTGAACTGGGATAGAGTTCATCAGTTCAGTTGCTTGTTCAGGAGAGCTCTCAGGTGAGCTTTGAGGAGTGGTTTGACTTTGGGTGACCTCCTTGAATTATTGATCATCTAAATTATCCCAGGTTGGGATGTATGTATCAACACAATTCTCAGGATAGCCTTTAGACTTGATACTCAGTCTGGTTAGTCTTTTGCTTATTACCTCTTCATTCTCCTTACTCCTGGACTCAAAAGTAGATTCATCAAAGACCACATGAGGTGTTTCTTCCACAACAAGAGTTCTACAATTGTAAACTCTGAAGGCTCTACTGATTTGGGAATATTCTAAGAAAATTCCTTCATCAGCTTTGCTATCAAAAGCTTTCAGTTGAGTTTTCCCATTGTTGTGAATGAAACACTTGCAACCAAAAATATGAAAGTAAGATACCTGTGGTTTTCTGCCATTCCATAACTCATATGGAGTTTTTCCTTGATGTTTGGTTACCATGGATCTATTTTGAGTGTGGCAGGCAGTGTTGATAGCTTCAGCCCAAAATCTTTTAGGAACTTGAGCTTCTGCAAGCATTGTCCTTGCTGCCTCCTTGAGAGTTCTATTTCTTCTTTCAGCTACTCCATTTTGTTGTGGAGTTCTTGCAGCTGATGTCTTATGTGCAATACCTAACTCTTTGCAATAATCAGATATAATAGAGTTAATGAATTCAGTGCCCTTATCTGATCTTATCTTTACAATGTTCAGGCTCTTTTCATTGCTAACTTTCTTCAGGAGCTCTGGCAGCCTCAGTTGAGTCTCCTTTTTGCTTGCTAGGAATATCACCCATGTGTACATGGAGAAATTATCAATAACAACAAGTGTATATTTTCTCCCATTGATACTTACAGGGGTTACTGGACCAAAGAGATCCATATGTAACAGTTGAAGTATTCTGTCAGTAGAGGTTGCTACTTTGCTTTTGAAAGATGCTTTCACTTGCTTTCCCTCCTGACAGGCTTTGCAAATATGTTCTTTGTTGTATACTTCATCTGGCATTCCTTATACCAGTCCATGTCTTGCTATCCTGTTCATCATCTTGAAGTTCAGATGACTTAGTCTTTTGTGCCACAGCCAATTAGTGTCAGTTGAGCTCTTAGCAATAAGACATACATTTGGTGTGCAAGACTTCCAATCTGCAAGATAGATATTTCCCTTCCTTGACCCAGTTAGTAGTACCTGTTGTGAAGATATATTCTTGACAAAACACAGGTTACATAAAAATTCAACATTGTATCCTTTATCACAGAATTGACTTATGGACAGAAGATTATGTTTAAGTCCACTGACAAAGGATACATTGCTTACTCTTACTGAGCCAATGATTAAAGTACCATAACCTTTAGTGGCTCCTTGTGAGTTGTCACCAAAGGTGACTTGTGGACATTCTCTATCAACAAATTCTGTCAGGAGATCTTTGTTACCAGTCATGTGCCTAGAACATCCACTGTCCAAGTACCAGACTGAAGATTTTAGAGCATCTCCTTTGTTGAGGTCCACTGAGCCCTGCATTCAAAGTCAAGCTTTAGGTACCCATTTGGTGTTGGGTCCTACCAAGTTAGCTGTACCTTTCGGAATCCAAATTTGCCTCACAGTTCTAATCACTTTAGATTGGCTAATTTGTCTTCCATAAACATCTACATAGATTGTTATCTCCCTTGATGCCTTGGGAGTAAACTTTCTATGGGTGTCAGCCTTTGAAGGAACATAAACCTTCTTTACATTCTTTCTTTTAGGCTTGGGTGCACCTGGCCTGAGTTTTTGTTGATAAGAGTATGAAGGGCCTTTTCCTTTAGGCACAAAAGGAATAGGTCTTCTGTATGAGTCATTCCTTGGGGAGCGCTCATGCCTGGGTGCTCTCAGCTGAGGTTGCTTCATCTGTGAAGACCTCGGCTGATAGTACCTCTGCTGAGATCTATTCTGATTAGTCACCTGAGCCTTTCCATTTGGTTTTGGCTCAGTTTGACTTCTCTTTTGTTGGACCTCAGCTGGTCTTTTTCCCTTATCCAAAATCTGTGGTTGAAAGGTCACAGACTTAACAAAAACTCTCTTTGTGCCACTTGAAGAAGCAACACTTAGAGGACCTTCTGAAGGTTTTGGAATAAAGCCTATCCCACATTTGTTATTTGGATTGATTTGAAAGTTTTGAATCTCCTCTATGGCAAGAGAGGGTTTGTTGATAGCATCAATCCTTTTTAACAAAGTCTCTTCAGATTTTTGTAAGACATCAATTTTCAGGAGAGATTCCTTTACTTGGCTTACCAATTTCAAATTCTCTTCTGTTAACCTTGTCTTAGATTCAGTAAGATCTTTTATCAGTTGATCTTTGCCATTTCCTTGACTCTTGAGGGTTTCAACCTCTTTTGTCAATTCAATGGTAGACTTAGCTGAGTTAAGATCTGCCTGATTCCCAGACTCAATTAACTTAATGTTTTCTCTCAAGAGATTTTTGTTTTCATCTTGGAGACAAAAACTTGCTTCTTGCAACCTTGAGAAATCAATCATCAATTGTTCCAAAGCAGACTGAAGATTGAGTTCCTCAGTTCAC
The DNA here is from genome assembly GCA_947034835.1 of Ballota nigra. Taxonomy (NCBI): domain Eukaryota; kingdom Viridiplantae; phylum Streptophyta; class Magnoliopsida; order Lamiales; family Lamiaceae; genus Ballota; species Ballota nigra. Next base: position 43,413,419 of record OX344724.1, on the reverse strand, counting down.
TCTGAGCTTAGCTCAGGTGTGTGTCCTAGAGAATTGGATGGTTTAGATCGTACCTCTGGTTCTTCTCTTGCCATGAGGCACATGTCATCATCACTGCTGTCTGAGAACAATCCATAAGATGATTCCAGATCTTCATCAACATCCTCAGCCACCATGGCTTTCCTTTCTCCATATCTCTTGTCTCTTTTAGCTTGCCTTTCCTTTCTCTCCTTTGTGCTCAGTTGAGGACATACATATTGAAAATGTCCAACCTTCTTGCACTGGAAGCATCTATTTGCATCATCATTCTTTTCCTCAGTAGACTCCTTGGTTTTGGATGATGAGCCTTCACCTCTGGAATAGTTCTTGTATTCTTTTCTCTTCTCTGGCTCAGTTGAGCTTTTCTCTCCTTCTCTGGTGTCTTTTTTAGGATAACTTCTTCCTTCTTGTTATCCCTGTAAAATCTCTTATATTTGCCAAAACGGCTGTTAAGTTTCTCAAACCCTCTAGCCATCAGGCTGAGTTCCTCTTGCATCTCAGCCTTGCTTTGAGATTTGCTTGCCTTTGTACTCTTCTGAGGCCTTGGGGATTTTGGCTCAGTCTCCTTAGCTTTGAAGGCAACTCCCTTCTCAGCTGAGGTCTCATCAGGAGCCCTTTTCCTGTTCAGATCAAACTCATAAGCCTTAAGTTCAGATAATACCTGTTGCATAGACATGCTGGATAGATCCTTGGTATTCTGCATCTCAGGATCTTTAAGGCAACTTCCCTTTTGTTATAGACTTTTCCCAGAGAGTTTATTTCATTCATGATGTTAGTGAACCTCCCATCAAGTTGGTCAATAGTCTCAGTGGGCTCCATGGTGAACTGCTCATACTTTTGAACAGCTACTGAAAGTTTGTTCTCTTTTATCTTGTCAGTTCCTTCACACATGATAGCAAGAGTGTCCCATAGTTCCTTTGCAGTCTTGCAGTGTAGAGAATGTTCATGGCTATGAAGTTGAGGTTGTTTCTCCTCCTCTCATCTGCAGTGAAGTTATCTTCATCCTTGGGTCATTCTTCTCTTGGATCTGCAATAGTCTCAGCTGTAGTTCTAGGGTTAGGTGTCATAAAAATAAAAGGACCTTTAGTAATAACCCTTAGCATTTCATAATGCACACAGGCAAGATGAGCTCTCATTCTGATCTTCCAGAAGTCATAGTTTTCCACTGAGAACTGTGGAAGCTTGTGATGTGACATATGGTTCAAGGGATTAACTCCCATGTTGATCTCTGCTGGTGGTGCTACCCTAGCTGCATTGTCAGCCATAGTATATAAACAAGTTTATCAAAAGATCAATTCAGATGACCTTGAAAATACCTTTAAGCTCAAGGTATTCTTAGAACAATGGTCTATTGAACCACTGCTCTGATACCAATTATTGGTCCCCGAAACGAGTAAACAGGTGTATGGGGGGAGAATACACCTGTGGTTACAAATTAAAACTTCTTGTAAAACTTATCAGGTTACTTAAGACAGTAGCTCATCAGTGGACTTGAGGTCTGCTGAGAGTTACTTTGTGAAAGCTTACTGAGATAATACCTCCACTGAAGGCTCGAGACTTTCAGTTGAAACACTATCTAATTAGCTTTCAGATGCGGATTAGTGAGCCCTTTATAAAACTTGTTTTACTTTGATAAACTTGAGATTAACACACACTTAGGAAATAGCAGAAAGTAAGTACACAAGATATAAAGTAGTTCAGAGAAGAATCTCCTACGTCCACTGTCCTGATCAAACAGGAGAATTCCTTTCACTTGGAATTCCTTGTGTTATAGTGCCAAGGTGCACTGATCAACTAATCCTCTCTTAGGATGATTGATCACTAGGAAATTCCAGGTCCTAGTTCCCAAAACAAACCAGCTGTCAGACTGATACAACAATCGGCTTACTAACACAACTTAACACTAGCTCTCAACCTAAACACTGAGTAGGGTTTTGGTTCCAACTATTTTGAGATAATCCTTACAAATTTAGCTCAAGGCTTAGGATTGGATTATCTCTTTCTAAGATTTGGATATAGCTTTTAAGCTTGGTTACAGAAGGTTTGTTAGGCTCTCTACAAATGTGAAACACTTGGGAAACAAAGGTAATTTCGAGTGCTTCTAGTTGTTATGAATGTAGAGATAGCTTTGATCTTGTGAGTTTCCCGTGCATAGAAATGAGCACGTCCTTCTGTATTTATAGGCTTTCTTGAAAATCTTCCCGTTGGATTTGAATCTTCTCAAGTAAGTCTTCTTGTATCTGATTGGCTCAAACGGCTCTATTTGAAGCTTTAAGTCTTGTCAAGAAATGGCTGAAAGACCATGCTTGTTCACCAACTTTCTGTAGATTGCTAGGTGAAAGACTTTTGGTACTTGTCAGTCTGGGGCAGGTCGGCTGTTAGTAAAGTACACTGACGTGTTATCTTCTCATTGGACCTTCAGTCTGCTTGCCCAGTTTCTTGTCTTGCTTTAAGGTGGAACTCCTCTGAGAGAACCTTCTTATTCCTTCATTTATTGTAAGCTTCACTGAAATTCATTTTGCCTTGTTCCAACCAGATTAACTAACAACTTTTAATATGTTTAGCATTGAATGTGCTTTGTTAGTTCTCATCAGTGGACCTTGGTCCTCTCCTGATGGTTTTAGTCTTAGTGAGAATGCACTTAGAAAACATTCAAGACTTAGACTATTTCTCAGATCACTTGTCTTCAGTGGACTTCGTCTTCAGCGGACTTTGACTTCAGCAGACTTCATACTTCAAAATACTCTAGAATTTACTAACTGCACTCCAGTTCCTAACATTTTGAACTGTTTCACTAAACTCTAACTCTACTGAACATTTTACTTACAAATAACTTAGGAGGAACATTTTGGCATCAAATCAAAACCTAAGCCTTATACATTTTCCCAAAAACACATAATGGAACGATCCTGTCTATAAACAAATGTCTAAAAAAAAAGGACAGACCAATCTAAATGTTTACTTTATTAAATACAATGGCAAAAAGATACCCGAATAAAATATCAACAGGAGAGAGACTATGGAGCTGAGGAGAGAGACTACGGAGCTGCCGACACTTCATAATCACAGAACATCAATAACATGAAGAATGCGACAAATAAACGGGAATCGGAAACCAGCCCAGAGAAATAACACGGCATAGATGGAATTTTATAGTAGAAAAAATAGATCATCAGGCCGAAAATCCCACGGCAATTAAGTCACTCACCAATTAGATAACCAACAATTAAGCCACTAAAAAATAAGTAACCGACCATTACCAATACAGACACACTCGAGTGAAAGAAACGCCATATTTAAAGTGGACGCCTAACATTCAATTCTTGGAAATGTAACCGAAAAAGCACACCAATCGTGGAATAAAAATCGGAACTTACCAGCCCATTAAAACTGCACTTGTTTTGTTTTGCTAAAAAAATATGTAACGAAGATAAACGGCCAAGATTGAAAATGAAAGAAAAATGGAAGATCAGTAATGACTCCCGCCCAAAAAAAAAGGTAGGATGTAGAGCGTATTCTATATTATAGATAAATCCTTACAGCGATTTGTACGTGGAATCCTCAACTATGGTATCCACGTAACGACTTTCTACCAACCAGCATCGATATGTCAGCGTTAAATTTGGAAACAAATTTGCTAGGAAAATTCCGGCTGGAGATTTTATGGAGAAATTATATATCTTGTGTTATTTCGGAATTTCCATAGGACACATATTTATAAGGATTAACTTGGCTTAATTCCTAAGCAAGATATCGGGCCTAGCCCGTAATATAATCTCTACGGATTATATTTCCCTAGATATGTTCCTACGAATAATATCTTTATCATATCTATTATTCTAGTATAATAATATTTCAAATATTTTTATTGGGATTTCATATTTAATTAAATCTAGTTTAATTAAATAATAATAATAATTAATTCCAAATATAATTATTATTATATTCTCCATAAATTAAATATTATATTCAATACAATATTTAATCAACCAACTATAATAGGTAAATTGCCATTACTTGTTGTGTGACCCATAGGCCCTCATATATCGAGCGATTAGTCAAACTAACGGTCTTAATTGAACCCAAGACAATAAATCAGACATTCTCAATATACGAGGTACGTTGCGAGGAAATCTGCAACTACCTGTAATACTGTAGGCTATTGTGATATCTTCCTTTCATTCACGAATACCCGATTAAGTCTTGAACATGATGAAGTGTCTATTTAAATGACTTAATCATATTATCTTCAATCACTAATTGATCAAGTATATCACACTTAGCCACAAAGTCTAAGTTGATGTGTGTCGGTCGACGACTTAGATCCAATTATGATGAGAAGACGAGTATTCTCTCTAAATCCATATTGAGGAATGAATCCTATTCTTGGCTCAACTACCACGCACATGCATTTCGTGATGAACCCAATCCATGCCATATCTACCCGTGGAAGGGTGCAAGTGTCGGTCATGGTCAAAGTTCATCCCTCCACACATGTCGTGCATATTGACCTCAAGTCAGAGGAGTATCACATCGCTCCCACTAACCGAGACACCCGTAGACACATTATGTGGAATTACATCAAACGGTTTCTCAGATGGTTATACCAATACCCTCTAAGGTATCTGTGCATCCATCATGAGATACCCGGTACCTCGTAGTAAGTGAGATCTTACTACACTCTCTAAGAGTATGATGCAGATCGCACACCAATCGCAATTGCATCATCAATATCCCATTCTTGATGATCCTTGATCGGGGCTATTTGAGAATCATACTTAGGTCATTTGAGTTCTTACTCACTCAATGACAGTAGTGATTCATGGGAACACAAATAAGAATATATACAAACAATCAAACATCATATTCAGATAAGTGTAACGACATACATTTAATATTAAACCAATAATAATATTAAACCAAATTTGAATATTATTTTAGTATTATGTCCTTTCGATGGATTGTCTCTAGGACACTAACACTAACAGAGGGTCAATATGTTGCAAGCTGCAGGAGGCCCACTTGCCCGGCTTACCCCCGTGTCAACCGCGTCCAACCGCAAGAGGAAGACCGAGCTCAGGACTATGAGCGGGATCAACATAGTGGGCACCCTGCCGCTGGAGCTCATGATAGCGCCCAACCTACTGATCACATTCACAAATGCCGATCGGGAAGGAGTACTCTGCCAAAAAAATAACGCATTAGTAATTTCTGCAAACCTGCTGGGCAAGGTTGTCGACCGCATCTTGGTCGACAACGGGTGCTATTGTAACATCATCTTCAAATCCGCGTTGGACCAGATGGGCAAACCTTGCCATTTTCATCAAGTCGTATGAGACCGAGCTGAGAGGTTTTGGAGATACGTTGGTCAATACCTACAGGAGGATCAAGCTGCCAGTGGAGCTCGTCTGCTGCAAGGATGAGAAGGTTAGGATCTCGCGTCTACTCGAGTTCGTTATAGTTGATAGGCCTCACATGTACAATGTGTTCTTAGGGTTCCCATTTCTGGAAACTTTTGAAGCAATAGCTTCTTCTTTCTTTTACTGTGTGAAATTCCCAACCCCCGAGGGGATAATCGGTACTGTAAAAGGAAACCAATCAATGGCAAGAAAGTGTTTGAATTACTCTGCTCCATATTACAATTCCGCAAGTTTTTACTCTCGCGTAGATGTTTTAATGACTAATGAAAACATGGAGCCGACACTTCCACTCGCTGCAGTCGAAACCTAACTTAGGGACGAAGTCATGGAGGTGGACGACCTAGAGCCAAGGCTCGGTTTTGAACCACATCCCATTGACCTCGACCCTAGGGGGAAATTTGGGACCCAAGAAAAGGAGGCCAAACCTCGCCGATAGAGGAACTGGAACGAGTCCCCATGGACCCAGAATTGTCGGACCTCTAAGTTACCATCGGGGTGAAAGTTCCGGCAGATATGAGAGAAGACTTGATCAGTTTCCTCCGCCAAAGCATTGACATCTTTGCGTGGTTGCACCAGGACATGGTCGGGATAAATCCCGAACATGCTTGCCACCGCCTAAAGATCGATCCCAAGAGAAAGCCTGTCTCGCAGAAGAGACGGAAGTTCGGTCCTGATAAGTATGCGGTGCTAGCCGAGGAAGTGAAGAAGCTGCTGGATAACAAGCTGATAGAGCAGGATGAGGGTGAACCACAGTGGGTGTCCAATGTCGTACTCATAAAGAAGGCTAATAACTCGTGGAGGCTCTGCATCGACTTCACGGACCTAAACTCACCGTGCCCAAAGGATCATTTCCCTATGCCACACATCGATCGTCTTGTGGATGGGACTGCCGGGCACGAGATGATGTCCTTCATGGATGCTTTCGCCGGGTATCACCAGATCCCGATGGTGGAAGAGGACATAAAACACACTTCTTTCCACACTGAGAAGAATATATACTGCTGGCGAAGGATACCCTTCAGTTTGAAGAATACCGGGGTAACCTACCAGCGGCTGGTGAACAAGATGTTCTCGAGCCAAATCGGGAAAACCATGGAAGTTTACATACATCGACGACATAGTGGTCAAGAGCTTAAGGAAGGAAGACCACCTCCGAGACCTCGTCGAAACGTTCCAGATCTTGAGAGCTTTCAACATGAATCTGAATCCCAAAAAGTGCAACTTCGGTGTGGGATCGGGGAAATTCCTAGGCCACATTGTCGGCCAATAGGGGATCGAAGCTAACCCCGCCAAAATCAAGGCCATCCTGGACATGCAAGATCCAAGATGTGTCAAGAAAGTGCAGCGGCTTACAGGCTGTCTGGCCGCACTCAACAGATTCATCTCCAGGTTGGGCGACAAGCCTTTCTTTGCAACCATCAAAGATAAGAAGTTCTCATGGGGCAAAGAAAGCCAGCTCGCCTTCCAGAAGTTGAAGGAGTATCTCGCCAACCCGCAGATCTTGGTCAAACCGCTCCAAGGAGAAAAAATGTACCTCTACCTTGCGGCCTTAGACGTCGCTCTGAGCGCGGTCCTGGTGAGGACAGAGGGACATACCCACCTCCCCATCTACTACGTTAGCCAAGTCCTCCACGACTCGGAGACCAGATACACGCCTCTGGAGAAGCTCACCTACACTCTGGTCATGAGCGTCCGCAAGCTAAGGCCATACCTTTTCGACCACCAGGTCGAGGTACTGACAACTCTACCCCTTAGGCAAGTCCTACATAGGCCCGACACGAGTGGGCGCATGCTGAAATGGTAGATCGAGATTGCCCAGTATGATATCTCTTTCGCACCGCGCACAGCTATCAAAGGGCAGGCCCTGGCAGATTTTGTTGTCGAGCTGACATTCCCACCCAACCCGTCCCAGATCAACTATCCACTGTGGAAGTTGTACGTCGATGGATCTTCAACTTCCACGTGTGCAGGGGTAGGTGTCATTTTAATCGGCCCAGAAGGTTAGTGTATCACAAATGCAATTCGTTTTGATTTCCCAGTTACGAACAATGAAGCGGAATACGAAGCCCTAGTGAGTGGTTTAGAGTTAGCAATGGCAGTAGGGACGCGTCTACTCCACATCTTCATGGATTCCTTACGGTGGTTAATCAAATCAAGGGAGAATACGAGGCCAGAGGCGAGCAAATGGCAAAATACCAAGAACACGTTGCCAATCTCCGCGAACATTTCCACCAGGTGTTCATCGAATAAATACCGAGAGAATAAAACTCCCAGGCGGACGCGCTTTCTAAGCTCGCCACCTCGGAGGGGGCAGCGGATCTCTCCAACATTCGGCTATTGAAGCTCACCAAACCATCCATCAGCAAAAGCCTGATTGCAGCGGTCATTTCCTAAGGCGAGAGTTGGATGACACCAATCGTGCACTTTCTACAGGATGGCGACCTCCCGTTGGACAAAGTCAGAGCCCGACAGCTACAGCTGAGAGCAGTGAGGTACATTCTCATCGATAATCAGCTCTACAAAAGAGGATTTTCCATGCCGCTTCTTAAGTGCATCACGCCAGAGGACGGACTCATAATTATGAAGGAAATACATGAAGGCATCTGTGGAAATCACGCTGGCGGCCAAAGCTTGGCTCATAAAGTTCTGCGGCAGGGATACTTTTGGCCAACCATGAAAAAGGAAGCGACCGATTTTGCCAGAGCTTGCCGCAAGTGCCAAATTTGGGGTCCAAACATCAAGACATCCCCCGAGCTGCTATTATCCATGTACAGCCCGTGGCCTTTTCTCAGTGGGGGATAGATCTAATTGGACCTCTCCCAACCGCCCCTGGGGGCCTGAAGTTCGTTGTTGTCGCCGTTGACTACTTCACCAAGTGGGCCGAGGCCGAACCGCTGGGCAAGATAGACCAGGCCTAGATCATCCGATTTATCTGGAGGAACATAATTTTCCACTTTGGACTCCCTCGAGTGATAATCTTCGACAATGGGAAATAGTTCGACGGTCTCAATATAATGAAATTCTGCGAAAGATGGAAAATCAAGAGGATGTTCTCCACCCCCTACCACCCGCAGACGAATGGACAGGTCGAGGCTGTTAATAAGATCCTCAAGCATACAATAAAAATAAAGCTTGAGGACAAGAAGGGAAAATGGGCCAGCGAGCTCCTGGGCGTACTATGGGCATACCGGACGACGATTAAGAATTCGACCGGAGAAACGCCGTTCGCCCTGGAATATGGGACTGAGGCGGTGATTCCATCAGAGCTCGCCATACCAAGCCATAGGACCTCGCAAGAACTCACGGAGGATAACGATGGTGCCAGGTGAGCGGATCTCAACATGCTTGAAGAAAGAAGGTTGACATCGGACCTAAGGAACGTAGCATACAAGCACATGTCAGCGAAATTTTTCAACTCTAAGGTTCGATTAAGGAAATTTACGGAAGGGGACCTAGTCCTAAAGAAAGTCCAGGGCCCCAGAGGTGTTTTCGATCCAAAGTGGGAAGGACCCTTCCGCATTGCAAAAGTCCTCCCCAATGGGGCATACCAGCTCGAACACCTAGACTACGTTCCAGATTAATATTCCTGGAACGGCTGCTACCTCAAAAAGTTTTACCAGTAGGAATATCTTGTAAAATCTAAGGTTTTTGTATGTTATACATGCAATATCAATGAAGTCGCCAGTTTCAGAAAGTGTTCTTTTTGTTTTGATTTTTAATTAATCAGTTCCATGGGACCTGAAACAAGCAAAAAATGGGGGCCTCCGTAGGTCCAAACCCTTACCCCTCAATGGGAAGAAGGGGGTGGACCAAAAAAGGGCAGAGGTGCTAAACTTGGTTAAAGGCCCAGCCATTCTACTAACCAAGGTATCACCCGCTGTAAGTGAAATAACAGAAGTCTCACGGCGAGCTAGCTCCCATTCGAGCAAAGACTCTCGATTTCTGCCCTGGCAGTTGCCTAGCTTGCAATGGAGCCGGCGATGATGAGACCGGGGTGAAGCTCTAGCACCTCCTATAAACCTCTAAATTGTGTGAACTATCTAGCACAAACAGGGCATAAAGGAAAGAAGCACAAACGCATATGCAGTCAAGCATAAGGGCTATGTCCAAAAGCCGACTCGCCCAGATGACAAAAAGACAGAAATGTCAATTGCCAACAAGGCTAATAGGTCATGCATAAAAACTCAAACAGTTGTGCATTAGACATAAAAGAGAAACATAAGGCCAAAAACACGGCCACTCAAATTTTTCAAAAGCCCCCACGGGCACCAAAAAGCAGAAATATAAAAAAGTGCAAAGAAATTGTTCAAGGGCCACATCCGGCCAGATAAACACCCACAGGGCACATAAATCTCTCTCTCAAACGACAGCGGGTGGATCACCAGACCCATCGAGCGAAGGGACTCCACCATCTCTAGATTCAGCTCCGGTCGGGGTAGTTTCGGCATCTTCGGGGTACAACAGAGTATCAGGACGAGGCCACCAAGATAAGTCCACCCCAAAATCTCTCTCAAGATCCCAAAAATAGCACGAGATTGAGGGATGTAGACGGTGCACTAGGACATACTCACGAAAGTAAGCTTCCGTTGCCGCGGTCGGATAACTCGCTTTCCTAGCCTCCCGTATTGAGTCAGCAAAGGCCTTGTAGTTGGCAAACTCCCCGATTTGGGCGGGGTCTAGGAAGGGGTCGTCCCGACTTGCATCCTGCATGGCTCGAACGTGCTCTAAAGCAGCAATCAGATCTTTAATAGTTTCGACGTCCTTGGCGACCTGAAGCTGGAGGATCTCTACCTCATTTTGCGCTACATCCACGGTGCGCTCTACTTTCTCCTTAGCGTGCTTTGCCTCCAATGCATCCACCCAATACCTTCGAATCTCTTCAGCCGCTACTGCTCTGCCCTCGATCCACCCAGCCTCCATCTCGCATTTCTGAGCATCGGACACTTCTCTCTCCAGGACGGCCATAGTTGCTACTTGATCTCGCTCTTGCCCCTGCCGCTCTGCCTATGCCAGATCAGCGCTCCGAGACACTTCCATCTGCGCCACCCTGCCCTCCAACTCTTTCACCCTGCTATCCTGCCGAGTTTAGTACGAGGATTTCTCTTTCTCCAGATCTTCCAGACGGCGGAGGAGGGTGAGGATTTCGTCTACCTCCTGGCCGCGATGGAAAATGGCCTGCTGCGCCATAGTCGCCATCTGGCTAGAAAGCAGTAGAATGGCGAAAAAGCAGTTATCCGAAGACGGATGGGCAGTGATGGCTTCGAGTTTATGGGTCCAAGCTGAGGGGATGTCCCGCATCGCCCGAGCCAAATGCAGAGGTAGGCCCTCAGACGACCTAACACGGAAAGAGGAAAGAAAGTCGGCAATCGGGGTAGGACGGGTAGGATCATTTGCTAGCAACCTAAAAAATTAAAAGAAACAATGCACAATTATACATCAGTTCCCAAGATGAGATGGGGAACAGGCTCATAAGCAAATCCAAAATTCTAAGTTCGAAACTTTGCACGCACTCAGGGTCGCGCCCCAAGATAGGCCTGGATGGGGTCGGCGCCGATGGCAAGGGCGTATCCGCAATAGGCACAGCGGGCTCGGGGGCAGCACCACCCCGGCCCGCACTCCCCGCGGAGAAAGGCTCGACGGCATGGGCACGTTGTTCAGTGGGTGATACATTGGCGGTAACAGTCTCTCCATCTCTAGGATCTGACTCGTCAGACTCATTCAACTCAGTCACTTCATCCTCATCGACTAGCAGAATACGGCGACTTCTCTGTCGCTTCGAACTTTCCCTTGGGTCACCCCCCGACCCAAGGGGTCCACCCTCCTCACTGTTAGTGTTAGTGTCCTAGAGACAATACATCGAAAGGACATAATACTAATATAATATTCAGATTTGATTTAATATTATTATTGGTTTAATATTAAATGTATGGCGTTACACTTATCTGAATATGATGTTTGATTGTTTGCATATATTCTTATTTGTGTTCCCATGAATCACTACTGTCATTGAGTGAGTGAGAACTCAGATGACTTAAGTATGATTCTCAAATAGCCCCGATCAAGGATCATCAAGAATGAGATATTGATGATGCAATTGAGATTGGTGTGCGATCTGCATCATACTCTTAGAGAGTACAGTAAGATCTCACTTACTACGAGATACCGGGTATCTCATGAGGGATGCACAAATACCTTAGAGGGTATTGGTATACCCATCCAAGAAATCGTTTGATGTAATTCCACATAATGTGTCTACGGATGTCTCGGTTAGTGGGAGTGATGTGATACTCCTCTGACTTGAGGTCAATACGCACGACATGTGTGGAGTGATGAACTTTGACCATGACCGACGCTTGCACCCTTCCACGGGTAGATATAGCATGGATTGGGTTCATCACGAAATGCATGTGCGTGGTAGTTGAGCCAAGAATAGGATTCATTTCTCAATGTGGATTTAGAGAGAATACTTGTCTTCTCATCATAATTGGATCTAAGTCATCGGCCGACGCGCATCAACTTAGACTTTGTTGCTAAGTGTGATATACTTGATCAATTAGTGATTTGAGATAATATGATTAGGCTATTTGAATAGACACTTCATCATGTTCAAGGCTTAATCGGGTATTCGCGAATGAAATGAAGATATCACAATAGCCTACAATATTACAGGTAGTTGCAGATTTCCTCGCAACGTACCTCGTATATTGAGAATGTCTGATTTATTGTCTAGGGTTCAGTTAAGACCGTTAGTTTGAGTAATCGCTTGATATGCGAGGGCCTATGGGTCACACAACAAGTAATGGCAATTTACCAATTATAGTTGGTTGATTAAATATTGTATTGGATATAATATTTAATTTATGGAGAATATAATAATAATTATATTTGGAATTAATTATTATTATTATTATTTAATTAAATTGGATTTAATTATATATGAAATCCCAATAATAATATTTGGAATATTATTATACAAGAATAATAGATATGGTAAATATATTATTCGTAGGAATATATCTAGGGAGATATAATCCGTAGAGATTATATTATGCGGGCCAAGCATATTATCTTGCTTAGAAATTAAGCTATAATAATCCCTATAAATATGTGTCCTATGGGAATTTTGAAAGTGATATACAAGAAATATAATTTCTCCATAAAATCTCCAGTCGGAATTTTCCTAGCAAATTTGTCTCTAGATTCAACGCTGGCATATCGGCGCGGATTGGTAGAAAGTCGTTACGTGGATATCATAGTTGAGGATTCTGCGTACAAATCGTTGTAAGGATTTATATGTCGTTATTTATCCTTTTGTTTTATGTTATACAACTATATGCAGATTCGTTGTTGGTGAATCATTATCTTCCGCTGCGCCAAACATGGTGTTCGTGCCTCTAAAGTCCAACACTCACCACCTCCATCGCGGTGGAGACGGCGGGGCTGGGTAAGCCGTTGGTGGGCTTGCCTTCCTGAGGGGGACCCCCATTGGAATGGGCGGGGGCGCAACCGGTGGGACTGGGACGCCTCCTTGCTCCCGACGACCACAGCGCATAGTCGCGAAGACTCATGGGGCTTTCAACATCACTTGAGAAGGGCAATGAGTGTATACACGGAAATTGGGCCCTGCAGAGTTGTCCGATAAGATTAATTTTGGATCATAACAATGCGGATTACAAAGTCGGACACAAAAGCATTTATCCACAGAATACTCACCAATCTCCTGGTTCAAAAGATGCGGGAATTGGAAGAACCGTGCCCGGCGATGCGCTGTTCCTGAATTGAGGATACTCGTCTGACGCTCGACGGCTGGGATCTTCTCAATCCGATGAAGCACAAGATCAAATCCCAGTTTAGATCTTTGCAATGGGGCACCAGATAGCCTGCAAAGGAAAAGGAAGAAAATTAGATCAGTACGAAGGGCTCAAAAGAAGGCAAAGTGGAACTTACTCTTCTTTTTCCACTGAAAAGTCGTGGGCACAACCATCTCTTGGCCAGAAGCATTTGTTGGCCTCCAGGCGCCAGCAACCCAAAACCACCGGTGCGCATATTCCCGCAGCATCGGCGGAACCCCAAGGATAATCCTCTCCAAGGACACCCTGTTCGGACGGCCCCTGACATAAACGTCCCCCGGATACCGAGTCTCGGCATTGATCCTGAAGAGGAAGTTGACCTTCCCTGGGGTGGGCATCCGGTGAAGCCGCTGTCAGCCGAGCAGGGTGAAGAGGGAGATGATGTTATACCAAGAGTTGGGATGCAATTGTGCCGGCGCCAGTTCCCAGCAGTTCAGGGGGTGCACCAGATTGTGGTGCAAAGGAAAGCGCAACCCCGCCTCCATGGTGTAGAAGTTAACAGCGACCATACCATGAGGCAGCTGGTCTGCCCTCTCCCGTAGATTCGGAGTATAAAGATGCACGTCGGATGGAACCTCCCACCGGATCCGCCACACAGCTAACTTCATGGCCGTCACGGAGCTAGCTCTCTCTCTCCGAGAGACGAACATCTTAGAGTCCTGGGCCTCCACGATCGACCCGGGATTCTGCCGCCGGAAGACGTAGGGGTGCCTCCTCAAATAGTCGGTATAATCGAAGACCGAAGGCGGGCTGATAATTTGGTCAATAAGCCCTTTCCAGGCCTGGAAGGCCACCGAGACTTGCTCATCATAAGTCTCTTCATCTTGCGCGTACTCTAAAATGATCTCCTACTCGCCATCGCCAACCGAGGGGCCTCCCGAAGCTCCAGCCTCGGCGGAGTTTCTGCCAGGGACATGATCCTCCCCGACGGACTGCGGGCAGGGATCCACAGAACCGGCTGACCGAGGGCCGCCAACGGATGACCCACGGGTACCCGGAGTAGATTACAGGGGCGGCGGACGGCCACTTTGGCCGGATGAACTGGCTCCATCCCCCACCATTTTAAGAAAATCAAAAGTTATGAAGGGAAGGAGTTAGGAGTTACCTTAGTGAGAAGAACGATTTCACTGGAAAGTGTCAGAGATGAGAAGCGGGAAGCGGATGATTTGAAAAAACGAAGGAAATCCCCTTTTAAAGGAGAAGAATCGGGACCAAATTAAAAATAAAAACGGCAGAAAAATGTGACTTTTCGCCTTCAGACGCGACCGCCGGACGTGATCTTAAATGATTGCGCCTCTCCAATAAAGACGCGTCAAATCGAAGGGATTGATGCTTTTCAGACCATCATTACCCTTCGTCTTAAAAGGGGCAAAAGAATGGGCGTCTTTCCAAAGAATCTTTTGCAACAGACACGGTTCGGAATGCGCAAACCCCGTTTTGACATGGGGACTGACGCGAGTCACGGGAGATTTCGAAAGATCTCGCGTAAAGATTTACCCTGGGTAAAGACAAGACCTCACCTTGGACAAAGATTCACCTTAGACCCCTCCCCCAAACTCGGCGACCAAGCTGAGGGGCAATTGTTATAGGTGGAAAATAATACGCTCCATGCCGACCGCCGAAGCAGAGATACCTCGCCTCAACTTAGCGAGCTCAACCAACCTCGATCTCGCCCAAATGGGTGACCTCGACGATAGGCAACCTCGCCTCACCAAGGAACCTCGATATCCCGATAAACCGGGAATGACCCAGCAATGTCTAGGCGAGCTATGGACTTGAACAAGCCCGCTTTGAGCCTGCGCCGAACAAGACAGTTGGAGATCAGGACAATGAGAAGGACGTAACTGTCAGCCAGCAACTATGCTCGCGCTTGGACAAAGGACAGTCACAGACGCAGGCACATAAAAAGGACTGGCAGGTGCCCAAATAAGGCAGAGCCAACAGGCCAGCTGGGATCATCCTATTGGACGAGGACAGCCCTCGGCCATAGCCAGAAAAGGCCATCGTACCCTGATGACTAGGCACAAGCGAGAAACAGCAAATCATGTGCAATGATTGTGTATTCAGTCCAATAAAAATAGAATAAGGCAATAGCTTGTAACTTAGGAATTACTATATATAGGCCTAAGGGCAAATGAATAAGTAGGGTTGTAAACTAATCAAACAATTTTGATTCGATTTGATATTTGTATTTGAAATTCGATATTCGTGTTCGAAATTTTATAATTCGAATTCGAGAACAAATAATTTTTTTGATTCGATTAGTTATCAAGTACAAATACAAATAATATGATATTTGATTCGATAATCGTAAATATTCGATTAAATATTCGTTTAAATATATAATTACATAATTATATAATAATAATAATAACAAATATAATTATTTTATTAATTTAAGTCCATTATAATTATTTTAAGGATATTAACCTTTATAACTTCATCTAATCAGTGAGCTTTTTGGCAATTCTTAATAAAATATTTTAATTAAAAACATTTAATATAATTTAATTATTAAAAACTTAACAAATTAAAAAAGAATTACAGGTCAACACTCTTAATTTGATTATTAAAGTGTTTTTTCATGAATTGATACTAATTTTTTTTTCATTTACTTACTTGATTATGTTATGTAAATTTTTAGTTTATAGCTTGTTTGAATTCAAAAAATGACAATTTTGAAATGAATATTGACAAAGTATTATGTGAATAGTACTCACGATAACTATTACTGTGAACAAAAAACTACTAATATTTGATGAAGTGGTGTAACTCAAGTGGTTAAAATCTCACTACCTATGATACAAAGGTTAGGAATTTGAGTCACAACTTTATCGATAAAAATACTAATACCTTATGTTGAAACAACTAGTACCTTTAGTGAGAATAACTAATACCACTTCAACTAATACATATAGTAAAAACAACTAAATACCTTTTGGAGCTGATAACTTTAGTGTAATTCACTGATACTTTTAGTTTAATTTACCAATACCCTTCAAACAAGTTTCATTGTAAATATTATTCACATAATACCTTCTCTTGAATATTATTTGCTAGGAACATGCTTGAGAAAAAATCGATTCGAATATTCGACTAAAGTATTCGTATATTTTCTAATAATTCGATATGAGTTTCAAATCAAATATAAATCACATTTATTGTTCGAAAAATATTCGATTCGAATTCGATATTCGAAATAATTTCACAAATACGAATTCAAACATAGTAGTATTCGACTCGATTCGATTCGTTTACATCCCTATGAATAAGGAAATACAACTTAAGACCGAGCCTAAACCCCTCGACAATTCTCTAAGTCTTTAATTTCTAGTTCTTTACTTTGTTTTATCCGATCATAGCCACATAAAGTTCTTAAAACTAACAATCGGGTAACAACAAAGTGTAATATATGTGTCTATGCAAATATTTTGAACCAATTTGTAATTACAGTTATTTTTTTTAACCAATTTGTAATTTAAAAAAAATTTCATAATCTATTATAAAAAATTGCAGGTAGAATTTTATTACTAGTATTTATGTTATAATCTATTACTAGTATTTAAACCCGTGCGATGCACGACCATAATTGTACATAAATTTATGGATCCTCAATTTATATTGTATTTTGTATGTTTAGGTTTAAGAGTATTTATTAATATTTCTATTAAAATATTTTTTACTTCAAATAGATAATATTATTATTCTTTTATTTGAAGGATTTTTTTAAAGAAAATGTGATGCATATGTCAAGAAACCTTTGTGAAAGCAAAGTGTAATAAATATTATATTTTATTTATAAGAGATAATTTTAATACTTTTTGTATTTAATCATATAATTTTTTTATTATTTACACAGTAAGAAATTTTGGTAATACCTACGAATCCGTATTAAATCGGATGTAAAAAAATCCAAAGGACTATAGATTTCGAAACACCTCTATAAAAACCACATTTTTTAAAATTTCCAATGAATGTTCATCGTCAGCCACCACACATCAAAATCTTCAAATTATTGTGAATGGTAACTCTCAAAACATCCACGTATGACTGGCTGTGATTGAAAACTGATTCTTAAAAAATATGCCAACAATAGCGAGCGATTGTCATTGACTCTTAGTGCTATTTCATATGAGACAACTAATGTGAACTATCCCTTCTGAAACTTGAACGGGATTCTCAGGTCAAATGGAGTCAATGTAAGTATAGGGATCAATATAATCTCCTCTGAATTTCTTACCTGTCAGAACACTGTCACCTAGTCTTATTAGAGTCAGTCAAGTTTCATTGCACAATCTTCTTGAAGACCTATATTTCTGAGTTACATAATTGAAGTCTCAACTTTCAAATTCAAATCATGATTTGAAGCACCATAACACTTCAAGTTGTTCAAGTGAGCCTGTCCTTAAAATAATTCAGATCGTCCATAATATTTTTTAAATATAGCTTTGAACGAAGCATTTGTAAAATTATCAATGGAGTCTTTTCATTTTTTTCAATTAAAAAATTAATTTATGAAATCTTCTGTTTCATACGATTACTCGTACATATTAATTTTGTAAGATCAATTTTTATAATATTGATATATATGCATGCATTAAAATAACTATGAATTTAAGAATGTATACATTTCACATATATTTTTATAAATAAATAACTAACATTATTTTATATCCACCAGATTTAATCTAGGTTTGAAGTTTGAAACCCTTATTTTTTATCCACTCCCGCGTTGGGTCTGTCCAAACAGAGCTTTGCCATGTCTTCAATTGGAATGTATTGTTCATATTATTATCACATGAAATTATTCTGAATCTAGAGGTAAACATATTGAGGAATATAGAGTTCGTTGAATATCTTACTTTTATCATGCTTTGTAGAAGACAAAGTGCATTAACTTATGCATTATATTAATTAACTAGTGCAGTAACCGCGGTATCCGCGGGTTATTAGAAATATACACAACAATTTTACATTCATTAATGGTTCATTGAGCAACCAACCAAAATACAACCATATAAATAGTATCTTGTTCCGAGTACCAGAACGGTAAATTTATTTTTAAAAAAAACATACACAAAGGAGCTCGATAGACACTCCATTTTTTTATTTATCCCAAATGCTATTATAAAGTGACCACCAAATTAAACGCTCTCAGTCTTGATGACAAAACACTTCTTTGGAACTGAAACTTGACTATCATCAATGCCATCAACATCTTCAATGGGATCTCCACGGACCTTTCTTTTATTATCGGATGCAATCTCCACATCTTTAAACAACTCACCATCACAAATCGAAGAAGAAGATTTTTACTGAATATTTCAACACAAAACACAACAAATTAGCAATTACAATTCAAATGTAACAAAAAATACAATGATAAAATATATAAAAAGACAATAGCATATTACCTTTCCCTTATCAGAAGAGAGATTGTATTCACAAAACTCACCATCACTCGAATCATCCAAAGAGGCTTCCTTCAATAGAAAACATCAACTAAGTACAAAAAAACCACATAAAAAGTATAAAAGCATAGAAAAGATTAAAATAAAAAAGATGTATACACAATAAAATAACACTTTCAACGAAGAGTTGCTCGCTTCAATTTTCCCAATCAAAACTCTGTCAGATGATAATTTAAATACAGTGTACAAAGGGTAGCCATTGACCAAGTTAAAATCAGAAATCAGAAATCTGAAAATAAATTTATGCCCAATCAGACCCGCAAGCTCGAAAGGTATAGAATGACCTAAACCCTTCTGAAAAATAACAAAGACTGTATATATCATAAGGCTATGTTTGGTAGCATATATTAGATTAGTAGCTAGTGTTTAATTTAGTATAAAAAATGGTGATATATGTGTGCAATACCTGTGTTTGGTATGATCTATTAAAATGAATATTATTTTAGTGTCTCTGTTTGGTATGATGTATTAAAACTGATATAATTTTAGTTGAGTGTTTGGTAGGTGATATTAGAGAGATATAATTTTAAGTTGGGTGTTTGGTAGGTGATATTAGAGAGATATAATTTTAATTTGAGTGTTTGGTAGGTGATATTAGAGAGAGATAATTTTAATTTGAGTGTTTGGTAGATGATATAAAATTGTGAATTATTGTCTTGGGTCATTTGGGGGGAAAATAGCCCAAATTGCCGCCCAAATAAGTCCTTTCATCAGCTGGTTTTAGGAAAATTCATTCAATTCTTCCTCTCATATCTAGGGTTCTTCTAAGAATTATTCAACCCGTAGCTTCTGGAAAATTCGGCCGTCCACGAGAGAAATACCCGAAGCTCACCTGTAGGCGGACACTCGTAGCTCACGTATCTCCCTTTCGCACGAATTTCACTGAGGTATGTCTCTTACCTCGCCTCACACCCATCCCGTTGTTGTAATCACCGTATAAACCCAGTAAATTATTTGCTATTCATGGAGCAAGTTTGACCATCATGTTTTTATGCATTTTGTGATGTTAATTTTGTGTTTAAAGTATGTAATGTGTGGTGTGCTCTCATATTTGTTTTTTTTATATCTAAAGCATATGAGTTATGAATAATACCCGAATCTCACCGTGGACATTGTTTTTTGTTTAGGGTTAATTTGTGTGTAAACTTGTTGGAATCTATTAAATCAAATTTGTGGGTAAATTTGTGAATTCTGGTGTGGATGTCTTTTAATTATTAATTGTAGCTTGTTGATTTTCAATTTTCTGTATAAATTGTTGAACGAAGACTACGAATGTGCCACTCTTATTAATTTGTGGTGTGTATTCCGCATCTTATATATTACACTTGTTGCATTCGTAGTAATGGAGGGAGATGGATGTTCCACGGGGGTGAATCTGAAATGCAAAGGGAAGAAGACGGATAGAGAGAGGAGGTCATGGACTGAGAAAGAAGAGGTTGCATTGCTTGAAAAAATGAGGGAACTTGTCAAGAATGGGTGGAAGAGCGAGCACGGGTTTAGGCCGGGTTTCACGAAGAAACTAGAGGAGCTGCTGATGGAGGAATTCTCGGGGACCGACCTCCGCGAATCACCTCATATAAAGTCGAAACTTACTCTTTGGAAGAGGGCATTGGGCTCCCTTCAGATGATGATAATGCACGGGACCGACATTGGCTTCAACAGTGCAACAAACATGATTGATTGCAACTCTGAGGCTTGGGAAAGAGCCGTGAAGGTTCATTCTTTTGATATTAAACTAAATGCATTTTTTGTGAATTTTCAACATACTTAAATATGGTTCTATTGCTTGATGCATTATGTGATGATTATATAATTTCTTGTGTAATCAGAAAGATCCAGCTGCCCTCAACATACGATTCAAAGCATGGGCGATGTATCATGATTGGCTCGAGGTATTTAGTAAGGATTGGGCGGCTGGGGAGAGAGCCGAGGACGTGATGCAAGCTGTGAACGATCTTATCGACGATGACACTCCTATTGAGGAGGTTGGGAGTGGGTCATATGCTCCGGAACACTGTGATGAAACTGCCGATGATGGGCCCTGCGACATGGACGACGTAAGCGAGGTGACACATACTCTGTTCATACGTAAACTGCTTGCAGGGCAGTATGGAAGCGCTTAGGTTGATGAATGTTTGCTCAAGCCATTCGATGTATGTGATGCTTGTTTTAATGCTGTGAACTTATTCTCCTTTTGATGCTCACTCAATTTTTTGTTGCTAATGATAGCAATGCCTTTCATAAGGCTCTCTTTTGAACTATGAATCAACACTTGTTTATGTAAGTATTAAGTTTCTGAAGTTGGATTGGGGATGTTTGGTTATATCTATTATGCATCTTTATTTATATATGATGAATTGTATTTAGTTGTTTATATGTGATTGGGGTTGTGCTTATATTGTTGTTGAAGGACATCCATGTTGATTATATGAAACTCATATGTAAATGCATAAAAGTCGCCCCCATTATCCCGACACCATTTTAAAAGATGGTATGTTCACAACATTCGACAATAAAAAATCTTGCATAAAAGCCAAACAAGATGTAAAGAAAACGTACGACTTGGGTTTAAAATGTATATTCAAGCACATTTAAAAATATTTGACCATATCATTCGACCATTGTAATAACATTCAAGCATCCAAAATTGGCCACATTGGACCTTAATTAATTCACTAGCATAATAGGTGCAGTTACAATTATACCACGTACAACATTTGAAAATAATAAACGAACAAACATGGCAACAAGAAAGCTTAAAAATAATGCATGGATGAAAGACATCCACTTGAAATCATTCAAAGAAGACGTCGAGCTTTCACACTGTGCCCCACTGTAATAATGATAATTTTAATTGGATACTTTACAAACTAATAATTTTTTACAAAATTAAAAAAAATATAAAAACGGTTGATATATTTGCCCACATACGAGGCCTGCTCGGAATGACCCTAAAATGCCCACAATTAAGACGGTTAAGCCCACATAGAAGCATAACTCCCAGGGTTCAACTACCCATTTCCTCCATCTCTCTTTCAACTGCCCCATTAATTCCCCTTTCGTGATCTATAACGAGCTCTATCGCTAGCCGGAACATGGAGGTCAATATATGTGTCGTCTAATGCACCTAGACAACCCTATTAAAAAAACATGATGTGATCAAGAGTATGGTGATCCATATGCAAAAGTAGGAGAACCAAAATTATCAAAACTTAATCTATTAATACACGGAGTAGCATAAAAAAGAGTTACCTTGAACCATTTCCATCTCGGGTCAGTAGAGTTGTCCGGAATAGGAGTTGGATTGACCAAAAACAGGTGGTGCATTTTCAAAACCGCTTTCAAGACCAAATGAATATAACGCGACACTGTATGACCTGATCTATTGAAATCAAACTTGACTACTCCATTTTTCTGGTGGTGAGCAAGTATACTCAAGAACATGGCAACATGTTCTTCTACTAACATATACATTTAATCAATTAAACCTCATAATGTTCTCATTAAATAACATAGATTTGCAAAAGCATTGCGATCCATTCTGAGGTTTTGAATGTTGGAGGAATCACTAAGCAAATACAAACAACTCTTTCGATTAAGTTGGTCGGGCATTCGATGTATTATACTATACCTTTTAGGACCAAAGAGTCATCTTCTACCCGGTCTGTGTCAATTTCTTAATACGTGGGATACAATTATGAGCACAATGAATATTTTATGCATTATCTCTTCAAGCATAATGTATAGAACACGTCGTTTCAGATCACGAGATAACATGATGGGGATGAGTTGGATGGACAAGGGAGTCAAAGCAATCCACACTGTCAGAGACATCAAGGTAATTAACAAAATACTTATGACAGAACAATGACCACAATATCACAAATCTACATATTTATTTCGAAGAAAAAAAAATACAAACCCCACAATATTATTCTTTCTGCACACAAGAAAACCCACAATATTAAAGTTCTGCCCTAAAGAAACCCACAATATCAGGATTCTACACACACTAAAATCCACAATATCAGGACTCTGCCCACACTAAAACCCACAAAATCAGCATTTTGCCCACACTAAAACCCACAATATCAGCATTCTGCCCACATAATTACCCACGGTACCAGGGTTCTGCCCACAAAATAACCAACATATGTATTTTTCCCCTAAAATAAAATGTACAAATTTCTACAATGACCAAAATTACATTCAAGCACAATGACCTCCGATTCACAATGACCTCCAAACAAACAATTAAATTTAAACGGAACGCATTGCAAGAAATTAGTAAACAAAAAATTCAAGGAACAAACAACTGAAAACAAATATGAGGATGTGGAGCTGGGGATATTGTTCTCCCCAATTGAAAAAAAAATACCCTAAACACATTCACACAAACCTGTTAATCTAAAGTATCTTTATTTTTCGAACCCGATTCGAAACGGATCTAAGTTGAATTAGTTTGGTATATGTCCCAAAGTAGAAAAAATTGAGCTCAAATTCTCTATTGCAAAATAAATCGAAGCAAAATATACGGTGGGTTGAGGTGAATTAGTAAGAAGCAGGGTACCTTATAAATGACGGTGTCGGAGTCACGAGAGTATTTCTCCGATAGGGGAGTGACAAATTCGTAATAGCTACTTTTCTGATAGATCTAAAAAAATGCGACGAAGATGGAGTGGAAATTCAAAAAAGGGTTTTTCAAAATTTGAATTGTGAGAAGGAAAGACAGGAATTGTAGCCCCTAATCTTTGATTCAGTCTTGCCTTTGTCGCTCAATTTGTCTCGGCTATTACCAAGTATTATCAATGAGATTCGTAATAACACCCCTCGGGTGTGTTCCAGAATGCATGCCCAAACAGTGTTTTGAAGATAAAGAAGTGTAGTCTGTGTACCGAATCCGACTTTGAACGGGTTAGGGAGATGGGAAATACCTGCTACCAAACAGTCATATAAGAGGAGATAAAGTAGAGATAAAGCCCCTTATCTCACGTACCAAACATAGCCTAACTCTAAAAAAGGAAAAAAAGAAGAAAAAAAAACCATATATTTTTTTTATTAAAAAGAAAAAAACATAAAACCTCCTCAAAGTCTTGAAGAATTTCAACGGGGGTCCTTCCAATCAACATCAAAGAATCCCTATGGAACAATATCAACGATGATGATCCAGATTCATCGCCAACATGAACAGTGACCTTGAACCTATTCTGAAACAAACTACAATTATTTGAGACCAATCAGGACAAAAATAGGCACTACCGAAAAAAATAATAGAAAAATATTATATCAACGCATTACTTAATGTCAACATTGTTGGAATGTGTGTTGCACTTCGAACAATTCCACTTAGCACCATAAAAAAGACCTTCTTGTTGCACTTTGGGTAAGCATGGTAATACCAGCCTAAAGTATCATCTATACCTTGGATAGTACCAATAACCACAAAGTAACACTCCTAAAAAAATATATATAAGTATATTCAATAATACACTAAAACAACAACCACAACCACAGTGTCGATAGAAAAACTACTGGATATATGAAAAAAGGTTACCTCCTTCACATCACAAATATCAGACAAACACCTAACATGATCAGTCTCTAAAAAATCCTCAAAAATAGATGATTTAGAAGACCGACTCCTCATAGAGAAAATAGGTGCCGGAATCTTCTTCATCTTTGACTGAAGCCTATTATTCGACAAAGAAAACAATCAAATTCGACTAAAGTCACACACACCATATAACACAAAAAAGGCATAATATACCTATCACAAAAAAAGTGAACTTCATACAGTTCTGCATTCACCAAAAGACTTGCATACATTGAGTTAGAAATATACTTAACTGCAATAATTGGAATATCTCAGTGCCCAGAATATAATACATCATTACACATAACAAAAAATTCATACACACATATTATAATAAAAAAATTAAAATAACCTACACGCCAACACATACGTCCTCCAGTTTAGGGAACAAATACCTTTGAACTTAGGTTGTATCTTTGCATATTCCAATACAATAACAATTAACTCGTCTGGATCGTTCTCAGCATAAGAGACTAAACACTCATAATATCCCTCCCACAGTGTACACGTCATCCTCGTACAACTGTCATATTTTTTCAATGATCAAATAAATGAATAGAAAAAATTACATGATCATGCAATGTACTCAATGTATCAAAACAACCTCTCATCCTCGACCTCCACATCAACCTTTCTAGCCATGCGATCATTGACACTAATCTCTTCAACACTCCATATCCGAATAACATACGCAATCACATCTACAATCAAACACGATGTAAAAAATATTATTAGAAAAGTAAAAGTATTAAATAAATAAAATAATTAAATTAGTCTAAAAATAGAAAAAATAATATAAAATTCCAAAAAGAGTCTTAGCCTCTTCATTCATAGTGTTGAGATCATATGGAGTAAGCAAAATTTGAGGAACAACATCTCTATAGTTAGATAAACAATCAATGGAAATCGATTTGCAACGTGACCAAACGGAAAAAATACAAATATATTATGCATAAGTCTAGGCATTGACATCTCAATACATGCAACCTATTATAAAAAAAATAAAAAAATAAAAATTCAAAAGTTATACATACTCTAAAAGTTCAGGTACTGAGCAAGAGTAAAATATCAGGAAGAGGGATTATTGTGCACTCATACAAAACAAAAAAAAAATCAAATTTATAGTGTTGATTTCTCCAGGCTGCAGAAAACTAATGTCTTCTTGGTAGAGGAGAACCAGAAACTGAGTACTGAGGTTCAAAACCTGAATGATCAACTCACTCAGTCAGATCTGAAAGAGTCAGCTTAGATTGTGAGACTAACTCAGGAAATTGACATAATCAATGTTGAGCGTCTTCTAAGAGAGAAGATTCTGAAAGAACTGGCTGATGAAGAGCTGGTCAAGAAGGAAGAACTGAAAGCACTCAAGAGTAAGTTTGATGACCTCTTTGCCAAACATGAAATCCTAAAAAAGAGTGAGGACTCTCTTAAGCAGAAGGTTGCAGCAATGAATAAATCCTCAGTGGCTAGAGAGGTAATAAATAGCAGCCAAATGCTTGGGAATGAGAAAAGGGGGCTTGGATATGTCCCTAAGAAATCCTCACAAGGTCAATCTCATGTTGCTTCGGGGAGCAACACTGAGAGAGTGTTTGTCCAGGCAGGCAAGGGTACAAAGAAAGTTGTATTCGAAGCCCGCAAAACTGATAAGGGTAAGGAAAATGTTGAGACAGTCAGGGTAGCCCCAAAAGTTGTTAAGCCAAAACCCAAGGGAAAGGCTAAGCAACCAAAGGAGACCCCTGAGAGCTCAGGCCAGAAGAAACCTCAGCGTAAAGCCGAGGAAGACTCAGACTCAACAGTGATATTATCATGCATGGCAATACCCTCAGGGAAGGCCAGGCATGATAGCACCTCCATGGTTTTGGCATCCTAAAGCCTATAACTGCTTTCAATTCCCACACTTGCCTATGGGGAACCAAAAGCAAGGCCCTCATCAGGAACAAACCTCAAGACCAGCTGCACCAGGGCCTATGAAGAACAGGAAGTCAGCCCAAAAGGCACCCACTCAGGCTCCTGTGAAGCCTAAGCTTGACACTCATACACCATCTTCTTCTCAAGCTAAGAAGAAGAAAGTAGTGTATGTACATGTTTCAGCGAGTCAGTTATGTGACAAAGGTTTCAGTGTTGATTTATCATCGAATATATGTTCAGTTAAGGACAAATCAACACAAGTGCTTCTATCAGGTATTAGGAAAGGTAACGTTTATTTAGCTAATTGGAGCAGCACTGTTCCTAATACTTATTTTGTTGCTAAAAGCTCATCTAAGCTCAGTTGGTTATGTCATAAACGGTTAAACCACCTGAACTTCAAGATTCTTAACAAAATTTCTAGACTTTCTCTTGTAGAAGGTTTACCTAATGAAGTTTTTAGCAAGGATCATGTGTGCAAGGCATGTCAGTAAGGGAAGCAGGTCAGAACGTCATTCAAAGAGAAATCTTCCTTCTCCACTGACAGGGTTCTTAAGCTTTTGCACATGGATTTGTTTGGCCCTGTGACACCTGTGAGTATGAATGGTAGGAAATATACCCTTGTGGTTATTGATGATTACTATAGATATACTTGGGTTATTTTCTTGTTAAATAAGAAGGAGACACAGGCGAAGCTTCCAGAGTTGCTCAGAAGACTCAGCAATGAGAAGAATCAGTCCATTACTAAGATCAGATCTGACAAGGGCGCTGCGTTTATAAATTCATATATTTCTGACTTTTGTAATGAACTTGGTATAGCTCATGAGACTTTTGCAGCTAGAACCCCACAACAAAACGGTGTCGCTGAGAGGAGGAACAGGACACGAAAGGAAGCTGCCAAGACCATGCTGGTGGAGTCAGGATTGCCTAAGAAATTCTGGGCTGAGGCAATCAACACTGCATGCTACACTCAGGATAGATCCATGCTAAACAAACAACATGCACAGACCCCTTATGAGACATGGAACAAGAGGAAGCCACGTATCTCTTATTTCCATATATTTGGTTGCAAGTGCTTCATCCTCAACAATGGGAAGACTCAATTGAAAGCCTTTGATAGCAAGTCTGATGAAGGAATATTCTTAGGATATTCTGAAGTCAGTAAAGCCTTCAGGGTTTACAATTGTAGGACCCTTGTTGTGGAAGAATCACCACATGTTGTGTTTGATGAGTCTGTCACTGAGTCTAGGGTAAAAGTGTTGGATCCTGACACTGAGAAGGTCACAAGGAGAGTGACAAGGCTGAGTTTGAAGAATCAACCTGATCCTAAGGTCAAGGTAGTGCCTATTCCATGTTGGGATGATGACGAAGATCAGGATGACACTGCAAGAGCCATTCCTAAGTTCAGCGCATCAGGGACAGTTGAACCTCAGACTGAGGAACAGGCTCAACCTGAGGTAAGTACCATCAATGAAGATGCGGTCGCAGCTGAGACGGTCACTGAGTCAACATATCAAGGGGGAATCGATGTCCCTGATATTAAGTTGGAACAACTCCAGGCAAGAGAACATGGCTAGAGGATCATCCCATTGACCAGGTCATTGGTGATCCAACTGAGGGAGTCAGGACCAGACGGTTCCATGGTGAGAGCGCACTGTTCTGTTGCTTTCTCTCTGAGCAAGAGCCTCAGAATATTGAAGAAGCTCTCACAGACTCGAACTGGATCATAGCCATGCAAGAAGAGTTAAATCAGTTCACAAGGAATCATGTTTGGGAACTGGTAGATAGACCTAGGCATCAAGGTGTGATTGGTACCAAATGGGTCTTCAAGAACAAGAAGGATGAGAATGGTGTTGTAGTGAGGAACAACACAAGACTGGTTGCAAAGGGGTATTGTCAGTCTGAAGGAATAGACTATGATGAGACCTTTGCTCCAGTGGCTAGGTTGGAAGTTATCGGCTTGTTCCTTGCATATGCAACATACAAGAAGTTTAAGGTGTATCAAATGGACGTCAAGAGTGCCTTCCTGAATGGTGTACTCAATGAAGAGGTATATGTTGAACAACCTCCCGGGTTTGAGGTTGGAGATAGAGTAAACCTTTTAAAAAAAACACTCTATGGACTTAAGCAAGCTCCTAGAGCTTGGTATGATACCATCTCTCAATTCCTGACTGACCATGGGTTTAGGAAGGGAACCGTGGATAGGACTTTGTTCAGGATCACTGAAGGTGATGACATTCTCTTGGTCCAGATTTATGTGGATGACATAATATTTGGATCACCAAATCATCAGCTCTGTGAGAAATTCTCTAAGTTGATGACTGGTAAATTTGAGATGTCTATGATGGGAGAGATGAACTTCTTCATAGGTTTGCAGGTCAAGCAGACTGATCGCGGGATTTTCATTAATCAGGCCAAGTACACAAGAGACTTGATTCAGAAGTTTGGAGTTTAGAATTGCAATCCAGCTAGGATCCCAATGAACACAAATTGGAAGATGGATCCTGACACTGAAGGAGCTTCAGTGAATCAGACTGAGTACCGAGGGCTTATTGGATCTTTGTTGTACCTGACTGCAAGTAGGCCTGACATTACTTTTGCAGTTGGTGTGTGTGCTAGGTATCAGTTTAACCCCAAGATAAGTTATTTGGAGGCTGCTAAGAGGATACTTAAGTATTTGAAAATGACAGTCAATATAGGACTAAGGTATCCTTCAGATGACAACTTAGAACTGACTGGTTATTCAGATGCAGATTATGGAGGTTGTAGGATTGATAGGAAATCCACCTCAGGGACATGTTAGTTTTTAGGAGCAAGTTGATCTCTTGGTTTAGAAAGAAATAGAATTCAGTGGCTACATCTACAACTGAGGCTGAGTATATGGCTGCAAGTAGTTGTTGTGCTCAGATTTTATGGTTGAGGCAACAATTGAGAGACTACCAAGTGTTTGCAAATGAGGTTCCAATCTATTGTGACAACAATAGTGATATAGCAATCACTCAAAACCCAGTGCTTCACACAAGGTGCAAGCATTTGGATATTAGGCATCACTTCATAAGAGATCATTTAGAGAAGAAGGATATTAGGATGGAGAAGATTCACACTGACAGGCAGAGAGCAGCCATCTTGACTAAGCCTTTGGCTAAATCAAGATTTATGGAACTGTCAGTGGAGTTAGGACTCTTAGATCCGGGAGAGCAGTTAGTATAGGATTTAGGGGGAACTCAGGCCAGACTCGACTCAGCGAGGTATCAGGGTGCTACAATGTCTTCCTGACATGTATGAGTTCAATCCTGACCTCTTACGAATTTGAAGCGTCTTACTGAGACTTCCATCCTGAAAATCTTCATTAAATGCATTTTGTTTTCATTAACACGCGCCTTTTGATATTTAAATATGTTGGTCCCAAAGATGTATCAAGGTCTAGAGGGGGGGTGAATAGACCTTGATTTTTAAAACTTAAACTTTTCAGCAACAAATAAAGTATACAAATTGAACTCTGCAGTTGTAGTGTTAAAAGCAAAGGTTTGCAGCTGCAGACTTTTGAAATGCAAAATCTGTATAATTAATTCAAACACTTATCAAAGTTGGTGTTGTAATACTTTGGAGTATTTTAAAACCTAGTGCAGCGGAATAAGTAAAGTGTGTGAAGTGAAAAATCAAATCAAAGCTTTAAAAGTACAAAGAATATGAATGATGCAATAAGCAATAAGATAGATAAAGTAAATGAACAAGAGATAAAGAACAAGGAGAATTTATAGTGGTTCAGAGGAGTTGTAATCCTCCTACATCCACTGTTACACCACACAGGTGCCAAATTCACTAAGAAACCACACAGTCACAAGATGTTCCCCCTAAGACTTAGAGTTCTCACACAGATCAGTCTAGTCTAGGATGAAACACAAATTCACTCAGAACACTCTCTCTATCTCACTCAGAAATAAACATTCACTAAGAATAAAATCTACACAAGGTAGAATACAAGGGTATATAGTGAGGAACAACAACAATAAAAATACACGACAATAATCCTAGCTTTTAAGTCCTAAACTTCTATATTTGCAGGGCTGTAGACTTTGAAGGCTGTAGATATTGTGTAGTATGCTTGAGAGCTTGGGGTTGTTGTTGTTGAACCTCTGAGGTCTCCTCTCCTATTTATAGGAGTCTTGAGGGGTCCTCTAGCCGTTGAAGGGATTGAGAATTTCAAATATTTTCACCTCCAGCTTTGACTTCTGCTTAATTAAAGCTTCTTATCATATAGCAACGTGCTTTAAGTAGTACAAGTTGTCTTTTAGTGATGACTGCTCAAAGAGCTGATAATCACTGAGATACTTGTTTCTACTGGCTAGTAATTAGCTCTGGTAAACACTGAGACTTTTAAAACTAAGTGTGAGTGTACCATGTGTACTACACTTAATTAGTCCTACTAATCTCAAGTTTACAGCTTGTAGTCTCCAACTCTGCAGATGTAGACTCTTCGGCTGTGGACTTGTCTTCAACTCTTCAGATGTAGACTTGTCTTCAACTAGCTATAGGGTCTGTATCCAATGTTTGCAGATGTAGACTTTCATCTATTAAATTCTTCATTTCTCTTTGTACCTGCAATGTTAGTTTCCATAATACACATATATCTGTTTTGACATTATCAAAATTAAAGTGAGAAAAATCCTTAGGACAAAAATATCCTAACAAAACCCATGTGTGTCGGAGCATTTAATGTGCGCGGTTACTTTTTCATATACCTGTCAGTTTAGTACGGAATATGACTGACTTGGGAAATGATTGTACTTTAGATTAATATTGGCCCTTCATTTCAAATTCTTTTCAAAATTAGGATTAATCTCAAACCCACGTCTGAGTAACTGACTTTGTAATATCAATCTGAAAAGTCTTTTGAGAAATTTATGCAAACACAATCTCACACTGCACACTGAGTTTTCTCTCGATTCAAATTTCTTTGTGAATTTCTTAAACACAAATCTCAATGGCTTTTCTTGACATTGCCTGGTCTACCGATGACATCTCTGATGTTGTCAAGAACAAACTGGTGAACATGGAGCATATCATCACCATGGAGGGAGTGTGCTCAAATGTGAAGGAGATCCAACCTGTCTTCGAGTGGATTTCCAAAGCCCGAATGGAGAAGTACTTCACGAAGAAACCCACTTCTGTTCTTCCTAAGGCAGTTGTGGAAGCATACTTGAACCTTTTTCATCCGCAATGGTGAATTGTTCACAAGGGTTACTGTGTTGGTGCCCACTGGGAAGAAGAATGATGATGGGGAGGCTCTATAAAATGAAGAGGCGCGTGATATTGATCTTCACAAGATGGTGAAGGAAGTTTTTGGGCTTCCATGCTCCAGAATCAATCCAAGGACGTACAAGTAGAACAAGGAGGGAGAGTTCCTAAAGGAATAGACGAAGTCAGGCTCTCCTGAGTTCCGGGCAAGGCAGCACAAAGACACTCTCAAGCTAGAGTACCGTGCCATGATCAATGTTGTGTCAAAGATGATCATGGGCACTGTTGGCTCCCATGAGCAGTTGAGCCTGCCAAAGCTGAGGATAATGGGGGCTTTGGTGGATGGAGTGGAGGCCAACTGGGAGCAATTCTTCCTTGACCAGTTGAGTCAGGCTGCACTGGATAAACTGAAGAAGGATGAGGCTGAGAAGCATATATCAGTGGGAGCTATCCTTTCCTTTGGGACCCGGCTGTCGTTGCTCATCTCTGAAGCTTGTCAGGGATGTACGTTCGACATAGAAGATGACCTTTCTCCTAAGAAGGTCATGTTCACTTCTGAAAGTGACACCTATGCCATCCTTGGCTTAGCCGACCCCAGGGCTCCGATGAAGGGTCAGAAGAAGAAATAAGGAGGCAAGGGCAAGAAGGTGGTGACCAACTTGCTGGAGCGTGTAGATGAGCTCCTGGAGAAAAGCAAGGAGACGGAGGAGGAGATTACATCTGAGAAGGCTCAGGCTGCTGAGAAGGCCAAGGAGGAGAAGATGGCCAAACTGAAGGTTGTCCTTAAGGCTAAGGCCACAACTAAGGGAACTAAGAAAAGGACTGAGAAGGTCTCCAAGAGTGCCTTATCTGAGGCTGAGGATACTGACGATGACGTCAGATTGGAAGAGGCGGAGAAGGAGATGAGGCCTTTGAAAAGGGTAAGGAAGGGCCCAAAGAAATCCCCTGCAAAGGCTCTGAAGGAGGTGAGCCTAGTCAGGGAAGAGTCAAGCTCTCCGAGAGCCTCTGACTTGGTGCAGGTCAGGGACACCATTGAAACCGCAGAGCTGCTGCAACCTAACCTACCCAACCCTACTGAACCCCAACCCCAACCTTCTGACCCCTCTCCCAACCCTGAAGTTCCTACCCACCCCACTGAACCCTCCATCCCAGACCCAAACACTGATCTACCCCCACCCCAACCTGAGTTAGAGCCAAATATCCTAAACAATTCCACTCATCTACCCACTCCTGAAGATTTTCCTGTTTCATCCAAGGATCCAAAGGAGCCAAAAGCCTCAGAAGTTGATAAATTCCTCAATGAAGTGGAGGAGGAGGAGTTGGATGCTGGGTTGATGGAAGGAATGTACGAAAACTTGCTCAGGGGGAATGCCTGCGAATGGGTTTCTAAATGTTGGCTTAATCTACACAAGTACAAGGTGCTTTGTGCAAATATCATCGAGCTGAAGGTCTGGCTGGACTTCAAGCAATCCAACATGCAGAAGCAGCATATGTTGGTGGATGCCAGAGGCTGGGAACATTGGGAGACGGAGGAGGCTCGTCTGTGCTCATTCTTCAACATCACTAGTTGGCTGCAGCTCCTGACCTTTGACAATCTCAAGCAGCTGGTGGAGGTGATGAAGATTGCCCGCAAGGAAGACTATGAGGATGATCATGAGGGTGATGAGGATGATGATAAAGGTGGTGATGGTGGTCAGGGTGGAGCTATTGAGAAGTTGGTCGAAGAAATGGCCAAGGAAGTGGAGGAGATGAACTCTGAGCCTGAGGCTCAGGGGGAAGGTGTGGTGAAGGAGATTGGGACCAAGGGTGGACCAGTCGCTGAGGATGCTGAGAACATCTCAGCCGCCAATGATACAATAGTCGATGAAGGGACTCCCTGCCCTGAGACACAGGAGGTTGTTGTAGAGGCGTCCAAGGTGACTCCTAGTTCTGAAGGACAAGTTCCTGAAGTTCGAGTAAGTGTAGCTGAGCCTGAGCAGGCGACCACGACTTCTCCAAAACTGTCTTCAGTGCACCCTGAAGAGGGGACTGGAGCTGCAGGGGCTGACCAGGGAGACCAGCCACAGCCTGATGGAGCCCATGATGATGGAAATAAGGTTATCATCAGTGGAACTGGGTGAGCCAACTTCACCAGTATAGTCCAAGTCAAACAAGAGAAAACAGCTGAGAATCTCACTGAGTTGCAGCAAGAAGTGGCCATGATCAAGGCTCAGGCCGATGCCAAGGACCAGGGGATTCAGAAGCAGTTGAGATGGGTGAAGTCCGCGCTCAAGACGGTGGTCAACTCTGAGGTAAAGAGCTTGAAGAAGATGATATTGATCACCATCTCGTCTGTTAAGGCTGAAAGGAAGACCATGAAGAAGTTGATGGCGAAGACACTGACTCAACTCCGAGATGAGCACGATGCAAGAATGGAGAAGGCAGTAGAGCACTTGGCGAGTCAGGCTGCGATACTCCTTACTGAGGCACTCAGCACCTCAGCTTCCAAGATGGCCTTGGAGTCAGAGCGGATTGCTCAGGAGTCAGCCAAGGTGACTCAGGAGTCAGCCAAGATTGCTCAGGAATCTGAGAAGATTTCAGCTAAGACTGCTCAGCTCCTAGAAGAGTCGGAGAAGATGGAAGCCAGGCTAACACGTACTGAGCAAAACCTTCACACTAACATGGAAATATTCAAGAAGAAGCTGAAGGCCAGTATTGCTAGTGTGTCCTTCGCGGGGACCGGGATTGCAACTGGAGTGGAGATGCTGAAGGAAGGAGTTAAGAAAGTTCAGTCCTTAACTGCCTTTGTTATTAACTCTGGTGAAGAAGCAATAAGAGATGCACTCCCACCTCCGCCAGCCAAGAATGATGCCAAAAAGAGGGAAAGAGGGAAGAAAAGATCTCTCCCTGAGGCATCAGAGGCTGAGAAGAATAAAACGTTGAGGACGCCAAGTAAGTCAGCCAGATTGGCTGCAGCGGCTCAGGCTAATGAACCTTCGGAAAAGTAGGTTCCTCAACTCCCTTCAATTCCAGAATCTTCAGTTAGTTAGAAATCTTCGCCAGTGAACACTAGGAAGAACCCAATCACCTATTCTGCGGAAACGGTTGGTGAGTTATGTGCAGAGGCGTGGGGAGCTGCCCCTGAGAAGACTGGGGCTGAGCGTATGGCTGAAATTGCTCAGAAGGAGAAGGTGCACATTCTGGAGAAGAAGGTTGAGAAGCTGACTGACATCACTTGATGATGCGATGATCAGTCTACTGAGGAGGAAGAAGGCGAAGCCTGAACCAAGGAAGTACAGGAAGAGGCCAACTGCAAGGAAGACCACACTGCTACAAGTGAAGACGCCTGAATCTGTGGAGAGGACAGTTCACGTCGATGAGTTCATCTCAGAGATGTTGAAAGAGTTCTGGTGGGATGCTAGGGACGAGTTTGTCAGGCTCTGATACATTGTGAAGAAGTGGGGCGAATCTGAAGACATTGATGCCCACTTCACTGACTACATGGCAGACAACCACCCTGGACTGCTCGAGAAGATCTTGTAGGAGGCTGACCAAGCCAAAGTCCAGATCAAGGCCCCTGAGTTTGTAACCCGCCAACCACCTCCTGTCCCTGGAACTACAAAGCATGATACTAAGGCTATTATGTCAGAGGTCTTGAAGATTGCAAAGGCTGAAGGATATGTGAACCAGATGAAGCGCGTTGATGAGCTGAAGGCAAGAGTCTATGCTGGATATGGACTCAAACCTGAAATGAGATTAGTCTGAATGTTCATTAAATCCTTGTAATAGATTAGGTCATTGTACTCATTTCTAAATCATCAATGAAATCTATTACATTTGCCCAAGACAAAACTCATTGTCTTTTTGGCGGTTATTTATTTTATGTACTTATCAAGAACTGCTCTAACACTGACTTGTCTTATAAAATAGGACTTTATGTTTTGAGGATCTTTTCAGTGTTTTGGCATCATCAAAAAGAGGGAAATATTTAGGACAATGTCAGTTTTGAGTTGATCCCAAAAGCCCCTGAAAAGATGATTTGCCTAAGTGTTTGTAATTGTCAGACTAGTCTTGGTTAGGTTTGTAAGTTAATTTATTTTACAATTTACAGGTACTCAATGAGAGGAGTACTCATTGATGAAAATCAAGACTGAAGCCTGAAGACACAAGAGCACCATCCTGAGCTTATGGAAGTCCTTCTAAGCTGGCTGGGTAAGTGTCAGGATGAAGAGCAAGATCCTGAGATCTTTGCTAAACTCAGTCCTGTAGGGAACAGGATCACACTGAGTATTGGGAAAAGACTTGGAGTAGGATCCAAGCAAGTCAAAAGGAATGTTAGCGCTGGGAAACATACGTAGATGAGGACAAACCTGAACTCAGTAAAGACAAGACTGAACTGAAGAATGAGTTCTGACATTCTCACCTACCTGATGACGTTGAACAAATCCTACGAGAAGATAACCTAGAAGGCTATCTCTTCCAACGGATAGTTTTTAAAGTTGCCTATAAATACAGAAGACCTTGGACCCAAGCAAGGTTATGGGAAATTTCGAAGCCAAGAAATTACTCAAACTCTCAGCGTACAAAGCAATCAAGCATTTAAAAGAAGCACTCGAAAAACCTTAAAATTTTCAAGTGTTTCTTAGTTAGAGAGTTATTCTGTATTCCATCTGAGCGAACCAAGTTATATCTTAAGCTTAGAGTGATTATCCATCATTAGCATAGCCTTGCCTTGTAAGGATAATCACACCTTAGTTGGAATCCAAACTGAAATCAAAACCCTCTAGTCAGGTTTGTTGGTTGAGGTTAGTTAGTGAGTTAGAAGGAGTTTGTAAGGGTCAGTGAGTGAAGATGATCTTGGTGCACCTTAGCACGTTAAAAACAAGTCAATCCTTAGTGGATTCTCATGTTCAATCAGGATCGTGGACGTAGGAGCTTGAGTCTCTGAACCACGTTAAACTCTCTGTGTTCTTATTGCTTTGATTACTGTTCTTAATTGTTCACTTAATTAAGTCATTCATTGCATTGTTTATCAGGCCTGAATCAATCGGCCTGGTCATTAAACTGAGCATTGCCCTTCTAACCATGGCTTCTTAAGAACGAAAACACATTTTTTAGAAAGCAAACTAAATAAGACTATAAACTTTCAGGGCTCACACATTCTGCACTGAACATAAGTAGATAGTTAGTCAATAGACTTGCACTCAGTGTTGTTAGTAGGTGTATTATCTACTCAGTGTTCAACACCACTCTAAGTTAAGGGGACTCAGTCAGTTTGAAAGTCAGAAAAATTTGTATACGTGTATCCCCCCCCATACACGTATCACTCAGTCTTGTACTGGGACCAACAACATTAACTACAATGTAACACGTACTACTTATAATGAACTGATTGCAATAAATATTCAACATTCAATCATATCTAAAGCAAATGCGATAAAAGATTTATTCTCATAAATAAGTGTTTAATACATGAGTTATATAAAGTAAAAGCATACTTTCACGTATAACTCCAACAAAAATGACATGTTCATAATGCAAGGAATATCCTAATTTACACATACTTACTAAAAATACACCAATAAAAAAATTACATAATTTCATTAGAATGCTATCAACCAACTAAACATGCAATTAATTAAACATGACAAAATTATATTAGCACTGCACAACTGCCACCTATAAAAAAAATAACAGGACAAAAATGGAAACCGGAAAGTTAAAAGATGAAATGTGTCCGGCGAATCATTCAGGACGTTTTACCAACGAAGCACATAATAAATTGACAACACATGGAGAAAGCAAAATCCGAGTCATGAGTTTGGCCAAAATCCGGCCTAAATCGATGTAACTCCATCTGGCAAGTTCATAATGCAAGTAAGATCTTAATACACACACT
This sequence comes from Ballota nigra, assembly GCA_947034835.1. Taxonomy (NCBI): domain Eukaryota; kingdom Viridiplantae; phylum Streptophyta; class Magnoliopsida; order Lamiales; family Lamiaceae; genus Ballota; species Ballota nigra. Next base: position 43,376,046 of record OX344724.1, on the reverse strand, counting down.
TACTAAAAATACACCAAAATATTCTTTTATTACATAATTTCATTAAAATGCTATCAACTAACTAAATATGCAATTACTTAAGAACGGCAGAATTAAATCACACGTGCACAATCGCCAATCATTAAAAATTAAAATACAGGACGAAAATAGAAGTCGGAAAGATAAAGGACGAAATTCATCCGGCGAATCATTCAGCAAATCTTACCACCGAAGCAAAAAAAAAAAAATTGTCAACACATGGAGAAAGCAAAATCTGAGGCATGTGTTCGGCCTAAATTCGTCCTAAATTGATGCAACTAAAAATAACATATTCATAATGCAAGGAATATCCTAATTTACACACACCTACTAAAAATATACCAATTTTAAAAAAAATACTACATAATTTTATTAGAATACTATCAACTAACTAAACATGCAATTAATTAAACATGGCAAAATTATATTGGCACTGCACAACCGCCACATATAAAAAAATACAGGACGAAAATGGAAGTCGGAAAGTTAAAGGACGAAATTGACAACACATGGAGAAAGCAAAATCCGAGGCATGAGTTCGGCCAAAAATACGGCATAAATTGATGCAACTTCATTTGGCATGCTCATAATGCAAGTAATATCTTATTATACACTCACTTACTAAAAATATACCAATTTTTTTTTACATAGTTTCATTAAAATACTATCAACTAACTAAATATGCAATTACTTAAGCACGGAAAAATTAAATCACACGTGCACAATGGCCAACCATTAAAAATTTAAATACAAGACGAAAAAAAAAATCGAAAAGTTAAAGGACGAAATTCATTCGGCGAATCATTCAACAAATCTTAACACCAAATCACAAAAAATTGAGAACATATTGAGAAAGCAAAATTCGAGGCATGAGTTAGGCCTAAATTCGTCCTAAGTTGAAGCAAATAAAAATCGCATGTTTATAATGCAAGTAATATCATAATTAACAAATACTTACTAAAAATATACGAATTAAAAAATATTACATAATTTCATTAGAATAATATCAACAAACTAAATATGCAATTAACTAAGCATGGAAAAATTATATAGACATGCACAACCAAAGATAATTAAAAAAATTAAACACAGGACGAAAATGGAAGTCGGAAAGTTAAAGGACGAATTTCGTGCAGGGAATCACTCATCATAACTTAATTTATGATCTTGACCTAACAATTCAAATTTTAACCTTAAAAAAAGAGGGAGTAATTTATAATTTTAGCAATAAACAATTTATCTAGACTAATTAACACCATGATCCATAACATACTTAATTATACAAAGGCTCAACTGTTCTCAAAATATATAAGATCAAGCAAAGTATCAATACTAATTAGCAAAGAATACATCAAAACTTTATACATCCAAAATGCACGCATTACCTATTCTTTAAACGCTTCAAAAATATTGTCCATAGCAAACTAACGACAGAGGCGCTGGACAGTAAACGTGAAATATTTATCATCATGAGTAAACCAAATAACATCGCGTGATCGTATTTTCAACTCCCTAACACTTCCAGCATCTTGACATACGAACCATTGTTGAATTTTTATCATCTGTCAAAAGCTTGCATTCATACTTAACTGTAAATATCCATCCATCGAATGTGCTCCGCAATGCAATAAATTTTATTTCACTCCCAAAGAGTGTAGCAGCAGATAACGATAATTTCTACACCAAATGAAAAAAAAAAAAAGCAAAATAAGGCTTCATTACATGTATGTGACATACATCGAGTATCATTTGATTTAAATAAATACATCACATAAACATAAATTTTTCGTGTCAGACGATACCGCCATTCAACTGAATCACACTTTATGCGCACTTTGAAATTCTTAGGTACATTACGTAGCTGCAAACTCACAAATATAGTAATTAGAAAGAATAATGATTGCGGCAATATACATAGAAGAAACATGACATACTTACCTCAAGGTTAGTAGCTGATGGAGGTGGATCAACACAATTAATGGTGTAATTGCAGTGTATTTCATAAGGTACTCCATATATATCTAAATTGTTTAAAAAATGGCAGATAGTTTAATAATTAAATAAATAGAATTATGTATTCAAAATAAAAATAATTACATACCATCATTCATATCCTTGTCTGCCATGAATACTGAACAACGATCTCTATAATATGGTGTTACACAAAGGGTTTGCATGTGATCATACATGATAGTAATATAAGCAATTTTGGGTATACAGACTCCTTTCAAAAAAAATCTTTCCAATCACATGTTATTTCACAATTACCATCCAACTCATAGCATATGGAATTTACGGTTTGATGGTCCTGTTTTCGAAGGGCAAAATGGGAATTTAGGAGCAATTTTTTTTTAAAACCTTTACCTCAGAGAGTTCAGTATGAGTGAGAAATACTCAAGTCACTGCTCTGCTCAGAGGCTGAGTTACCAAGTCAGTGAGAAGGCTTGGAGTCTCATGCTCTGAGCAAGGACAGTGGCTTGAGATGCTGAACTCTCGAGTGCGTTATCAAATCACAGCTTGCACCCTGACTGAGTTCAGTGACGGAATACTCAAGTCACTGTGTTGCTGAGAGTCAGAGCTATCAAGTTAGTGATGAGACTTGAAAGCTCAGGCTCTCAACAAGGCAGTGACTTGAGAGACTGAACTCTCGAGTGCCTCGCCTGATTTAGTCAGTGAGAAGGAATCTCCCTGACCTGAATGCTTAACTAAAGTTCCTTTTTAAACAATGCTCTCAGTGAGCAGATTTTCGCGATACTTTAGAAGAAAAGACATTCCAAATAATAACACTTGGTTTAACGTGGTTCGGAGACTCAAGCTCTTACATCCACGGCCTGATTTAACAGGAAATCCACTCCTTTGGATTCTTGTTTTTAACGTGCCAAGGTGCACTTACAACTGGACTCACGCCACTCCCTGGGCTGCCCTTCTCCTTCTAACAACTTACTCCCAACAAGCCTGACTTAGGGTTTTGGTTTCGGTTAGGGTTTTCTCCAACTAGGTGAGGTTTTCCCTTTACAATGTGTTAGCCAATAGCTAAGATAGGGAAAACCTCTCTAAGCCTAGAGTTACAAGCTGAGCACTCTTATGTATATATTTGTGAACTCTCAGTGTATAAGACGTGAGTAGGACCTCCTTATATCTCCCATGCACGTATGCTACTACTCACACTCTCAGCTCGTAGGTGTTGGCTTTCTTACAATGATACAACGACACAACAACTCATTACAACACACTCTAACAACAAGCTATGAGCTTGTATTTATAATGGGGATTCAAATGTATCCGTTGGAGAGGAAATACATTTGAATCCACCATTAAATGGTTTCAACCACTTTTCTTGGAATGCGGCCTTTGTCAGTGTCAGAATTGCTGCCTCGTGCTGATTGGTCCACGTGGCCTGGATTCACGGATCTTTGACTCAGTGGGTTGACTAAGACCCACTGACTTTAGGTAGCTTCATCCTTCACTGACAGATGATCTTCAGTGGACTGACTCGTCCTCAGTGTAGTTGTCCTTCAGGGACTCTTTGAAGATCTTTCCAAGAAGTTTGTCATAAGGCTGAATGACAAACTTCACTGACCACAGTAGCCTGACTCCTTCAGGGCCTACTTGGTGCAGCACTGATCCACCTGATCAGGCTCTTCACTGAGTGGTCCGCCAGACTTGGCTTAGAACAGCCTGACTTACACTCAGTGGGACTTCCTTCAGGCTTCTCCATTGGTTCAGGTTGATGGCATATCTTCAGTCAGCTCTTCTGGTTGTCATCTTGATATCTTCAGGCTGTGTTGAGAAGTTCCCCCTCGCTGAGTTCCCCCTCAACTGAGCAACCTATTCTACTGAGAGCTAACCTAGCCTGACCTGATCTAAAGGATACTATCCTGACTGCTTTCAAACCTATTACACGTCGTTTTGGAAAATCATCAAAACTAAACATATCCCAACAATTTCCCCCTTTTTGATGATTCCAAAACTTCTAACCAAATTATTTTCTATTACAAGAATGATGTCAGAGTACAAGTAATAGTTTGAAATATGCAGGAATTCCCATAGTTAAAAACATTTAAGATCTGTTCGGTTGACCATTTTTCTTAACAAAACTGGATCAGTGGTCATGTGAACAACCTGCTCTGATACCAATTGATGGTCCCGTTTTCGAAGGGCAAAATGGGAATTCAGGAGCAATTTTTTTTTAAAACCATTACCTCAGAGAGTTCAGTATGAGTGCGAAATACTCAAGTCACTGCTCTGCTCAGAGGTTGAGTTACCAAGTCAGTGAGAAGGCTTGGAGTCTCATGCTCTGAGCAAGGACAGTGGCTTGAGATGCTGAACTCTCGAGTGCGTTATCAAATCACAGCTTGCACCCTGACTGAGTTCAGTGACGGAATACTCAAGTCACTGCGTTGCTGAGAGTCAGAGCTATCAAGTTAGTGATGAGACTTGAAAGCTCAGGCTCTCAACAAGGCAGTGACTCGAGAGACTGAACTCTCGAGTGCCTCGCCTGATTTAGTCAGTGAGAAGGAATCTCCCTGACCTGAATGCTTAACTAAAGTTCCTTTTTAAACAATGCTCTCAGTGAGCAGATTTTCGCGATACTTTAGAAGAAAAGACATTCCAAATAATAACACTTGGTTTAACGTGGTTCGGAGACTCAAGCTCTTACATCCACGGCCTGATTTAACAGGAAATCCACTCCTTTGGATTCTTGTTTTTAACGTGCCAAGGTGCACTTACAACTGGACTCACGCCACTCCCTGGGCTGCCCTTCTCCTTCTAACAACTTACTCCCAACAAGCCTGACTTAGGGTTTTGGTTTCGGTTTCGGTTTTCTCCAACTAGGTGAGGTTTTCCCTTTACAATGTGTTAGCCAATAGCTAAGATAGGGAAAACCTCTCTAAGCCTAGAGTTACAAGCTGAGCACTCTTATGTATATATTTGTGAACTCTCAGTGTATAAGACGTGAGTAGGACCTCCTTATATCTCTCATGCACATATGCTACTACTCACACTCTCAGCTCATAGGTGTTGGTTTTCTTACAATGATACAACGACACAACAACTCATTACAACACACTCTAACAACAAGCTATGAGCTTGTATTTATAATGGGGATTCAAATGTATCCGTTGGAGAGGAAATACATTTGAATCCACCATTAAATGGTTTCAACCACTTTTCTTGGAATGCGGCCTTTGTCAGTGTCAGAATTGCTGCCTCGTACTGATTGGTCCACGTGGCCTGGATTCACGGATCTTTGACTCAGTGGGTTAACTAAGACCCACTGACTTTAGGTAGCTTCATCCTTCACTGACAGATGATCTTCAGTGGACTGACTCGTCCTCAGTGTAGTTGTCCTTCAGGGACTCTTTGAAGATCTTTCCAAGAAGTTTGTCATAAGGCTGAATGACAAACTTCCCTGACCACAGTAGCCTGACTCCTTCAGGGCCTACTTGGTACTGAGTGGTCCGCCAGACTTGGCTTAGAACAACCTGACTTACACTCAGTGGGACTTCCTTCAGGCTTCTCCATTGGTTCAGGTTGATGGCATGTCTTCAGTCAGCTCTTCTGGTTGTCATCTTGATATCTTCAGGTTGTGTTGAGAAGTTCCCCCTCGCTGAGTTCCCCCTCAACTGAGCAACCTATTCTACTGAGAGCTAACCTAGCCTGACCTGATCTAAAGGATACTATCCTGACTGCTTTCAAACCTATTACATGTCGTTTTGGAAAATCATCAAAACTAAACATATCCCAACACGGTTCTTCCAGTTGAACTTTTCATCAAACACACTGATGGAAACACTTCCCCAAAAAATCACACATTTTAAGGGTGTAATCTATACAAACATAAATAATAAAAATAAATAAAAACATTAAAAATCTAGTATAAAGTATTAAAACAGTAATATTTATAATACAAAACTATTTACAAAATAAATATAATGATAATGTACCAATGTATCTTCAAACTTGCAAACAATTTCTGGGATGGACGCAATATCAATTATTCAATCTGTAAAAAAATATAAAACATCATGATAAAAATCAAAATAATTATTTAACATCTATACATACAAAGAAATTAATTTTTAAATCTCAAAAAATACAAAAATAAATCAATATATAATTCATAATAGACATTATACTAACCATAATCGCGAGTAAACGTAGTGTGCTCTTGTACTTCCCCAACTTGATGCAACACACCATCACCATTGAATTTTTTTACGTACATTGTTTTGCACATCAGCAAAACAGAAAAGAATAAGAGGTCGCCGTATTTAACATCAAAATACTCCAAGAGATTTTCCCAACTTTCACAAAAAAAAAAAAACAGAGTGACCCATCATACTTCAAGCCAAGTTTTACATACCATTCTCTACCAGAGTTGTCCATGATATTAATTTTACACCAATCAAAAGATTGTGTGGTCGAAACTTCTATAAACTTGTGTGGAATAATCTACAAAAACAACAAAAAACGTCTAAAAAATAATCAAACAATACCTCTATTCAATTGGAAATGAGATAGGTAATTCAAATTAACTCAAACAAATATATGAATTTTTACTTTTAGAGATATGACAATAATATATAAATTATTATCAAATAATACAATTATATCTATAAATCTGTTTGAATAAAAAGAATATATAATTTTTAAGTAATTGCCATCATAGCCAAATAATCTGAGTTTGTAACTTCTCTGTACTCCAAGTAAAAAGCATTCACATCTAAATTGAAGAACCCATTCTTCAATCTATCTATCACTGTAATACTCTTTTGAATCATCATCTCTTGACCCCATGGAAACGAAGGACATAAATATTCTGCAAAACAGGGTATTAAGCATATATGTTATTGAAAATTTAAAACCATATATATATATATATATATATATATTCAAGTAAAACTATATGCAGTCTATATACGACATTGTTAAACACATGAGATAATAAAGTATTAGAGTTTATTTATTGACATATTATACATCTAGCACTTTAACATATTTGAACAATTATGATTTATGTTAAACATCAGGATGTTAGAAACAAACACACGTACGGTTTACTAATTAATAAATATTACTCACAGATACAGACTATATGAGTACTTGTACATTTGCGCTGCGTCTTCCCGGCGTTCTCGACACTCTCACAACAAATACGATTTATAAGAAGAGATATTTCATGGAACTGCAGACTATGACTATAATTCTTACAATTAAAAAAGATATGATGTTTAGAGATTTATGCAATTGATACTAATTTCCTTTTCAAAATATTTCCTTCCATGAACGATACTGATGAGAGATTAGTCAACTAACCATCAAATATTTTAGGAGCTTAATTTTTGTATTATACTAATATAATTTTGGTGTATATTTTACCTTAGATATTAGGTATATATAAACAACAAAATAAATTTTATTAATAATCGAATATATATAACTTTAAAAGTATTAACATAGTTTTTTATATACCAAATTCTTTTATTTCTGTAATATTTAAATTTCAATATATATTCATTTAAGACAAAGTATAGAGTGAAAATAGTTCATACATGAACCATTGTAGAGTTTTAGTTGTTTTCACAGAATACTCTTAGGTATTCTTAATGAAGAGTAGTAGTTGTATTCAATTAAAAATATTAGTTGTTTACTCAAAATAAACTAAGATTATTTAGTGAAAACTACTGATATTTTTAAGTGTAAACAACTAATACTTTTTAGTGATAACAAATAATAACTTTTAATTAATAAAACAATATCCTAAAATAACAAAATTGATCTATTAATTAAATAATTAAAAATATATTTAAAATTAGATTCAAATGTTAACATTCTATATTTAATATTAGGTATGATTTGTATAGATTTATAAAATCCTTTTAATTAGATTTTTTCTCTTCAACGACTATTTATTGAACAAAGGGCCATAAATAGATGTTAGAGATACTACAATTCCTTCTTAATTTACCATAGCAACACATATTTATTAGTAATTAAAGTCGCCTTCAATACCAATTAAAATAAATTCAATTATAAACAATCACAAAATATTTAACTTTTAAAAAATAGCAAAGACTTCCAAAAATAGAAACATGATTACTACACACCCTTTTTGTACCCACACAAATAAAAAAATCACCGAAAAAAAAATTAAAGTGGACCAAAATCGAAAAAAGGGAAAAAAATAAAAAAAAAATAATTGGCACACAATATCATTTAATTATATTTAAACAATGATTAATTATAGCACACAAAATACATGGTATTTATTGTAAAGCAAAATCATGGCACTTATTTTTAACTCTCATGGAATAATTAATCTTGTTTCAATATATGATACAATAATTACCTTCCATGGAATAATACATTTTCATGGAATGATTAAATTTGTCCAAAATACACTTAGATATTGTGAATAATTATGTATAATCTTATTTCACAAACTAATAAGTCAACAGAATGATCAATTTATCATAGATTATGGACACATTTTAATAAAATTAAATACAAAATAAATATGGTACAATAATTACCTTTCATGGAATAATACACTTCCATGGAATGATTAAATTAATAAGTCAATACAATGATTAATTTTAGATAAATCAGAGCATAGATTATGGACACACTTTAATAACATTAAATACCTAATAAATATGGTACAATAATTATCTTTCATGGAATAATACACTTTCATGGAATCTTGTTTCAAAAAATACTTAGATATTGTGCATAATTATGTATAATCTTGTTTCAAAAAAACTAATAAGTCAACAGAATGACCAATTTTTGCAAATTAATGCACAAATTACCATATTTATTACCTGGTTAATACAATCACGGAAAAAAAATTGGGTGACTTCCTGAATTCACGGCTAGTCAAAGGAAATTAAAAAGACAGGACATACATGGACATAAATTAAAAAGATAGGACATAATTTCTTTTATTTGTGGTGACTTAGCATACAATTTCTTTTTAATTATAGATGGACATAAATTTTTATAATTTAGGTGAATTATGTATAATAATGTATACGTTTGTTTCCTAAATTAAATAATCAACACAATGATTAATTTTAGATAAATCAGAGCATAGATTGTGGACACATTTTAATAACATTAAATATCTAATAAATATGATACAATAATTACCTTTCACGGAATAATACACTTTCATGGAATGATTAAATTTGTCCAAATACACTTAGATATTGTGCATAATTATGTATAATATTGTTTAACAAACTAATAAGTCAACAGAATGATCAATCTTTCCAAAGTAATGCACAAATTACCACATTTATAACCTGTTTAATTCAATCACGGAAAAAATTCGGTGACTACCTTAATTCACTGCTATTCAAAGAAAATTAAAAAGATGGGACATACATGGACATAAATTAAAAACATAGGACATAATTCGATGACTTAGCATACAATTTCTTTTTAATTATAGATGGACATAAATTTTTATAATTTAGGTGAATTATGTATAAGTTTGTTTCATAAACTAATAAGTCAACACAATGATTAATTTTAGATAAATCAGAGCATAGATTGTGTACACGTTTTAATAATATTAAATACCTAATAAATATGGTACAATAATTACCTTTCATGGAATGATTAAATTTTTCCAAATACACTTAGATATAATAAATTCATGTTGGTCCCGGTACAATACTGAGGAATACGTGTATGGGGGGGAATACACGTATACCAATTTTTCAAACTTAAAACCTTACTGAGTCCCCTTTACTCAGAGTGCGGGTCAGTTGGCTAACTATCAGTTTAAGTTCAGTGCGGAAATACGTGAGCCCTGATAGTTTAAAGTCTTGATTAGTTTGCTTCTGAAAAGTGTTTAGTAAGGGCAGTGCTCTTTTTAATAGATCAGGCTGATTGATTCAGACCTGATAAAACCGAATGCAATGAATGAATAAGCAATATGGCAGCTATGCGCAATATCAAAGCAATAAGAACACGACAAGTTTAACGTGGTTCAGAGACTCAAGCTCCTACGTCCACGGCCTGATTTAACAGGAAATCCACTAACTGGGATTCTTGTTTTTAACGTGCCAAGGTGCACAAATACACTGGACTCACGCCACTCCCCGGGCTGCCTCTCCTCACTCACTAACTTCAACCAACAAACCTAACTAGAGGGTTTTGGTTTCAGTTTGGTTTCTCCAACTATGTGAGGTTTTCCCTTACAATGTGTTAGCCTCAAGCTAAGATTGGGAAAACCTCTCTAAGCTAAGAGTTACAAGCTGAACACTCATTAGTGTATGTCTATGAACTCTAAAGTTCAGTGTACAAGATGTGAATTGTGCCTCCTTATAACTCCTAATATCATGAACTAAATACTCACACCTTCACAGCTCGTAGGTGTTGATTTTTCTTTCTTCACACACACTTAAAACGAAGCTATGAGCTTGTATTTATAGTGTGGATTCAAATGTAACCGTTGAAGGAAATTACATTTGAATCCATACAATTAATGGTTTCAACCACTTTTCTTGGAATGCGGCCTTGTCAGTGTCAGAGTTGTTGCCTCGTGCTGACTGGTCCACGTGGGCTGGTTCCAACGGATCTTTGACTCAGTGGGTTGACCAAGATCCACTGACTTTAGGTAGCTTCCTCCTTCACTGACTGATGATCTTCAGTGGACTGAATCGTCTTCAGTGTAGTTGTTCTTCAGAGACTTTTTGAAGATCATTCTAAGAAGTTTGTCATAAGGCTGAATGACAAACTTCCCTGACCACAGTAGCCTGACTCCTTCAGGGCCTACTTGGTGCAGCACTGATCCTTCTGATCATGCTCTTCACTGAGTGGTCCACCTGACTTAGCTTAGATCAGCCTGGTTTACATTAAGTGGGACATCCTTCAGGCTTCTCTTCAGGTTCAGGTCTCTGACTTGGCTTCAGTCTTTTCTTCTTGATATCATCTTGATTTTCTCAGGCTGTGTTGCTGAGTTCCCCCTCGCTGAGTTCCCTCTCAACTGAGTTCTTCTCAACTGACAGCCAATTATACTGTGACATAACCTAGCATGACCTGAAACTAAAGATACAATCCTGACTGCTTCCAAACCTATTACAATTGGTTTTGGAAAATCATCAAAACTAAACATATCCCAACAATTTCCCCCTTTTTGATGATTCCAAAACTTCTAACTAAATGATTTTCTATTACAAGAATAATGTCAGAACATAAGCAATAGTTTGAAATATGCAGGAATTCCCATAGTTTAAAACATTTAAGATCTGTTCGGTTGACCATTTTTCTTAATAAAACTGGATCAGTGGTCATGTGAACAACCCGCTCTGATACCAATTGATGGTCCCGGTACAAGACTGGGGAATACGTGTATGGGGGGGAATACACGTATACCAATTTTTCAAACTTAAAACCTTACTGAGTCCCCTTTACTCAGAATGATAAAGAACTAGGAGCTGATAATACACCTACTGACTACACTTGGTGCGGGTCAGTTGGCTAACTATCAGTTTAAGTTCAGTGCGAAAATGCGTGAGCCCTGATAGTTTAAAGTCTTGATTAGTTTGCTTCTGAAAAACTGATTACTCCACTGAAAAGTGTTTAGTAAGGGCAGTGCTCTTTTTAATAGATCAGGCTGATTGATTCAGACCTGATAAAATCGAATACAATGAATGAATAAGCAATATGGCAGTTATGCGCAATATCAAAGCAATAAGAACATGGCAAGTTTAACGTGGTTCAGAGACTCAAGCTCCTACGTCCACGGCCTGATTTAACAGGAAATCCACTAACTGGGATTCTTGTTTTTAACGTGCCAAGGTGCACAAATACACTGGACTCACGCCACTCCCTTGGGTTTTGGCTTAACAACTTTGGGGGCAATCCTGACTGTGTCAATAGTTTCCTTGCCCTTATCAGTTTGGATGGCCTGAAGTACAACCTTAGGTGCACTTTGGCCTGCCTGAACAAATACCCTCTCAGTGTTGCTCCCTGAAGCAACATGAGATTGACCCTGTGAGGATTTCTTAGGAACATATCCAAGTCCTTTTTTCTCGTTCCCAAGCATCTGGCTGCTATTTATTTCCTCTCTAGCCACTGAGGATTTATTCATTGCTGCAACCTTCTGCTTTAGTGAGTCCTCACTCTTTTTCAGGATTTCATGTCTAGCAAAGAGGTCATCAAACTTACTCTTGAGTACCTTCAGCTCCTCCTTCCTGACCAGCTCTTCATCAACCAATTCCTTCAGAATCTTCTCTCTTGGGAGACGCTCAGCATTGATTAGATCAATCTCCTGAGTTAGTCTCACAATCTGAGTTGATTCTTTAAGATCAGACTGAGTGAGCTGATCATTCAGGTTCTGAACCTCAGTACTCAATTTATTGTTCTCCTCTACCAAGAAGACATTAGTTTCCTGCAATCTGGAGAAATCAATCATCAATTGATCCAGGCAGATCTGAAGGTTCATTTCTCTGACTGACTCTGAGCTAAGCTCAGGATTTTGACCAGTGTAGGAACCACATACAAAGTTAGATGTTACCTCAGGTTCCTCTCTTGCCATCAGGCAGACATCATCGTACTCATTATCAGAAAAGAGTTCAGGCGACCTCTCCTCAGGACCATCAGAGTCAGTTGCATCCTCAGCGAGCATAGCTCTCCGGTCAGCAAGTCTCTGGTCTCTCTTGGCTCTCCTGTCCTCTCTTTCCCTTGCACTCAGCTTCGGACAATCATACTGATAGTGCCCGCTCTTGTTACAGTTGTAACATGTTGGTTGCTCATCTCCTCTTTCTCTCCTTGGTTCAGGGATCCTCCTTGAGTCAGGTTCCCTCTGTCTTGATGAGCTTTCAGTCTTCCCTGAGTGCTTGTCATCATGAGTACGTCTCTGTTCATCTCTGCGATCGGGCTTTGGATCTGAATATCTTCTTTCTTCGCCACGATCTCTCCTCTGGTCAGTATTTCTCCTTTCCTCATATCTCCTCGAGCTTTGGTGGGTTCCTTCAGGTTTTCTGTCACGTGAGTCCTGATAAAATTTCTTATATCGACCAAACCTGGAATTAAGCTTATCAAAGCGTCTGGCCATCAGGCTGTACTCCTCAGCAATCTCTTCCTTGCTCATCTCCATCAGTGACTTAGATGAAGATTCAACAGGTTCAGACCTGTCTTTGAACGCCACACTTTTCTCAAGAGTTTTCTCTTTTTCTTCCTCTTCTGGCTGAACTTTCTTCTTTCTTTTGTTAAGATCAAATTCCAGTGTCTTTAGCTCTGAAAAAAGTAAAGCAGAAGTTATGTTACTCATATCCCGAGTGTTCTTAAGCATAATTACACTGTTATCCCATCTCTCAGGAAGGGCATTCAGGATTTTGGAAGCAACATCTCTCTTAGGGACATCTTTGTCCAGCATCACCAACTCATTCATCAACTTGATGAACCTTGACTCCATCTGATCGATTGTCACAGGAAATCCACTCAAGGGGTTCTTGTTTTTAACGTGCCAAGGTGCACAAATGCACTGGACTCACGCCACTCCCTGGGCTGCCTCTCCTCACTCACTAACTTCAACCAACAAATCTAACTAGAGGGTTTTGGTTTCAGTTTGGTTTCTCCAACTATGTAAGGTTTTCCCTTACAATGTGTTAGCCTCAAGCTAAGATTGGGAAAACCTCTCTAAGTTAAGAGTTACAAGCTAAACACTCATTTGTGTATGTATATGAACTCTAAAGTTCAGTGTACAAGATGTGAATTGTGACTCCTTATAACTCTCAATATCATGCACTAAATACTCACACCTTCACAGCTCGTAGGTGTTGATTTTTCTTTCTTCACACACACTTAAAACGAAGCTATGAGCTTGTATTTATAGTGTGGATTCAAATGTAACTGTTGGAGGAAATTACATTTGAATCCATACAATTAATGGTTTCAACCACTTTTCTTGGAATGCGGCCTTGTCAGTGTCAGAGTTGCTGCCTCGTGCTGATTGGTCCATGTGGGCTGGTTCCAACGGATCTTTGACTCAATGGGTTGACCAAGATCCACTGACTTTAAGTAGCTTCCTCCTTCACTGACTGATGATCTTCAGTGGACTGAATCGTCTTCAGTATAGTTGTCCTTCAGAGACTTTTTGAAGATCATTCCAAGAAGTTTGTCATAAGGCTGAATGACAAACTTCCCTGACCACAGTAGCCTGACTCCTTCAGGGCCTACTTGGTGCAGCACTGATCCTCCTGATCATGCTCTTCACTGAGTGGTCCACCCGACTTAGCTTAGATCAGCCTGGTTTACATTCAGTGGGACATCCTTCAGGTTTCTCTTCAGGTTCAGGTCTCTGACTTGGCTTCAGTCTTTTCTTCTTGATATCATCTTGATTTTCTCAGGCTGTGTTGCTGAGTTCCCCCTCGCTGAGTTCCCCCTCAATTGAGTTCTTCTCAACTGACCTGAAACTAAAGCTACAATCCTAGCCTGTTCTACTGTGACATAACCTAGCCTGACCTGAAACTAAAGATACATTCTTGACTGCTTTCAAACCTATTACAAGTGGTTTTGGAAAATCATCAAAACTAAACATATCCCAACAATTCCTCCAAATATCTTTTATTAGTCAACCAAGAAATGTTTTTTGAAATTAGAAACTCATTATCAAATTAGTCACATAATTTGTTTTGGCAAATGGTTAATTTTACAATAGAAATTAATTTAACAATTGTAATTAGTCAACTAAATTCACGGCACTTTAGAAAAATTAGTTACCTAAATGTATAGAATTTACTATTGTGAAGGAAACGTAAGAAGCAAGAATGAGAAGTAACGGGAAAATTTGATCAAATTGAGCGAAAATTTAGAACTATCTAAATTTGCTGCAATTATGTAGAACACACAAAAACATTGGATCAGTTCATCAAGGTCGAATAAGATCGAACTTCTAATATTTTACTGAATAAGTGTTGGAATTTAGAGGCACGTAAACATGCGCAGCGGAATAATAAAGTTCACCAACAACGAACGATTAATCGCATATTAATTGCAAGAATATTAATCGAAATTCTTACAGAGCTTCATACGCGGAGTCCTCCACTATGGTATCCACGCAACATCTATTCACCGATCCGCACCGAGAGGCCAGCGTTGAATCTCGAGACGAACTTGCTAGGAAAACTCGAACAAGAGATTTTATGGAGAAATTGTATTTCTTGTGTATTTAGGAATTCCCATAGGACACATATTTATAGAGATTAACTTAGCTTAATTCTTAAGCAAGATATTGGGCCTAGCCTGTAAATATAATCTCTACAGATTATATTTCCCTAGATATGTTCCTACGAATAATATATTTACCATATCAATTATTCTTGTATAATAATATTCCAAATATTATTATTGGGATTGCATATCTAATTAAATCCAATTTAATTAGATAATAATAATAATTAATTCCAAATATAATTATTATTACATTCTCCATAATTTAAATATTATATCTAATATAATACTTAATCAACCAACTATAATCGGCAAACTGTCATTGCTTGTTGTGTGACCCATAGGTCCTTATATATCAAGCGATTAGTCAAACTAACGGTCTTAATTGAACCCTAGACAATAAATCAGACATTCTCAATATACGAGGTACGTTGCGAGGAAATCTGCAACTACCTGTAATATTGTAGGCTATTGTGATTTCTCTCTCAACTCCCACTTACAAAAATCTTGCTTTAATCTTTGATTATTCTCTTGTTTGATGATCTTATAAGAACAAAACAGCCACTAATTATCAATTTGGATCAAGGTCATCAACAGTGATATCTTTCTTTTATTCGTGAATACTCAATTAAGCCTTGAACATGATGAAGTGTCTATTCAAATAACTTAATCATATTATCTCAAATCACTAATTGATCGCTCGTATTGCACTTGGCCACAAAGTCCAAGTCGACTTGCATCGGCCGATGTCTTAGATCCAATTATGGTGAGAAGATGAGTATTCTCTCTTAAATCCACAATGAGGAATGAATTCTATTCTTGGCTCAACTACCACGCACATGTACTTCGTGATGAACCCAATTCATGCCATATCTACCCTTGGAGGGTGCAAGCGTCAGTCATGGTCAAAGTTCGTTACTCCGCACATGTCGTGCGTATTGACCTCAAGTCTGAGGAGTATCACATCGCTCCCACTAACCGAGACACCCGTAGACACATTATGTGGAATTACATCAAACGGTTTCTCGGATGGGTATACCAATACCCTCTAAGGTATTTGTGCATCCATTATGAGATACCTAGTATCTCGTAGTAAGTGAGATTTTACTACACTCTCTCCATAGAGTATAATGCATATCGCACACCAATCTCCATTGCACCATCAATATTTCATTCTTGATGATCCTCGATCAGGGCTATTTGATAATCGTACTTCGGTCATTTGAGTTCTCACTCACTCAATGACAATATCGATTCAAGGGAACACAGATATGAATAATGCAAATAATCAAACATAATATTCAGATAAGTGTAAAGCCATATGTAAGCAAATTAATTTTGCACACAATTAAATTTTTGACGCGTGTACAAATAAATATTAATATCAAAATAAATTTATTATTTTAATTTTGGGGATTTAAATAAATTAATTCTCAAATTAAATAATTAAATTAATTGGTATTTAATATACACCGTACAAACTTGCTAAAATACGAGTCTGCAGTAATTAACCTCATTGACTTAGTGCCCAAGAAAGATCAAATCATATCTTGCTTGAAAAAGGAAAAGAATTCATGGAAATAAAATCAAATCAGCTAAATCTGGAAATTGGTCAATAAAAGCCCATCAAATCGGCATCAACCAATCAGAAAGCGCCACGTGGCATCATGAAGAAGAAAGTTTTCATCTTCTCACCCTATAAATAGGGGTCTTCATTCATTCATACATTCAGACAAACAAGCACAAGGAATTCAGAAGTTCAAGAGCTTTTGAAGATTCAAAGCATTCTTCGTCAAATTCAAAGCGTTCTTCGTGGGAAGCGATCAGAAACGGCCTCCGATCCGAGATCAAGGTCCAGCACCCCTCCGATCCGGCATTTCTCCTTGAAGATTCAAAGGCGTTCTTCGCAGCTTCAAGGCGTTCTTCACACAAGTCTACCATAAACAGCCTCCGATCCGAGATCAAGGTCCATCACCCCTCCAATCCGGCGTTTCTCCTCCAAAATACAAAGGACGTTCTTCACCAAATTCAAAGGCGTTCATCCCGCCTTCGAAGGCGTTCATCCTCCAAATTCCAAGAATAACGTTTAATCCAAAATAAGGTGTTTTACCTTTGGATTAACGTTATAAACTCAAACTCAAATCTCAAACAGAGATCAAGGCGAGGATTTCTCCCGAAGAACATCCAAATCAAGGTCAACACCAAAGAGAAGAATCAGAGGATCAAATTCAGAGTTAGTCAACCCGCAAAAGTTTTATTTTTTGGTTTAATCCGAATAAATTAAATTGTAATCCTTTTTCGTGTTTATTATTTAATAAATTCGAAATTTGCAGATTACAAATTTGGCACGCCCGGTGGGACCTACTCTACCTCTCATCTCTTCTCCCCTCAAGCAAGCTTAGGATCGTTGGAATGACTCCTCCACGCAAGATCATTTTGCCAAGGACCAAACCCTTAACGGCTCCTAACGCCAACGTCATCACAAGAAGCATGTCGAAGAAGACATCGACACACGCTTCTTCAGAAGGAAGCCCCTCATCCGGGATAGTTATGAACAAGCCTCCCTACATCGGCGAAGATGAGAAAGTCAACTCTGCATGCTCTACCCCACACTCATCATCGGGCTCATCTTCATACTCAAGCATAGCGCCAGCCATGATGACGGATGCCTCAACTATTGATGAAAAGCTTGACAGCCTGATCAAGACCGTAGCGGGGCTTACGGATCATGTCAAGAATCAAGACATCCAGATCGCTAGTCTGATGAATAGGGTAGATGGTAGCGATGCAAGCCACGTCAAAGAAAATCAAGTTGAGGAGCACGACGAGGAAACTTCAACTCAACGTCAAGTTGGTGAAATCGGGGTAACTGCCAAAAAGCTGCAGATCTCATCAGAAGGAGGGATCCAAGTCGACCAGCTCAAGGAACTCATTCTGGAGACGGTGAAAGGGAAGTTTGATGACACCTTCAAATCAACCTTCAGCTACATCAAACCTTACACGAAGAGGATTGATAGCTTGAGAATGCCAATCGGCTACCAACCTCCAAAATTCCAACAATTTGACGGCAAAGGGAACCCAAAGCAACATGTAGCTCACTTTGTCGAAACTTGTAACAACGCCGGAACCTACGGAGATCATCTGGTCAAGCAATTCGTCCGCTCCTTGAAAGGAAATGCGTTCGACTAGTACATCGACTTGGAGGCTAACTCCATCGATAATTGGGATCAAATGGAGTATGAGTTCCTAAATCGGTTCTGTAGCACAAGGAGGACAGTTAGCATGATCGAGCTAACCAACACTCACCAAAAGAAAGATGAGCTCGTTATTGATTATATAAATCGATGGAGAAACTTGAGCCTAAATTTCAAGGATCGACTGTCTGAGACTTCTGCAATCGAGATGTGCATCCAAGGCATGCAGTGGGGTCTCCGATACATTCTTCAAGAAATTCAACCAAAGACTTTCGAAGAGCTAGCTACAAGAGCTCATGACATGGAGTTAAGTATGACCGCAAGTGGAGTTGAAGAACCACCATGTCAAAAGCATCACGACATGATATATGTTAAGTCTTCAAGTAAAGAATACATAACGGATCTTTCTCATGATATGGGGCAAAGCGGGTTGACTCTGAAAGAGCTAAAACAAAAACAACATCCTTTCTTAGACTCTAACATCTCAGGGATATTCGATGACTTGATGGATGTGAAGCTCATTGAGTTACCTAAGATGAAACGACCGGAGGAAGCTGGACGCACTGGCAATCCAAAATACTGCAAGTACCACCGCTTAGTGGGCCACTCAATTGAAGAATGTTTTATCTTCAAGGAAAAAGTCATGCAATTAGTCGAGCAAGGAGATATAGTGCTTGAAGAGACTTTCTGAAGTTCTCCAAAGCCAAATAAATGCTCCTTGATAAGAGCATAAAATGTCTGTAAAGCTCCTTGATACGAGCGAAAACTATCTGAAAGCCAAATCAAATTCTCCTTGATAAGAGATAAAACTGTATGAAGCTCTCAAGCCGGAGATCACATTGAAGTCTCTCCAAAATCCAAATCAAATGAAGCTCCTTGATACGAGCGAAAACTATCTCAAAGCCAAAATCAAGTTTCCTTGGCGAAAGATAAAACTGTCTGAAGTTCTCAAGCTAAAGATCAAACTGAAGTCTCCCCAAGTCAAATGAAATCTCCTTGATAAGAGACTAAACTGTCTGCAAAGTTGTAATGCTCCTTGGTACGAGCAAAAAACTATCAAACAAATCCAAATGAAATTATGAGACTCCTTGATACGAGTCTAAACTATCAAATAAGTTCAAAGTATATCTCCCTGATACGAGTATAAACTATCAAACAAATTCAAATCAAATCTCCTTGACGCACGAGCTTAAAATGTATGTCACTCCTAGCCTACACGAGTATAAACTGTTTATGGCACCCCCAAATTAAATCAAATTCCCCTTGAACTACGTTATGACTTGATCCTCTTAGACCAAAGAGGTACGTAGGCAGCTTAGACATCTTCTAAGTTCAGTCATGATTCAAAAGTCCAAAAGCAAATGAGGGCGTAAAGATTTTCGTGCTCCGTTCACTCCAAGTCACAAATGATCGTGAACAAAGCACGATGGGGCATTTGTAAGCAAATTAATTTTGCACACAATTAAATATTGACGCGTGTACAAATAAATATTAATATCAAAATAAATTTATTATATTAATTTTGGGGATTTAAATAAATTAATTCTCAAATTAAATAATTAAATTAATTGGTATTTAATATACACCGTACGAACTTGCTAAAATACGAGTCTGCAGTAATTAATCTCATTGACTTAGTGCCCAAGAAAGATCAAATCATATCTTGCTTGAAAAAGGAAAAGAATTCATGGAAATCAAATCAAATCAGCTAAATCTGGAAATTGGTCAATAAAAGCCCATCAAATCGGCATCAACCAATCAGAAAGCGCCACGTAGCATCATGAAGGAGGAAAGTTTTCATCTCCTCACCCTATAAATAGGGGTCTTCATTCATTCATACATTCGGACAGACAGAAGCACAAGGAATTCAGAAGTTCAAGAGCTTTTGAAGATTCAAAGCGTTCTTCGTCAAATTCAAAGCGTTCTTCGTGGGAAGCGATCAGAAACGACCTCTGATCCGAGATCAAGGTCCAGCACCCCTCCGATCCGGCATTTCTCCTTGAAGATTCAAAGGCGTTCTTCGCAGCTTCATGGCGTTCTTCACGCAAGTCTACCATAAACAGCCTCCGATCCGAGATCAAGGTCCAGCACCCCTCCAATCCGGCGTTTCTCCTCCAAAATACAAAGGACGTTCTTCACTAAATTCAAAGGCGTCCATCCCGCCTTCGAAGGCGTTCATCCTCCAAATTCCAAGAATAACGTTTAATCCAAAATAAGGTGTTTCACCTTTGGATTAACGTTATAAACTCAAACTCAAATCTCAAACGGAGATCAAGGCGAGGATTTCTCCCAAAGAACATCCAAGTCAAGGTCAACACCGAAGAGAAGAATCAGAGGATCAAATTCAGAGTTAGTATACCCATAAAAGTTTTATTTTTCGGTTTAATCCGAATAAATTAAATTGTAATCCTTTTTCGTGTTTATTATTTAATAAATTCGAAATTTGTAGATTACACCATACATTTAATATTAAACCAAACAATAATATTAAACCATAAACTGAATATCATCTTAGTATTATGTCCTTACAAAGGATTTTCTCTAGGACACTAACACTAACAATCTCCCACTTGGACTAGAGCCAATCACCCACATGTCTAACCCCTAGACCATCAAAATGTCTAGTGTGTACATGAACACTCAAAGCCTTGGTGAATGGGTCAGCCAAATTATCATCTGTGGGAATGCGTTCTAACTCTATTTCCTTGTTAGCGATCATCTCTCTTATCAAGTGATAATGCCTTGGTACATGCTTATTTTTGTTGTTGGATCTCGGTTCCTTTGCTTGTGCAACCGCACCAGTGTTGTCACAATACAGCTTTATTGTACTACTGGCACTCGGAACTACCCCTAGTTCAGTTAATAACTGTTTTATCCAGACAGCCTCTACCGCAGCAATGTACTCAGCCTCAGTTGTTGAATCCATGGTTGTCTCTTATTTGGAACTATTCCAACACACCGCACTTCCATTGGGAGTGAAGACGTATCCTGACTGCGACTTGTAATCATCACGGTCGGATTGGAAACTTGCATTAGCGTAGCCGGTGATGACTAACTCTGATTTCCCACCGTAGATAAGAAAATGTTCTTTAGTACGCCTGAGGTACTTTAGAATATTCTTGACAGTAATCCAGTGAGGCTCACCTGGATTCTGTTGGTATCTACTCGTGATGCTGACAGCGTAGACCACATCTGGCCTAGTGCAAGTCATGGCATACATGATGGATCAAATTGCAGATGCATATGGAACATCCTTCATGTGCTTGATATCAGCTGTTGGGAAAATGTATAAGACTTAAGTTTTGATTAGATGCCAAAACGTTCCTCCTAAGTTGATTTGTAAGTAAATTATTCAGTAGAGTTAATGCTTAGTTAAACAGTTCAACTGTTAAGGAACTGAAGTACAGTTAGTATTTTTTAGAGTGTATTTAAGAATGAAGTCTGCTGAAGACAAGTCCACTGAAGTGAAGTTCGCTGAAGACAAGTGATCTGAGAAAAAATCTAAGTCTTGAATGTTTTCTAAGTACATTCTCACTAAGACTAAAACCATCAGGAGAGGACCAAGGTCCACTGATGGGAACTAACAATGCACATTCACTGCCAAACATATTAAAAGCTGTTAGTTAATCTGGTTGGAACAAGGCAAAACGAATTACAATGAAGCTTACAATAAATGAAGGAATAAGAAGGTTCTCTCAGAGGAGTTCCACCTTAAAACAAGACAAGAATCTGGGCATACAGACTAAAGGTCCAATGAGAAGATGACACGTCAGTGTACTTTACTGACAGCCGACCTGCTCTGGACTGACAAATACCAAAAGTATTTCCCTAGCTGTCTATAGAAAGTTGGTGAACAGGCATGGTCTTTCAGCCGTTTTTTGACAAGACTTAAAGCTTCAAATAGAGCCGTTTGAGCCAATCAGATACAAGAAGACTTACTTGAGAAGATTCAAATCCAACGGGATGATTTTCAAGGAAGCCTATAAATACAGAAGGACGTGCACATTTCTAAGCACGGGAAACTCACAAGATCAAAGCTATCTCTACATTCATAACAACTAGAAGCACTCGAAATTACCATTGTTTCCCAAGTGTTTCACATTTGTAGAGAGCCTAACAAATCTTCTGTAACCAAGCTTAAAAGCTATATCCAAATCTTAGAAAGAGATAATCCAATCCTAAGCCTTGAGCTAAACTTGTAAGGATTATCTCAAAATAGTTGGAACCAAAACCCTACTCAGTGTTTAGGTTGAGAGCTAGTGTTAAGTGGTGTTAGTAAGCTGATTTTTGTATCAGTCTGAAAGCTGGTTTGTTTTGGGAACTAGGACCTGGAATTTCCTAGTGATCAATCATCCTAAGAGAGGATTAGTTGATCAGTGCACCTTGGCACTATAACACAAGGAATTCCAAGTGAAAGGAATTCTCCTGTTTGATCAGGACAGTGGACGTAGGAGATTCGTCTCTGAACCACTTTATATCTTGTGTACTTATTCCCTGCTATTTCCTAAGCGTGTGTTAATCTCAAAGTTTATCAAAGTAAACGAGTTTTCTAAAGGGCTCACTAATCCGCATCTGAAAGCTAATTAGATAGTAGTTCAACTGAAAGTCTTGAGCTTTCAGTGGAGGTATTATCTCAGTAAGCTTTCACAAAGTAACTCTCAGCAGACCTCAAGTCCACTGACGAGCTACTGTCTTAAGTAACCTGATAAGTTTTATAAGAAGTTTTAATTTGTAATCACAGGTGTATTCCCCCCCTACACCTGTTTACTCGTTTCGGGACCAACATCAGCTTCGCTAGAAGGATCCCTATGGATCTTGATCCCTAAGATGTAGCATGCTTCACCAAGATCCTTCATCATGAAGGCCTTTGATAACCAGTCTTTCACGGACTGCATGAGCGGGATGCTATCTCCTATAATCGATATGTCATCGACATATACGACTATAAAGACAATACTCTTCCCACTGTGTTTATAATAAACACATGGATCTTCCAGATTTCTAATGAAGCCAAAAGACTTGACAACTTCATCAAATCGGATATTCCAACTCCTAGAAGCTTGCTTCAATCCATAGATGGATCGTTTAAGCTTGCACATGAGATTGGACGTTGGCTTAGATATGAAACCCTCCGGTTGAGTCATAAACACGTCCTTATCAATGTTTCCATTGAGAAAGGCTGTTTTGACATCCATCTGCCAAATCTCATAATCATAGTGTGCGGCTATCGCAAGTAAAATACGAATGGACTTGATCTTCACAAACGGCGAGAAGGTCTCGTCATAGTTAATGCCTTCGCGTTGACTATACCCTTTCGCCACCAACCTAGCCTTGTAGGTTTGTACCTCTTGAAGACCCATTTGCAACCTATGGGTTTTACCTCTTTTGGCAATTCAACCAAGTTCCAAACTTGATTGATGTACATCGAGTCCATCTCGGATTTCATGGCTTCATGCCACCTCTCTGAGTCAACATCTAATGTCGCCTCAGTGTAAGTCTTAGGTTCGTCCTTATCCAGTATTTCCACGTCATCGTGTTCCTCCAAGAGGAAACCATAATACCTATCCAAGTTGACTTACGGAGTTGTGGTTGTGCAGGCTGTACATTCTGATCGTGAAAATTTTGTGGTGCAGCGACTTCATCGTTGACCGGAGAGTCCTCAAGAGCGACACTTTCAGATGCCTCTTGGGCGGGAGTTTGAACTATGTTATTCTCATTCAGCCTACTTTGAGGTTGTTGTGAAGGCAATGCAACTCCAATTACGCTCCCACTGGCTGAAAGAGGATCACCTAGTGATAAACTTCCACCATGAGAGTCGCTGAATGCTCCCACTCATTCTTTGTCATGTTGCTTTGACAAGTCATCAGTCTCTATGTTAATTCGTGGTTCTTGAATTTCTTCAAGTTCTATCTTCTTACGGCTTTGTTCCTTAAAGACATACTCGTCTTCTATGAACCTTGCATTCTTAGAAACAATAACTGTTTGTTTCTCCGGTAGATAGAAATAATATCCTCTAGTCTCCTTAGGATATCCCACAAAATAACCTTTTTCACATTTGGATTCCAACTTATCAGTTTGCATTTTCTTCACAATTGCGGGGCGACCCCACGTTCTAATGTGTAGAAAAGATGGCTTATTGCCACACCATAGCTCGTATGGAGTTTGCACAACTGATTTGGATGGAATCCTATTCAGAATGTAGATTGTGGTTTGCAACGCGTGTCCCCATAAGAATGTTGGAAGGGAGGTAAAACTCATCATGGACCAGACCATGTCCAATAGGGTTCGGTTTCTCCTTTCGGACACACCGTTCATCTGAGGGATTTCGGGAGGAGTCCATTGTGATTGGATCCCATGAAGCTTCAAGTAATCTATGAATTCGTGGCTAAGGTACTCACCTCCTCGATCTGATCGAAGAGTCTTGATACTCTTACCAAGACGTTTCTCTACTTCGGCCTTGTACTCCTTAAATTTCTCAAACGATTTGGATTTATGTTTCATGAGATACATGTATCCGTATCTTGAGTAATCGTCAGTAAAGGTGATGAAGAAGCCGAATTGACCCCTAGCTAGAGTGGGCAATGGTCCATAAACATCGCTGTCGATCAACTCTAGAACTTCTTTGGCACGCACCCCTTTTCCGGAAAAAGGGTTTATTAGTCATCTTACCCATGAGACAAGATTTGCAATTTCCATAAGACTCTAAGTCAAATGAGGTTAAGTAGTCCAACTTTCTTAACCGTGCGATTCTTTTCTCGTTTGCATGACCAAGTCTACAATGCCACAAGTAAGTCGGGTTTTCATGATTATTAATCTTGAGTCTTTTATTTTGTATATTAAGAACACTATATCTACAATGTAAAAAATATAAACCATTCACAAGAGGAACATTTCCATAAACATCACCATTAAGCGAAAAATAACAAGTATTATTTGCAAAACGGAAGGAAAATCCCTCAATGTCTAACATAGGAACGGAAATAATATTACGAGTAATAGACGGAACGAAATAAAAATTATTCAATTCAAGTCTAAAACCAGAAGATAAGTCTAAAACATAAGTCCCAACACGTTCAGTAGCAACTCTTGCTCCATTCCCCACGTGAAGCGTGACTTCACCCGGTCTAACCGCTTTGCTGTCCTTGAGCCCCTACACATTTGTATAAATGTGTGAGCCACAACCGGTATCCAAACCCAGCAGTTAGAATCATTTGTGGACATGTTTATCTCAATAACAAACATACATGTTCCAGTGGCTGGAGCACCTTGTGCCTTCTTTTCAGCTGCTAGAACCTTACAGTCCTTCTTCCAATGCCCCTTCTGCTTGCAGTGGAGGCATACATCCTTATCCACCCGCTCTTTCTTTTGAATCTCACTTCTCGGCTTGAGAAAATTAGGCTTAGAGCCTTTCTTAGCCTTGCTTCTTCCCTTCTTCTTGCCTTTAGGGGCAGAGGAAGTAGAAGCACCCACCATGAGCACGGGCTTTACCTTAGCAGTGGAAGACTTCTAAAGTCTTGAGCATGTTATGAAGCTCAGGCATGGTCGAAACCGTCTTGTTCATATTGAAGTTTACAATGAAACTCGAGTATGAATCGGGTAGCGACTGAAGAATGGCATAAACAACAACATTGGTTTGCAGCTCAATGCCCAAACGACCAAGTTTCTCGATTAGCCCTATCATCTTCAAAACATGAGAGGAGATTTTCCCTCCTTCAGACAGTCGACATCTAAACAGATCTCTCATCACCTCATAAATCTCGGAACGAGACTCAGAATAAAAAAGATCCATCAGATGTCTAAGCATCTCGTAGGGAAGCATCCTCTCGTGTTGCCTTTGCAACTCGGGAGTCATGCCGAGCAACATAACACACTGAGCCTGGGACGCATCATCTTGATGCTTCTTTTGAGCTTCGGCTTCCTCAGAACCAGCCTTAGGGGTATCAGGGATTGGCGTGTCCAACACGTACTCAATCTTTTCTTACCTAAGCACCAAACGCACGTTTCGGTGCCAGTCCAGAAAATTTTGCCCAACCAATTTGTTTGTTTCTATAACACTTCTCAACGACAAGTTATTCATTTCAACAATCCTAGAAAATAAATTTAAACGGGAATTAGAACACATAATTCCTATGATCAATATTCAGCAATCAAAATAAACATGACCTTTTATTTATTTTGTCTCCATTATTTTCACATGCTCAACGACCTCATCGGAAGAGTACGAATTTATATCTAATATAAATTATAATGGACTAGGATCCACATTCCTACTATTACAATGACTGCTAGGGCTGAACATTGCAACAGCAGAACTGGTAGGTCTCTAAACCAATTGTCTCACGCAATTCCTAGTTGATTGAGCCTAGTTCAATCGGATGTCACCCAATTCTCATTTCCCTGCTAGGGCTGGTGAAACAGAATTAAGTTGGTTTACAACCATTAAGCAGCGACAAACATGTCCCTATAAGGGTCCCACTAGATGTAGATCCGAGCAAAAGACTAGGCCTTAAATACTCATTGGAACGAAATCTCCGGTTTACTCTTAATTTTAATGGAAGACATCTTTCAATTTAATGAAAAACCATATTTTAGCGAGGATCATTTTAAAGGTGGGGTATTAATTGATTAATCGAGATCCGACATGTTAATTTATATCACATTTGAGCAATTATAGAGCGCCGCCTACCGAAACATGATTTTATGCGGACTAACATTTATTTGGACGCCGTCTACCCAAAACATATATAACGGTCCGACAATTATTGGGCGCCGCCTACCCAAACAATTATAATGCAGACTATAAAGCGCGTTAACAAATTTAAAAAACAAAATAAATTAACCAAGTGGGAAATTAATAACTACCAAATTATTAAACATAAATTAAAATACAATTTTAATTTTGAAATAATAATTTTAGTTATTAAAATCTAATTAGTCTAATTAATTTTAATTATTTTGGTCCAACTAAAAATCCCTTTAAAAAATAGCAATTAATTTGTTTGGCCCAAAGAATCATTCCAATGGTTTATTAATAAAGTCCATAAAGTTTTCAGGCCCAACTATTCTAATTAATTCCATTTAAAGAGGCCCAAACATAAGCCCAATTATATGAATTAATCTAAGAATTTAAGCAGCCCAACTTTTATTTAAATATTGGCTTAGAAACCGCATCTGACTTCTATTTGACCAGGCCCAAAAAGGCTGAATCATCCCTGCGAACGGATAACCCAGGCATCATCCGAAAATAGAGATCCTGGCCGAAGACCGAAGCGGCGGCCGAAATGATCCGGTCAAACCGCCGCTGCCCAGTTGTTGTAACAGCGCGACCGGCTGCCGTCCAAGAAATCCGTTCGTGGCTGCCGTCCAAGACATCCACCATCGACCACACCAGTCCGTCGACTTGCAGAAATCGGCCGCCATCGGCTCGCCAATAGTCCGCCGTCGAATTGCACATCGCACAGGAAATCAAACCATCAGGACGGTGTCGCAGACGCCCAGCGTCAATTATGCTCATCGACACAAATCGACGATTTTCCAAAAAAAAGTTTTAGTATTACTTGGTCAAGATGTGGCCATTCGGTTGAATTCGCACAGTACCAGAGAAATCCAATTTCTCAATAATATTAAAAAACGTACTATTTAGTTTTTCAAATTTAACTAAAGCAAAAACCAATTTTGCAAATTAAATTGAACAACAAATAGGAATCAATAGGGAAAAAATAAATCTCACGTAACAATTTACCCACGATTAACAATTACGCAATTAATCAAGAGTCTGAGCTCTGATACCACTGTTGGAATTTAGAGGCACGTAAACACGTAAACATGCGCAGTGGAATAATAAAGTTCACCAACAACGAACGATTAATCGCATATTAATTGCAAGAATATTAACTGAAATTCTTATAGAGCTTCGTACGGGGAGTCCTCCACTATGGTATCCACGCAACAGCTATTCACCGATCCGCACTGAGATGTCAGCGTTGAATCTCGAGACGAACTTGCTAGGAAAACTCAAACAAGAGATTTTATGGAGAAATTGTATTTCTTATGTATTTAGGAATTCCCTAAAACACATATTTATAGGGATTAACTTAGTTTAATTCTTAAGTAACTTAGTTTAATTCTTAAGTCAGATATCGGCCTAGCCCGTAAATATAAAATCTACAGATTATATTTCCCTAGATATGTTCCTACGAATAATATATTTACCATATCTATTATTCTTGTATAATAATATTCCAAATATTATTATTGGGATTTTATATCTAATTAAATCCAATTTAATTAGATAATAATAATAATTAATTCCAAATATAATTATTATTACATTCTCCATAATTTAAATATTATATCTAATATAATACTTAATCAACCAACTATAATCGGCGAACTGTCATTGCTTGTTGAGTGACCCATAGGCCCTCGTATATCGAGCGATTAGTTAAACTAACGGTCTTAATTGAACCCTAGACAATAAATCAGACATTCTAAATATACGAGGTACGTTGCGAGGAAATCTGCAACTACCTGTAATATTGTAGGCTATTGTGATATCTTCCTTTCATTCGCGAATACTCAATTAACCCTTGAACATGATGAAGTGTCTATTCAAATAACTTAATCATATTATCTCAAATCACTAATCGATCGCTCGTATCGCACTTGGCCACAAAGTCCAAGTCGACTTGCATCGGCCGATGTCTTAGATCCAATATGAATTTTATTCTTGACTCAACTACCACGCACATGTACTTCGTGATGAACCAAATCCATGTCATATCTACCCTTGGAGGGTGCAAGTGTCAGTCATGGTCAAAGTTCATTACTCCGCACATATCGTGCGTATTGACCTCAAGTCTGAGGAGTATCACATTGCTTCCACTAACCGAGACACCCGTATACATATTATGTGGAATTACATCAATACCCTCTAAGGTATTTGTGCATCCATTATGAGATACCTAGTATCTCGTAGTAAGTGAGATCTTACTACACTCTCTCCATAGAGTATAATGCAGATCGCACACCAATCTCCATTGCACCATCAATATCCCATTCTTGATGATCCTCGATCAGGGCTATTTGAGAATCGTACTTCGGTCATCTGAGTTCTCACTCACTCAATGACAGTATCGATTCAAAGGAATACAGATATGAATAATGCAAACAATCAAACATAATATTCAGATAAGTGTAAAGTCATACATTTAATATGAAACCAAACAATAATATTAAACCATAAACTGAATATCATCTTAGTATTATGTCCTTACAAAGGATTGTTTCTAGGACACTAACACTAACAATAAGATCCTCAAATCGGTGGATGGAAAAACAAGAAGCAAAAAAAGAGAAACGTGAGGAAATTTTGATTAATTTGAGAGCAAATTTAGAACTATCTAAATTTGCTACAATTATGTAGAACAACCAAATTATTAAGTTGCCTTCATGATAGATATAAACACAAAAACGTTGGATTCGTTCATCAAGGCTGAATAAGATTGAACTACTAATATTTCATTGAATAAGATGCTCAATTCGGATTTGGATTTGGATTTTGTTCAAAATAAGGAACAAAAACAACTACATTGTCCAATAGGAAGAAACGAAGGAAATAATAACTCCAAACAACACACTACTTTGCAAGTGACAATGGAGTTAGGAGAGGCCGGACATCCGAAATACTAAAGACATGGTCAATCTCACACAAACTCGGCTTCGAATTGATCACCACCAAGTTGAAAAAAAGTCGCACAATCTAAACATCCTGTATAATAGTCAAAAGTCGAAAAAATATGAAACTCGAAATCGAACGAAACGAAGAGGAAAAAGAGAGAAGAAAATATTCCAATACAGAGATGAGAACCTTGCAATAAAACTAAACTATGACATAGAGTATCTTATATAGGGAAAATAAAAGAAAACCAATGGTCGAGATCGAAATACAAATAAAAAATTATACGGTCTAGATTAGATAACATTGCAACTTAACCACAAAATAAAGTTTTGAAATAGAAGAGGGTGGACTTGCCACATAGGATTTTACATCATCTTCTTTATTAGTGAATAAGATTACCCCAAAGGTATCTTCCAAACTTATTCCAATATTATATGTTCATATGTATTTGGTAATTTGCTCAATAGAATATAATTTTATATAATAATTGTTGCAAAAACTTGCGTAGACTTTCTCATGGCATGGAACATCACAAGTTAACACCATCTTATGGCATGAGATAGTATCACACAAGACCTACTCTTAAAGTTTATATGTATAATATAATCTTTCTCCGAAGTAATTAATTTAATCAATCTCTCTTCTATAAAAAAATAAAATAAAGAGTATGTATAGAGTGAAATTGGTTTATACATAAATTATTTTGCAGTAATTTTTAGTATAACCATTAATATCCTTTAATTGTTTAATATTTATATGTATTTGGTGGTTTGCCTAATTGAACATATTGATATATTAATTGTTATATGTCTACTATAATCTTTCATCAAAGTAATTAATCTAAATGATCTCTCTTCTACAAAAAATTAAGAGTATGTATATAGTGAAATTGGTTCATACATACATCATTTTGTAATATTTTTTAGAATAATCACTAATACCCTTTAGTGTAATCAACAAATACCCTTTAGTTAAACAACTAATACTCTTTGTACCCTTGAACTAATACCCTTCAGTGAAAATAAATTACATCCTCTAGTACTAATACTCTTCAGTGAAAATAACTAATACCCTTCAATGAAAACAACTAATACACTTCAAATTGTTCATGTATGAACCATTTTTACTCTATATTTTGTCATCTAGATAATCTCTCTTCTACACAAAATTAAGAGTATGTATAGAGTGAAACTGGTTCTTTCATAAACTATTTTGCAATACTTTTTAGTATAACCACTAATACATTTTAGTTAAATAATTAATACTCTTTGTACCCTTCAACTAATACCCTTC
This sequence comes from Ballota nigra, assembly GCA_947034835.1. Lineage (NCBI taxonomy): Eukaryota > Viridiplantae > Streptophyta > Magnoliopsida > Lamiales > Lamiaceae > Ballota > Ballota nigra. Next base: position 43,344,669 of record OX344724.1, on the reverse strand, counting down.
AAAACTAATATTTTTCAGTCGAAAACAACTAATACCTTTTCGTAAAATCATTAATACGCTTTAAATGGGTCATGTATGAACCATTTTCACTCTATACTTAGCCAAAAAATATAGTTTTATTATTCTTTTTTTTTTTAGATTAATAAATATTTATTTTAATAACTTCTACAAATTATATGTCAAATTATCTTTATACATTGATCATTCAAAATAATATCTAATAACTATTATTTAAAATAATTGAAATATCTTTAATACCACAAAATAGAGGGATTTATCATAATATATATTTCAAAGATTTATTCAACATATTTTTATATTATTTTTCAATATTTATTATAAATTATATTTAAAAATATATATCACATATATTTTTTAAATAAATACTTATTAATATTTATAATAAAATATATTTCAAAGATATATGCCAAAGATTTAAAATAAATATTTCTCAATTTAGTACTCCCTCATTCCCAACTTTATTTTCCCAATTGACAAAAAAGGTTCGTCCCAATTTTGTTTTCTTATTCTCAAAATAGAAATAAAGTACATTCACTTTTTGAAACTCCGCCCTACAATTTAACTACTTTATTCATTTAAATACTACTTTATTGACCATTCTCAAGACTACTTTTAATCATTTAAATACTACTCCCTCCGATTCGATTTTGATTGTCCATAAAAAATAGCAAGGATTTTAATAAAAATAGTTGTTTATTAGTATTTGTGGGTATAAAGTTGATAAAGTAGTGGCATGAGTGTAAATAAATGATGTTTTGAAGGGGTAAGTTAAAAGGGGTAGTGTTTGCTTTTTGCTATTTTGGGTAAGTGGAAAAAAAAAACTTCCTTTTATGGTAATACGGATAATAAAAAATGAATCAGAGGGAGTACATTTCAACTCTCGCGTTAAACTCTACAATTATTAATTATTAATATTGTATATTTGTACACTCCCTCAATTTATTTGTATAATTATATTACCAATAAACATTGATGAGTTGCAACATAAAATCTGGTAGTGATTTATCAGGACTAATAATGAGGGCAAAATTAAAAATATGGGACGAGGTGTCAATGCTTATCAAATTTAAGTTTGAAGTATTGTATAAAAGTCTCAAGGATATTTGTAGATTATCTGATGGTTAGATGTCTGATTTAAAATTCGAAGGAAAAACTATTGTGCTCTGTGGAGATTTCAAACAGACACTTCATGTTATACCCAAAGGAACAAGAGAAATCGTAGTCCACTCATTCACCTTATCTGTGGAAACACTACAAGGTATATAATCGAAAATATTTAGACATCCATTGTGAAAAATCTAGGTACAAATAAATACTTTGAGGATATATAGGAAAATACTTGCACTAACCCATTGTGATGTGTGGAGATGCTGAATGAGAAAATTTTGTCCATGATTCTAGGTGAAACCAGAGTATACTTGAGTTCGGATAGTATTTGTACATTACAAATAAAAATAAAAATAAAAAATTCACGTATTATAAATATGTAGGTTACTAAAAATATTTAAACATAAAAAATTACAATAAAATTTAACAGTTATATATAAAAGTTAACTCAAGTCTGCGTTTTTTCGAGGGATTAACGCTAGTTCAATATAATGATCACACGGGATTTAAATTTTTCAAAAATCAAAACATAAGTTAAATTAACCAGAAGTCAACACATCATTATTATGAACTCCCTATTAATAATTATTATAAACTCCCTATTAATATATTGTGGTATGTTTGTTTCGCTACTACGATCAGATTTTATATTTTGAGATCTCAAATCCCGTTTGTTTCGGGACTCAAAGTAAAGATTTTTATACTTTACTTTATGAGTAGGTCTTTATGAATTTCGAGTTTATTTTTTTTCAAGTACCACTCTTATGCATATCAACTATCACAATTTAAAATATGTTTAATTTGTGAATGATGATAGTGTATGGATAATAATGATAGTAAATATGCATAACATTGATAGTGTGTGTGTGCAATATATAGCAATAATAATAATAATATTTAACAACATATAATTTCAACAACCAATAACAATAATAATAATTTAAAATAAATTAACACAATACTTACCATTTTTATTTTTGGACTATTTAATTATAAAAATTGTCATTCTTATATCGACATTTCTATCTCTATTCTATCAATGGGTTCATTACATTCCTTTGTACTCTATAAATTATGTGCGTCTGTAAACTGTACAATAAAAAAATGAAAATCCACTTATTCTAAAAAGTTACTTTTCAAAACTATTAAAAGCACGTGATTCTTGAAGCTATTAATTGTATTTACAAATAGTACATCATTAATCCACTACATGAACTTCCTATTATTTAAATATTTGAGCTATATATATTTCAATCAAATTTCCAAGAGTACTTGGAATTGATGTCTTTTGGACCTAAGTCAGGGCAAGTATACTGCTTAATCAAACAAAATTAGGTCAAGGTTATTGGCACTTATTTTTTAGTGAATACACTACTCCAATAAATTTACTACTCGTTGGATAAATACATTATCCAATTTTTTCTAAATTGTCCTAAATACTCATAATTTTCAATGTTCATTTTTTTTTACTTTGAATACACTACCTCTTTGGAAGCCCCAAGTCGCGACTCTCACTCTTTTTTATCAAAAATAATTGTGGTCATATTCAAATAACCAGACCGAACAACAGTCATCGCGATTTTTGAAATAAAATATTGTAAACAAGCAAACACAATAATAATATCATACCCATATAATTTTATACAATCAAAGAACAATAATTTGTATAGAATACAACTGAACATTTTTACCCTATTCAACAATTAGAAAACATATATATGTATGTATGTGTGTGTGCGCGCGCGTGTACTCAGGCCATGGAGGATCATTCATCTTTACAACGTAGGTCTTCACAACACGTTCACATTCATGAAGATTCAAGTTTTCGTATATTTTTTCCGCAGTTTGCAGAGTTGTTCGACTCTCTTCTTCAAATGGGGTTGGTAGTGTAGTTACTAAGTGATGTTTGGAGGGGAAGGTGAAAAGAGCATTCTTGACTTTTTATATATTTGATTTAGAAAATAAAATTTTGGGTAGTGTATTCACTACAAAAGTGAGTGCAAATAACATGGGCCATAAAATTATATTAAAACAAACAGACAATTGTGAAAAAAGGCCATGGTGTATACCTAATATATCAAATATGCCCTACCCATTTACAAAAACTCTTTCCTAGCCAATTTAATGTAAAAAGACTGAATTGCCCTTAAACAAATTAATTTGGATCAATTTCATCCCTGCCCGAAAAATAATCAAAGGTGACCGAAATTTTGAATTCTTGAACCAAAGACATTGTTCGCCCTTCTCCTTTCCCTTGCTTGCTCAGCGCCATTTTCCTGCAATCCATCTCCGACTTGTAAGCGGGCTCCGACCAGTTGAGTGAGTTATCCCAAAAGCTTCCCCCAGCTGTGTGATTCTTCTCCGTTGCTTCTTTACTGTATTTGATACCAAGGCACGTTTCATTCTTCTCCTTTTGTTTTTCTTTACCTTTTACTATGGTATTGTGAAATTGATATCTTATTTTGTATAATTCGACTTCGAATACTCATTAGGTTGTTCTTGAACTAGGGTTACTTGTGAATTTTATATGTGTGGGCACTGTGTGAAATTAGGTTACGCAATCGTGTCATTTTTTTCTGTGTTTTTTCAATTTATTTTCTCCCCAATTAGCGACCGACAACGGATGTAATGGGCTATTCGATCGCGATGTTGCGGTCCCCAATTAAGTCTATGAATAGAATGTTAGTTGTAACCTCAATTCCAATTGTACTTTGTATACAATATCATCTGTTTGCAATATCAGTTTACTCTCTGTTTGATATTCATTTGAACTGCTTGCTTGATTTTGACATATGATATGTTAATGCGTTGTTTTTTTTTAAAAATATTATAGGTAAAATCATGTCGAACTTGTGTTTAAAGTCTAGAGTTGATTTCTCGCTAATAAATGTTATCAAAGGACGATTATCGGCCGATAACATTACGAGGTTTGAACAAAGCTGCTTTGGACATTTGTTACATTTGAAGAAGTAAAATTTCCATGGTCATCTAATCACGCACCTTTTAAAGTGTGTTGATTCTTCTTGTATGTCAACAAACGATGTAAATTTCAATGTCGGTGGCGTAGTATGTAAGTTTGGACCTCCTGAATTTGCTCTAGTAACTGTTTACGATTTGGGGTAAGACCATCATCTCTCCCATCTCACTCACTATTGTATGACAAGTACTTTAGGGAGTATGGGTCAAACGTCTTCCTTAGTACCATCAAAACAATTTTTGTTGAAGAAGTAGACCCGACATCTGAAGATTCCTTGAAAGTTGCTTACCTATTGATTGCGTACGGTTTCTTCCTTGTCAAACATAGGCAAATTTCTAAGGTTGACATGCCATTTTTCAGTGTTGTGGATGATTTGGGTTTGTTTAATGATTTCCACTGGGGGACGATAGCTTATACCTTTTTAGTCGAAGATGTTAGGAGTAGGTTGTCTGTAAAGGTAAAGGTTGATAAGTACAGAAGTAGGAAGTTGGAGAAGAAGAGAAAAGGAGGTGAGAAAAGTGTTGGTGGTTGTGGAATAGACTGTTATGGTTTTGTTAATGCAATTCAATACTGGGCTTTTGAAGCAATGCCCTGGGTTGCTAATCTTAGTTCTGTTCAACGTGATACCATTGATACCGATTTTCGACCTAGGATGCTACTCTGGTCTCCTATTGGTAACCCCAAGTATAATCTGCTGAGTAATCAGTTGGATGCTAGTTCAAGGTTTCCGGAAGAGGTATGCAATATGTAAATTAATTTTCTGGTCACATCTTGATGTTTTATTATTTAATTTTAACCTACCTGTTACTCATCATTTTATAGGTTGTACATCATAGGCTGATGCCCACAGATTTGGAGAACCTGAGTACACAGTATACTAGTGCTTTAGAGTGGGAGCAAAAGTACTGTGTAGTTAGTGTTGGGCCATCTGTAGATAAACGAGCTGTTTCTGAGTCTGAGTCGGAAGACGAAGAATTGTTTGAGGCTGAGTCCAAAGGTGAATTTGGTAAAAGGTTTGAGTCTGTTTTGTTGAAGCTGGAGAATTCTAGTGTTGAAAATAAGAAAATGCTGGAGGAGACCAGGGTTTATCAAATTAACATTGAAAAGAAATTTGAAGAGTCCATGAAGGCTTTTCAAGTTAACATGGAAAAGAAGTTTGAAGAGTCCATGAAGGCTTATCAAGTTAGCATGGAGAAGAAGTTTGAAGAGTCGGTGAAGGATATTAAAATTGCATTTGAATATGTCAAAAGCCATCAAAACCAGAGTGATGAGAATTACAAAAGTTTACAAAACAGTTTCCGGTGAATCCTGCGGAGGCAACATACAGTGAAGACACACCTGATAAGGTACACTTTTGATCTAATTCTCTATTTCAACTAACAATTTCTGTTAGCATTTTTATATTATTCTCTATGAATAAAATTTTCTTTAGTCTTTGGAACCCAGCACCTTATTTGGAAACGACAAAGGAAAGTCAGTTTCCCATGATGATGAATTAATATCACCTGAGTTGCAAACTCCACAATCACATTGCAATGAATCCCCACAATCCGGAGATGCCAAAGAGGGTGGTTTTGCAGAACCCTGTGGACGCGTTGAATTGGATGAGGCATCTCTTGATCATCAAACAAGACAACCACTTTCACACGAGACCCTAGAAAGCGGAGATGCCAAAGATTGTGGAGTTGCTGAAATGGATGAAGGATCAAATGACCATCCAACTCCACATCTAGTTTCCAATGAGACCCCACAATCACAATCTGGAGATGCGAGGGAGACTGGGTTTGGAATGGATGATCAAACTCCACATCATGTTGATGCTGCCACAGCCCCAGGGAATGAGATTGAATCAACACGTGTTAGTGTAAAATATTTCTAAGTTTCAATTTACCTCTTCAAATAGTTGTGTTGGCTTCATAAACTTTCAACTAACTAAATTGCGGCAGGTGTCACCATGCAAAGCAATTGTACTGTTCTCTCCACCGATCACTACTGCACAAGACAGCATTTCATCAGAGGTTTGATAATTTCATATTATTTCTAACTTTTATTAATGATTGTTTCTTAGGCAAACTCAAATTTTCGTTTCAATATCGTACAACCATCCTCCAAGCCCAAAATGTAGCACATGAGAGTCCTGTTGCGCATGGAGCCGATGCGAGTACGTTGGTGGATGTCGCAGGTCGTAGTAAATTGGAGGTGGATACATCCGGTGACGGAATAGAGGTACGTTGTTTAAACCATTTATGTTCAGTAAATTTACAGATATTTGTAGCTAAATGATTACATATGTTCATTTTTCAGATTTCCCTTGATGAAGATGCTATTTGTCCTTCCACTAAATCTCGTAAGATTTTAAAGAAACAAACTGCAATACGACCTCCTCGCCATAAGCTGCCTGGTAAATGCACAATCTCCCCGTTCACAGACCCGACGAAGCGTAGGTTTCCTTGGCCGCAACAGGTCCTTTAATTTTTTTTTTTTGTGGTTTTGATATAGTGTAATTAATAGTTTCATATTGATTTCATACCGTTTGTTTTTTGTTCGCTTAACCTGGCGCACAGGAGGTCTCCATGGTGTTGGAGAGGATGGATCACATTGATTCTGAAATTAGAGAGAATGGGAAATACTGACCGTTTTACACGTACAGTAAGGCGGAAGTAAAGGATTTTGGTGCTCTTCTCAGACGAAAGAAGAACCCTGTTTCATTTAGTGTCCCGCTCTTCCCCGATAGGCGAAGATCGTTCGAGGCTAGTTGGTTCAAGGATATTTGGTCTGCAAGAGGATGGTTGAGTCTATGGGTATTAATCAAACCTCTCTTTAGTCTATGCTATTGTTTTTTACGTTTTTGTTATAAGATGTTTAACCCCATTAAATTTTGTGTTGTCATTCTTGTAGAACCTCGACATTTTGATGCATGTTGTGATGCTGAAGGTTAGAAAATGGCCAGAAATGTTTAAACCTAAATGGACAATTGTAGATGGTGCATTTTGGGTAAGACAATCTATTTTCTACGTTAAAATTTCTTAATTTTTTAGGGTGTAATGCAACATTTTCTTCGATGCACTTATACCTTTAGAATTTTTCCTGGGTAATCCATTTTTGTTTTGTTTGGCAGGATTCCTTGCTTAGGCTTGCATTAGAATCCAGGGTACCGGGGAAATATACAAGCAAAAACAAATTTGATTGGAGTTCAAGGGGTAGACTTCTCATGCCCTACCTAGAGGGAATACTGCCCATTTACGGACGGGGACTAAGTTGGGCAGAAGCAGACAGTGTTTTCGGTATTGCTCGTATAAATGATAACCACTGGGTTCTTTTTGAAATTCAGCCTCGAGAGTCCATGATCAAAGTGTACGATTTGTTGTGTGTATCTTTTCCGAATTGGAATGGGAGGGAGGAATTTGCATTATTCGCTTCAGCTCTCGGAGATATATCTGGTGGTAATAAAGTTTACCGTATTGCTCTTAGCCCTGACTCCCCTGGTCAGTTGAATAACTACGATTGTGGTGTGATGTGCATCAAGTTTTTTTAGTGTTTAATTTCTGGTATTTCATTCCGGGAAATTGATGTGAAAAAAATACTTCTCTATCGTCAGTACTTGTGTTTAGATATATATAGGATATCACAGATGAGCAAATGATATGATGACATTGTTATCTATTGTAGTTGTAATGATTGAAATATTTTAAATTTAATTTTCTTCCGATTCTGTCTTGCAATTAGACATATGTTAAGTATTTAAGACATATTTTAGATTAAATGGATAAAGTCTAAATTTAATACTGGTTAAAATTTTATAATTTTTGATGTCATGTTACTGTGGAGAGTTCGTTTCTATATGCATATGTTAATATTAAAAGGCTAACATCAAAGGTTCTCATTTTCTGTAGATTAAAGACATGTGAATTGATGTGGAGTTGTGTGGATTGAAGTGGAATTTAGTGGATTGATGTGGATATATATTTTATTTCTACATGCATATGTTAATATTAAAAGGCTAACATCAAACGTTCTCATTTTATGTAGATTAAAGACATGTTTAAAGATAGGAGTGTGCAAAATACGGTTCAAACCGAAAAAACCGACCAAACCAAACCAAAATATAAATTTTATTTTGGTTTTCGGTTTATGGTTCGGTTTACGGTTTTAAAAATTGAATTTTTTTTATTTCGGTTCGGTTTACGGTTTTTACAAATCAAAAACCGTAAAATCCAAACCGAACCGAAATAATTAAATAAATATATATATATATATATATAATAAATTATTAGTTAGATAAGTTAATACTAATAGATAATGATAACTATGAATTGTTAATATAATATATTAATAATATTAGTTACATGAAATTGAAGATGAAGTCTTTCTGGTTGCTTTTGGTTGTATTCAAGATCTTTGTTGATTTTGTGTTTTGGTTTTATTCAAGAGTTGTGTTTGTTTTGTTTATTGAAGATGATTTTTGTAAAAATTAGTATTTAGATGTTGGAATGTTGCAAATAATTGAATAATACAAGTATTTTGATGTTAAAAAATATTAGTTTGAATTAGAAAAACAAAAAAAGCCTAAGAAATTTCGGTTTTCGGTTTGGGACCGAAACCGAACCGAAATATTTCGGTTTGGGACCGAACGGTTTTTTAAAATATGGTTCGGTTTTCAGTTTATAAAAAAATATTGGTTTGGTTTACGGTTTGGCTAGTATGGTTCGGTTCGGGGACCGAACCGACCGTTGCACACCCCTATTTAAAGATGTGGAGTTGTATGGATTGATGTGGAAATATATTTTATTTCCACATATATATGTTAATATTAAAAGGCTAACATCAAACGTTCTCATTATATGTGGAATAAAGACATGTGGATTGATGTGGATTTGTGTAGATTGAAGTGGAATTTAGTGGATTGATGTGGATATATATTTTATTTCTACATGCATATGTTAATATTAAAAGACTAACATCAAACGTTCTCATTTTATGTAGATTAAAGACATGTTTAAAGATGTGGAGTTGTGTGGATTTTATTTCCACATATATATGTTAATATTAAAAGGCTAACATCAAACGTTCTCATTATATGTGGAATAAAGACATGTTTAAAGATGTGGAGTTGTGTGGATTGATGTGGAGTTGTGTGGCTTGATGTGGAAATATACTTCATTTCTATATGCATATGTTAATATTAAAAGGCTAACATCAAAGGTTCTCATTTTTTGTATATTAAAGACATGTGGATTGATGTGGAGTTGTGTGGATTGAAGTGGAATTTAGTGGATTGATGTGGAAATATATTTTATTTCTACATGCATATGTTAATATTAAAAGACTAACATCAAAAGTTCTCATTATATGTGGAATAAAGACATGTGGATTGATGTGGAGTTGTGTGGATTGAAGTGGAATTTAGTGGACTGATGTGGAAATATATTTTATTTCTACATGCATATGTTAATATTAAATGACTAACATCAAAGGTTCTCATTTTACCGTTTCAAGTATGGAGAGTTCATTAGTTTTAGGATTTTATGTAGAGAAACATGTGGAAATTACATTTTTCAAATTAAGAAAACTGTGGATTGATGATGTGGAATACTCGTTTTCCAAAAAAAAAAAACTAGTGGATTTATGTGGAATAATGTGTTATTTCGACACATTGATCTTATTGAAATGAAAATGTTAAAATGTCCTCATTTTAACATTTCAAGTATGGGTACTTCGGTAACTATTCTTCTGGAATGTCCAAAATATTGTCGTTGTATTATGAGAATAGTTTTTTTATTTTCAATTTTTTTTAACATCCACAAACCCATACCCATTTACATGTAACATTTATGACAACTACGAAGCAATTCACATATTCAACAATAGTTTATACATTTATTATATGTGGACTTATGTGGATTTCTGGGGAAAATAGCGAAAAAAGACGTATACATAATAAATATTAAATAACCTACATATTTTTACAGTAAAGCATAATAATACTGTAAATTTCAGTACATTTTTGCTTGTTTATTTTTTCAGTAAAACATATTAATACTGTTTGAAATCTGACATATACCACTATGATATATTCCATCACTCCTCCACCCGTGATACTTGTATCCCACATGGTTCCACTACAAACAAAAATGTACTTGTTGACCAATGAATGACCAACGAAACCCTCATTTCACACTTGGCTACTTTACTTAATTAAAGTTTACTTTCCAGATTTTTTTTATTACATTGTTTGTTATTTAAATTTTTCATAAATATGGTCATGTCACCTATCACACCTCCCATTTTCAGTATAATCTATTATGTGTACTCCTTATGTTTCATCCTGGGTTCTAAAGAACCTCTTTGAGAGATGCGAGAATTCCATTTTTTGGACTCCTGAATTTGATAAGTCTCTCGCAGAACAACTTTTGGTTGAGTGCAAGGAGGGTCGTTGGAAAGTAGGCAGTATTGAAAATCTTCATGCAATCGAGCACGCGACTTTTTATTTGAATTTGTCGTTTCCAACGCGAAAATTTACAGTGGATGAGGTTTTACAACGTGTGATCTCGTTCAAATCTCGGCATGATTGTTGGTTTATGATGATAAACACGAAGGGACCTTGCGTATGGGATCGCGATTTCACCGGAATTTCGGCTACTGTTGATATTTGGGATTTTTGGTTGGATGTAAGATTTAAAATAATATATGCTTTTATTAGGGAATTATTTAATCAGGAACGGGTCTAATTGGAGTCGAATTGGGAACAGGTCAATCAATGCGCCGCTTGGATTGGACTGGGATTGGGCACGGCTGAAGGCGCCGCTTCGATTGGACTGGGATTGGTTTCAGTTGTCATAATTTGCTTTTGGGGGAATAGGTGTTGGCGCCATTTATAAGAAATTGGCACCACACTGTGATTTTTTAGTAATTTCTTTTTTCTGGCCCTAATTTTATAATAATTGGCCCTAATTTTATAATAATTGGGATTATTCGGGTTTGGTTTGAAAACGAAGGTATTAACTGCCGCTATGAAGAATAGTGTGAACTTGTGTGGAATAGTGTGGTATAAATGTGAAATAATGTATATTGGGTTTACAAATTAACAACCGATATGTAGAATAATGTGGACTGTGTGTAATAGTGTGGTATAAATGTGAAATAAGGTATATTGGGTTTACAAAATTAACTACCGTTATGTAGAATAGTGTGGACTATGTGGAATAGTGTGGTCTAAATGTGGAATAATGTATATTGGGTTGCAATAAAACTACCGCTATGTGGAATAGTGTGGACTGGTGTGGAATAGAATAGTGTGGTCTAAATATGGAATAATGTGTATTGGGTTGCAATAAAACTACCGCTATGTGGAATAGTGTGGACTGGTGTGGAATAGAATAGTGTGGTCTAAATGTGGAATAATGTGGTATAAATGTGAAATAATGTATATTGGGTTTACAAATTAACAATCGATATGTAGAATAGTGTGGACTGTGTGTAATAGTGTGGTATAAATGTGAAATGATGTATATTGGGTTTACAAGTGTGGAATAGTGTGGTCTAAATGTGAAATAATGTATATTGGGTTGCAATAAAACTACCTCTATGTGGAATAGTGTGGATTGGTGTGGAATAGAATAGTGTGGTCTAAATGTGGAATAATGTGTATTGGGTTGCAATAAAACTACCGTTATGTGGAATAGTGTGGACTGGTGTGGAATAGAATAATGTGGTCTAAATGTGAAATAATGTGTATTAAATTGAAATACAGTAAAATAACGTGGACATGAAGTTCTTATTAACATAGTGTGGTCTAAATGTGGAATAATGTGTGGTCTAAACATAGTGTGGTCTAAATATTCCAGGAGGAGAAAATAATTAATAATTGTATTCCACACACTTAACAACCCACTCCACTACACTCCGACACATTCCACATGAACTACATTGTTTCCACCACCCAAAAAATTAAACACAGTTAATAATAAAGGAACATGCATCTACAAGTTAGAATGCGCCACATTCCATCACAGTCCACAAACTTAACAATACACTCCACTACACTCCGTCCCATTCCACATCAACTAAGTAGTTACCACCACTTAAAAAAACTAAGACAAATAATAATGAAATTAACGTATATATACAAGCTAGATTATGCTACATCCCATTCACATTACAACACTTCTCAAAGTATTACAAAATATACCAAATAGCAGAATACAGATCATTAATTAATATTCCAAAGTTGAATGTTAGTACATTAGGAATGACTCCTTTGAGGAGGACGACAGGATGACTCTGGTTCATCCAATGAATGTTGACTTTTTCCAGAATTTAAAGGCATGAACACATGGCAGGTTGCTTGATTGTGGTCAAACCCATGGCAGCGTGAGCATTGCTGTCTCTTGCGCTTCTTCTTAGGCTTCAGTTCTAATTTGGCTTTCTTCCTGCTCATCCTTGGCCGACCAGCTTGCCTGTGTATAGGTGGTGGATTGCATACAACATCTTTCGTATTTTCAGAAACACACCAGTTTTTCGGATCGGGTACGGGCATTACTGAACCAGCCCACATTCGTCACACACTATCAGATGTGTAGCAAATATCGACATACCTACTCACTTTCAAATTACGCTTCCTGTAAAAACACCAATAAAGCAAGCAATGAGCATACTAATCACATGTCAACATTATTAACGAACCAATAAACATAATAATCACAAATATCAGCAAAATAATATTGTACGACAAATATACATCGCACCTGATGGCAGCGTGAGCATGAACGCATGGACTACCTTCTTTTTCAAATTGAAAGCATGAGTAGGTACGCTTATCCAAGTCGACCATGTAACTGATGTTTTCCCTGGACACTGTAAACTGATATGCAGTCACCTGCTCGACGCTGTGTGAATCGACCATTATTTGTTGCCTCGAAAGGATATTGGATACACGCGAGCAAAGGTAACCAGACTCTGAACCTAGCTCAGTACTCCTTTCGTTGAACCAATCTTGCATAACATGTCTAATTGCTTCTAAAACAAAGACAACTGGCTTATCACATGCCCAAAGAATTCGACTGTTCCACGACTCTGCACAGTTTGACGTCATGAACTCATACCGACGAGTTTTGCAGTGAACTCGTGACCAGCGATCAAACCCTTTACTTCGTAGAGATTCACCCAGTTTACCTCCAGAAACACTATCAAGAACACTCATGCATCTACATATTATTCCAAATTATTTAAATTAAAACACAACAGTAAGAACTCAAAAACATGTTATGCAAAAATAACTAAAGGATAAAGAATTTACAATTTAGATGTACCTGTTGAATTCATCAGGAATATAGGTATGTGCTGCTGATGAGAAACAATCTGCCACAGTCTTCCCGTATTTAGCATATTTCTTGTTTAGATGAAAAAAACAGAAACCTTGAGCTACACCCGGAAAAACAGTCTCAACAACATGTATTATGCTCAAGTGTTGGTCAGACACAAACAAAAGACCTGGAGGTGAACCAAAGGCTTCTCTTAATCGATGAAGGAACCATGTCCATGACTCATTGTTTTCTACAGCACCAATGCCCATAGCCAGGGGAAACAGTCGATGGTTCACATCTTGGGTAACAGCAACAAATACAATACCCTTGTATTTTCCCTTCAAGTGAGTTCCATCGACAACTATAACAGGCCTTGCGTGTTTAAAACCATCGATTGTAGCACGAAGCGCAAAAAAAAAATTTGAACCTACCATCATGTTCCCTTAAAAGCTTCATTTGAGATTCGGGATTTGCAGTACCTAGCATTTCCAGGTAAGAAGGAAGCATCTTAAATGACTCAAGATGATTTCCATATATTATGTCGGCCATGCGATGCTTCGACCTAAAGGATTGGCCATACAACACATTCATCCCATACATTTTACTCAACTCTGTTTGGATACTCTTGGGTGTGTAGGCATCCTCCCTGTCCTTCTGTTTGTTAGCAAATATGGACCCAAGCACTTTTGAAGGGAGCCTTCTTGGTCGATTGCGATCGGGATCAAAACGACATGTGTGACTTTTACAAAGGCTGAACCCCCATACCCCTTTCGTAGACCTTGCATTGATTGCAAAGGAACATTCCGAATTAGGACAGACGACACCCCATCTCTCAGCACACGACCGTGCAATACGAAACTCTAAGTGATTGTTAAGATGGTGGAGACCAACAGAGTGAACCATTTCTGCTTTGGACAAAAATACGTCTTTTGTGGATAACTGTCCAGGAACGTGCTTTTGGAAGGTTGGTGGGGAATGTACTTCCTGGGGATGTAAATTTTTGGGGATGAGTGGGAGCAACCAAGGATCAGGAATAGGCAGATTAGGTACTGGATGGGTGGTTATTGGGGGTGGACAGTCATCTTCATCCTCTGATTCATAGGAGGAGTATGAAGATTCAGAACAGTGGGGACTACTTAACTCTTTGTCACTATCTATAGACACTACGTGATCGGGAATATTTGGGGGAAAACTAAAATTATTAGAAGCTAAATCCTCCAAACCATTCACATTTTTTTTAACAGATGAACTTGTCGTGCCCTGCTCACCTAAATCTTCACAAATGGGGATTTCAAATGACTCACTGAACACATAAACCTCGGGGGCATCTGAACAAGTAAGAAACGACTCGACATCATCATCGTTCTTAATCTCAACAAAAATATTTTTTACCTTTGATGGAGATCCGAATTTTGCAAGTTCGAAAAATGTATAATATTTCCCGCAGCTAGTTGGACCACAGAATTCAAGAACAAGTCTACTAAAGTTACTGAGCTTCATCTTCTGCTCAAATATCCGAACAACACCAAAACTGCCACCAACATATTTCGAATCTTCAAAAAATCCATTATAATGTACACCAAAAAATTTCCTTGTCTTCATATCTATTCTTGTAAAACAATGAAGATATAAATTAATACTACAAACTTAAGTTACAGTAAAACAGGGAAGCAAAACAGGGGTAGTTAAATACCGTGTAAAATAAGTGACCAGATTTAAATTCAACGCGCAAATAACAAGGAATAACAAGAAGAAAACCAATCAATGTACATGGTTAACGAAAGAAATTTGAGAAAAAACAAGAGCCCGAAAATTGAGAGTCGAAAAAAATAGAATACATACCTTCAAATTCACGAAAGCTTTCAACTTGAAGTTAACCGTAACAATTCGCATAAGCTTTCAACAAAACACGTTTTCTGTTTTCACATTCGAAAACAAACCCATCTCCAATTCGTTTGATTGCTTTCAAAAGCCAACTACAACCCACCCACGTTTTACCGTTAACAATGGTGGAAATTGCACCCAGCTCCAATTCGATTGATTGCTTTCAAAACCAACTACAACCTACCTACGTTTTCCGTTAAAAATGGGGAAAATTGCATTTGAGGGGGAAGTTGGATGAAAAGATCGAATTTTGCAACAATTGAGGAGGGAAATTGAAATTAAATTGATTGATGCAAAAATTCTTTTCTACCCAATCGGTCAGCTTAGGGCAGGGGATTCAAAGGGAATAAAATATTTCTTTTAGGGGTCAAAATGTAATTATACCCTTGAAATGACTAGAAAGGAAATTTTGCAAATGGTTAGGGCATTTTTGATATAAGACATATACACCATAGCTAAAAAAGAATTTGCCCCTAAAACAAATCCATTTATAAGGCCCATAGGAATCAAATTTAACTTGGTAACTGGTAAGTGTAGCTCATTAAAAAGGGGCTGACTATATACCCCTTCATACTTATTAGATACATCCACTCAATTTATATATTATTATAATATATTTATTACATAATTTTAATATCTTAATTATTCAAATTTTTTTACATATTTAATACACCCACCAAGAATTTCAAGAGTCGCCACCATACATGAGAAACTAGGGGAGAGTCGGAGCCGACGTTGCAACACGAACATTAATTGAAAACCTTCTTGTGGTTGCACCACCATTTTATCCTTCGTATGGTGGTTATTGCAACCTTATAAGCTCAATAATAAGTATGTTACTGTTATTCCCGCATTTTGAAAAAAAAAAAATCCCGACACTGTATTTTCGAAAAATAGTTGAGTTTTCGAAAAAAAACTTGTCGAAAAATGACAAAAAATTCGACAAAATATTTTCGAAAACCTATGTTTCTACAAGATTTAGCCGAAATCCTAACCACATTTCGAAAATTTTTTGTCGAAATCCTTACCATTTTTCGAAAAATCAGGTTAAAAAATACAGTGTCCGGATTTTTTTTTTCAAAATGCGGGAATAACAGTAACACACTTATTATTGAGCTTATAAGGTTGCAGCAACCACCATACGAGGGATAAAATGATGGTGCATCCACAAGAAGGTTTTCAATTAATGCTCGTGTTGCAGCGTCGGCTCCGATTCCCCCTAGTTTATCACGTATGGTGGTGATTCTTGAAATTCTTGGTGGGTGTATTATATATATATATATATATATATATATATATATATATATATATAAATTGAATAATTAAGACATTAAAATCATTTAATAAATATATTATAATAATATATAAATTGAGTGGGTGTATTTATATATAGTCAGTCCCCATTAAAAATCAATCATCGTAAAAATTGTGCAATATATTCCTTTCCAAAAAAAATTTGTGCAATATATTGAAAACGAATAAAAATTTTGTGAGCCATAATCCAACCCCAAAGAACAAACAAACACTGCAGAACCTATTAATGAGAACGAAATGGGCCAAGTACAAACCCAAGAAGAACAACCCAAGAGAGCTCATAAAGGCCCATCAAAATATCTACTGGGCTCGTCAAAGTTGAAGAAAACGAAGTCCAAGGGAAAATTAAAGAGTAGGGATATTTTCACCCCCACAGTTTGATTGTTCACCCCCCTAAATTTTTGTTCTAAAATTTTTTTAGAACATTTGTCATTTGTTCGAAAAAATGACTAGAACATTATTCATCCCCCACAAAAATACCTAAATGTTCTAATCGTATTTTCGAACAAATGACACATGTTCTAAAAAAAAATTCGAACAAAAATTTGGGGGTGAACAATCAAATGGTGGGGGTGAAAATATCCCTACTCAAAATTAAACAAGCCTAAAACCTTGTGACCATCTAAGAATTTTGAAGACTATCCGTGTATGTTGCACGGGTGTGGAGACACAATAGTAGGGGCAATACAATAGGAGTTTGGCAATACAAATTTTTAGAAAATTTAGGGTGCAATTCGTCAAACATATATATATTTATTTATATTTTATTATACATAAAAACTACTAAAAATATATATATATATAAATTTTAAAAATTTATAAATCAAATGTATGTAATTCATCTCTCACCCAAAACTTAAGCATATTTAATAATTTAATATAATTAAGTAACAAAATATCAATTCAAGTTTCATTAGGACAATTCATAAATCATACTCCCTCTGTCCCACAATTATTTGCATACTTTCCTTATTCGTATGTCCCACAATTGTTGCACACTCAAAAAAGAAAACACTTTTATAAACTACACCCTCACAATATTCACATATTTACAAGAATTGTCATTACTTTTTGCCTTTTGGGCCCACACTACACTCAATTCAATCAATTTCTTCATTTTATACCCCTCAAAACGCTACTCATTAATTTTTTTTCTTAAAAATGGCATCCACCTCATGGTGCAAATATTAGTGGGACAGAGGGAGTAATAGTGAATTCAATCTAAAACGAGTGTCACATTGTCAATTTAAATATATTACATAATAAAATTGAATTGAAATAGCATATATAATGTTTAAAAAGTTGGCAGGGCCGATCCTAGGAATTGTGGAGCCTAAGTCGATTTTAAAACTGGGCCCCTCAATTATACTACTGTATATACAATATAAAATTTCAAATGGCATGAAATAAAATATTGTACAATACTAAAACAAAAAAATGTTAATGCTTAAATTAATATGACGAATATTTTCAAACTAGCTACTAAAATACAATCCGCCCAGTTTTAGAGGAAAAAACATTACTCCATCCGTTTCAAAATAAATGTCTTTTTAGGTTTCTTCACACATATTAAGACACCTAATATTTATCATAATTACCACTATAAAAATTACATTTTAAAAAAAAGAATTGATTTTATTGGTTCAAAACAATCTATAGACTACTTTATATGCACTGGAAAGTGTTTCAAAGGCTAAAATGATATTTATTTTGAAAAAAATGTAAAGTGCTAAAAAGTCATTTATTTTGAAATGGAGGGACTAATTACATCTGTATAATCAATTTGTTCAGTCAAGTCTTTCTCAATTGATAACATAGTTAATCCATTCAATCTATCTTGAGACATTGTATCAAATTTAAATCACAAAATTATTATTACTTATTAATCAATAAGTATTTTAATATAATTTTTTTTTATCATACAAGTATACTAATAAAAGAAGAAGAAGATAAATCATAATCTCATGAATATAAATTACTTGGTAGAGTTTTGAAATTTGGAGTTTTTCTTTTTTTAGATTCCGTAACTCAGGACCTCTAGATAGACAAGCAAAAGCTTTAGCCGCAAGACAAATGCTCAATATGTATTGATCTTGTGAAATTATATAAATATATATATATATATAAATAATTTTAGGCCCCTAAAAATTATAAAATTATCGGCAAACGAGTCGACCGACTCGTTGGCCTCCAAATAGGAGTGGCCCTGCAAGTTGGATTCGCGCAGCGGATTCGAGAATCTAGTAGTTGGATTCACCAAGTGGCAGCCGAATTCGCCACGTGACAAATAAGATATAATTCAAGAATTGCATCCTTTTAGGGGACGGATGAGAATTCGATATTGCATGCCTCTTTCCATTTAACCCAATCAGGGCGCTTCCGGCACTCGGCGATTGTTTTGGGTTCTGGATCTAGATCATTTATAATGGAAAGGGCGATTGACGCTGCAAATGTGTCGTCGATGACAGTAATATTTCTATTGAATGTTTCTCCCATATTTGTGAAGTTCACAGAGACTTCGACGTTTACGTCAACCAGACCTTCCTCATTTCCCATTGTATCCGGGTCTGGTTGTTCTACGGTCCTAGTGCATGGAATATTTTGTGCACGTGCTTCATCACTAGGACTCTCGTCTCCTAGAGACTTTGAGTTATCTAGACAAATCTCTTCTAGAGATTTTACATTCGACTGACCAGATTTGTTAGCCTTTCATTTAGGTGTGTTACTATCTCTTGAGTGTCTCTTAGGCTTTTGGCGTGTGGGGGCATGAGTACTCGTTTTGCTTGGGACCTCAACCCTTTGGGGAGCATTTACTGCAGGTATATGCGATTTAGTTACACCTCTATGGTCAGTGAACGTGTCTGGAAGATTATTTGCTAAGTTTTGCAAGTTAATGATCTTCTGAACTTCTAGTTCAGATAGATTAGTGCACGGATCTAGATACTGAAGATTACTTAGATTCCACGTAAGCTCCCGGCATTCATTCAATTTTGAATTCGGATCTCCCCCTAATGCCGGGAAGTAATCTTCATCGAACGTGCAATCAGCGAACCGGGCCGTTAATTGATCCCCGGAGAAAGGCTCGAGGTATTTCACGATGGATGGAGAGTCATATCCGACGTAAATACCGAGTTTCCTTTGTGGGCCCATATAGGTCCGCTTTGGTATCGTTATTGGAACGTATACCGCACATCCAAAAATACGCAGATGGGAAATGCTAGGTTCTTTCCCACGCACTAACTGTAGAGGGAAATGATCATTATATGCAGTTGGACGGATTTGGATTAAGTGCGATGCATGTAGGACTGCATGCCCCCAGCATGAGGTGGGTAGTTTGGAGTTCATAAGCAATGGTCTCGCGATAAGTTTGATACGTTTTATTAGCGCCTCAGCAAGACCATTTTGGGTATGGACGTAGGGGACTGAATGCTCCACTTTAATTCCCAGGGCCATACAGTAATCTGTAAAGGCCTTCGAGCTGAACTCAGCTGCATTATCCATGCGAATCGATTTGATTGGATAATCCGGGAATTGAGCTCTAAGCCCGATAGTCTTTGCAATGAGCTTTGCAAAAGCTTGATTGCGGGTGGACAGCAAACATGCAAATGTCCACCTAGTGGAGGCATCAATAAGGACCATAAAATAATGAAACGGTCCTGATGCTGGGTGAATCGGTCCGCAAATGTCTCCTTGAATTCGCTCAAGGAAAACCGGAGACTCTAGTCCAACCTTAGTGCGCGACGGGCGCACTATTAGCTTACCCCTAGAACATGCATCACAAAAATATTCATCAACAGGAGGGATTCTATTATTCGTAATATTATGACCAGTGGAATTAGATAGAATCCTACGTATCATTGTTTGTCCCGGATGACCTAACCGCTGATGCCATAATTTAAAGGAATTTGGGTCATGGAATTTCATACTCATCGCTAGATGGGAACTAGACGGCCGGATGTAGGAATAGTACAATTCGGGGGAGAAGTAAGGAAGTTTTTCTATAACTTATTTATGGCTACCTCGAGTAATAGTCATCAAAAGGTATTCGTTATTGTTCTCAGTTTCAGTTTCAATGTGATATTCATTAGTCCTAATATCTCTAAAACTGAGCAGGGTACACTTAAACTGTGGAAACAATAAGGCATTATTCATTATGAGTTCGGTACCCACGGGGAGGACAATGGAAGCTCTTCTGGACCCCCACTATCAACCTACTATCATTGCTATTGTAGTTATACTACCCTTACGATTTAACAAGTTATGAAAGAACTTCTTATCTCTTAAGATTGCATGAGTGGTGGCGCTATCTACCAAACATAAAACACAATCTCAATCCATCATGCCAGAGGAAATAGCCCAAACCTAATAGCTGATATGTTTACTAGCCATGAAAAGCAATATCCAAGTAAATATAATGGACAACGTTAAGGTAAACACATCGAAGCTAAAACATAATATTATCCATAAAATAAAATATCTGAAAGAAAGGATCCAAATATAAAGTACTCAAACAATCAAATACACAAATCACTCATCATCTCCAAGGTCCTTGAGCTTGATGCCCAGAGGATCGACGTCGTCTTAGTCAAAGTCTGCTTCAGGCAGTCTGGCATGGTGAGATTCGACTCTAGGGGCCTTCCCCTTGCCGTCCTTCTGCTGCTTTTGATAAGCCTCAACCAAGTTCTTGGGAGTGCGACACGTGCGAGACCAATAGCCTCTGCATCTGTAGCAGGACTGCTTAACCTTGCCAGATGAAGAGCGAAATTCGAGGTTCTGTGACCACCGGATGTACTACGACCTCGGCCTTTAACCCAGATCATCTTACTCTCTCCCCCTTCCACGTTTGCAACCAATAATATAATTGTCCCTATACTGCTGCTGGAGTATAAGGTTGCTAGCATGGAATATTGATAGATTGTTCTGTATCAACTGGGTTACAATACGGTGCAAAGCAGAGTTGTACTCCGTTATAGACTTAAGGTCTTGGAAATGGAGTCTCAACCAATCGTATTGTACCGGAGGGGGGAGTATCTCATTTTATTATTGGAAACGATCCTACAGGGAGTTCCACAACATTCCGGGGTCCCTGAATGAGGATCTGAATGATGAATTCCTCACTCAGGTGGTTCATGAGAAAAATCAACGCTTTCGCCTTCAGGGCGTTAGTGAATTTCGAACCTTCGAGAAATTATTTCGCTCAACTCATTTAAGGCTAGATGGAACTCGATATCTAGCGCCCATGTCAGGTAGTTATTACCATCGAGAGCAAGCCCATCGAATTCTTTCATGGTAATATCATATATTTTCACTACGATTTTAAAGTGACATGGTAAGAGTTGTGACCAATTTATTGACAACGGAGAAATAAGGATTTATTTGATTATTCTAGAGCACATAGATACAAGTATTGGGTGCCGTCTACCCAAAACATAAATTTACGGTCCGACAAATACTGAGCGCCACCTACCCGGGCATAATATGCGGACTATAAAGAAATAAACTGTGTGCGGAAAAGTAATGCACGTAGGATAATTAAATCACATAAACATGCATAAAAAATTAAGGAAGATAATCACATGAAAATAATTTCTAGAAAATATACGATTTAATAGACAGAGGAAATAATCATAAGAATAATTATTTCATGTATATTAACGCAATTTAACAAAATATTTTCAAGATTAAAATAAATTAAACACGGATTTTATGATATCAAGAACACAAACGAAATAGGGTTAAGAGATCACAAGAATCTGAGGAAAAACGCCGCGTGGGTCGCGCACGGCGGACGGAGGGGCGTCGCACGTAGGGTGGCCGTTTATGGGTGCGTGCGCATGCGGTAACGGGCGCGGGTGTGCACAACGACGGGCGAGTGCGCGCGGCAACGGGCGCGGGGTTGTGCGGCAGGCGGGCGCGCACGGCGACGGGCGTACGCAGCAGGCGGGCGCGAGCGCGCACGGCGCTGGGGCGAGATGGGCGTGGGCGCGCGGTGCGAGCGTGCGCGGCGACTGGCGCGATGTGCACGCGGGTGCACGCAGCGCTGGGCGTGCAACGGGCGTGTGCCGTGCGGCGTTGGGCGCGCGACGGGCGTGCGTCGTGCGGCGCTGGGGGCGCGACGGGCGCTGCCTTCATGTGGCGTCGTCTCGTGTGGCGGACGGCAGCGGTCGTACGCCTTCGGAACGTCGGCCGTTGCTCATCAATTCAATACTCAATAATTAAATCCAATAATCAATCATGAATCAAATAAATTCATAGCAAGGGTACACATGAAAACATAGAAATTCATATGAAAATAAATTAAGGGCGTACCGTATGATCTTGGTTAGAGACTCGTGCTGATAACGTGTTGTAAATAAGTGCGTAAATTAAAGAGACAACATTTGTTGACCCAGTTCGTCGGGAACGACTACGTCTGGGGGCGATCCAAGCCAAGAGTTTCACTAATGATCTTGTGTATGACAGTGATTACAATTATGAATACAATGATCTATTTATAAGAATAAAACCCTAGTCTAAGATATAAAGCCCGTTGGGTTTCTTGGTCCATAAGTAATGTCCACATCAAATCTTCTACATTTGGAATAATAAATCTTCTAGATTTACAAAAATCTTGATAACTATCACTATAAAAGTATTTAAAAAAAATTATTTTACAAATAAAATTTATTACCTTTAATTAGAAAAATAATTTTCTACAAATTGAGTTCACAATATATTAACAATAATAATTCATAAAAATAGACTTTTACAATTCAAATTCATCATCTATGAACATAAATTTCACAAAATAGCCCTAAAAATGATATTATAATAGTTGACAATGTGCAAAAAATATAAAAATTAATTTTTTTAAAAAAATTAATTTTTTCAAATAAACTATTTTTTTTAAGGCGGGCCGACTCGCCCCTACTCACCCCCAACCCGTAAAAGCCTGCGGCCCAAATGGGCCAGCCCATTTAGGCCCGTTTCTAAACGGGCTAAGAAATCCTTAACCCAACCCTCATTTTAAGTATGGTGGGGCGGACCGACCCAATGGGCCCAACCCACTTTGACAACTCTATTTTTCGAGGAAATGTGACGTGGGGCACCCATTTTTACGTCGGGATCTGTTTCAGCAACCATTATCCCACGCCTCGAAAGAGATTAAAAAAATAATGACACGTGGGTCTTGTCCCACATACTATATCAACATGCCATGACCCTCAATCAAAGCTGACCTCAACGGTCAACCACCTCATCCTCGAGGGCACCACAGAGGATGGACAGTGGGGAAATTGTTGTGGCACTAATTATTCGAGGCGTGGGACATGGGCCTTCATGCTCGACCTCGTAGGTCTAGGTCATCTTGCGAGTCAGTTTCAGTCATGTATGTGTCAACCTCACCGAGAAGGACTTCTAAGGTGAGGACGAAAGGAGCTCGATGACTGGGGCTGCAACGAGATTAACGACGATGTTGCTCGGCGATTTTGGGACCACAACGAGATCATTGGGTGACTAGGACCACGGTGAACTCTGGAGTCAACGTAGGAACCATTCTCCCTTTAGGATCCCATTAAACGAGGTCTATATTTGAAATAAAGAGACATACAAGGTCAAGACCCTATTATAGGAAGCAGATCCTATTGACTTGGTCGGGATTTTTCGAAAAATATTTTCCTACTCCCCCACAAGAGTACGAGATCATCGTATTAGTGAAAGTAGGTTAGGACCAAGTAGTTATCGAACCCAAATGATTTAGGAATGCAGTGGAACCTCAAAGTTGTGTGTCGGCATGGTACTATAGTGACGAGCAAATTGGCATATGAAAATTAACCTAAGCAAATATTAAATCTAGAAAATAATTAAACAATTAACCTAACTTTCAATCAAGAAAGTGCAAGAAAGAGAAATGCTTCAAGTGTCTTCACTATGTAATCCACTAGTGTGTGACAAATTTACAACTTACATTACCTTTTTCTAGATGTTTGCTAAGATCGATCACGAACGTGTGTAGACCAATCCCTTTTGAGGCATAGGTGAACAACGTGGACTAACTAGCAAGCTCCTAATTATATCCCATAAGCTCCTAAGATCGTGAATATCAAGAAACACGCGATGCATCTCTAGAATTCCCCCTTCACTAAGTACCCAAATATTCAAATTAAGGTACCTAATGTCTAATGATGGGGGATCTAGCAACCGACCCTCTCTCGGTTAAGCCGATTACTATTTAACTCAAATTAATTAACCAAAGTTTTCACCTAAATACCAATCATGCATACCCAACTCTCGTTGCAATACACAAAATTAAATATATAAGCTAATAAAATCAACTAATTAATTGAGACATACAAAGCCCACCAATAGAAACATTCACATCATGAAATAGACATAATCAAAGCTATAAATCCATCAACACACTAATTTCATACATTAATTCAACACTCAAAGAAATTCTATAAGCTAAAACAACTAAAAATGAAATTAACCATTAATGCTTGAAAAAAAAAGTATCACCTCAAATGGTCTTCAAAGCATAAATCCTTACATGAAATTGAAATACCCATTAATTCTCTCTCAAATCTGATAAAAGGAGTATATATAGTGCATGAGAAGAGAGGATCGAAAATGGGATTAAAATGCGAAAATGGGCAGGATTCGGAACCCATTGGTCGAGCGGTGGTGCTCGATCAAACATGGCCGAGCGAGTGGTTGGCTCTGGAAAGAATGGGAGAAATGCTATTTGGTAAAGGAAAAGAAAAAATGTTTTTTTCTAATTTTGAATTAAGTAGTGCTGAAAGTTTTTCAACCATCTTGCATGTGGGCCCCAACCTTCTGTCACATGGACGTGGCAAATAAGCTGGGCCCAGTTCCTTTTCCTCTCTCTGGAGACACGGAGCAATCTCGGCACTTTTCTGGCTTCGAAATGCAATTTCGGCTACGCGGTAGCTTATAGGTGGCTTTCGTTCCCGATGGTGGCATTAATTCCCAGTGGTGGCGGCTTCGTTTTCCAGCAACGAGAATGAGGGATGGAGTTAAAGGTGTGAGGCTTCGTAATAAGGAATATTCTAATGTGTAGAATATTCCTTATTACCCCCCTCCTAAGTTGTGTGTGGGATTATCATCAACACGCAACATGGATCGTAAAAATTCAAATAAAGGTCAAGCTAAACTCTTGGTAAAGATGTTCGCGACCTGAAGCTCCGAGGGAATAAACGTTGTCTCTAGCTTCTGATCAGCGACTAGTTCTCGAATAAAGTAACAATCAATGTCAATGTATTTGGCACGTTTATGAGAGATAGGATTCTGACTTAAAAATAAGGAGCTTTTATTGTCACAAAGAAGCACAGGTCGGGAGGGGGGTAGTGCACGAAGCTCACAGAGAAGGTAAGTTAGCCATATAATCTCTTGGGCAGCATTAGCTAGTGCACGGTACTCTGATTCACAGCTCGAATGAGCAACAATGGGCTGCTTCTTGGCACTCCAGGAAACCAAATTCCCGCAAAGGTAAAGGGCATAACCATAGGTGGATCGCCGAGTATCTTCACAGCGAGCCCAATCAGCATCTGAGAAACCCAATATATTATACTCTGGGAAACGAGAGAATGTAAGACCATAGTGGATAATGCCCTTAACGTATCGAAGTATACGTTTAATCGCCAAGAAGTGATCTTCTGTAGGCACTTGAAGAAATTGGCTGACATGATTGACAGCATACGAGACAAGCCTGAAGCCCATGAATGAGTTCTAACATTCTCACCAAATTGATGACGTGGACCAATCCAGGAAGGACACACACGTACGGACCTGACATGAAGACAGACTTCAGACTGCACTTTCAACGGGCAAGTATTAAATGGATCATTAAATGTAATTACCTATTCCATGCAAGGTCGGTTGCTGCATGGGAGATATGTCCGTTGAACAACCCTACGTAGATTAATAGAAGGCTATCTCCTCCAACGGATAGTTTTCAAATCCATCTATAAATACAGAAGGCCTTGAACCCATTCAAGGTTATGGGAAATTTCCAAGCCAGAAATTACTCAAACTCTGAAGCATTCAAGCATTCAACAATCTAAAAGAAGCACTCAAAACAAGATAAATTTCCCAAGTGTTTCTTAGATTAAGTGAGAGTTATTCTGTATTCCACTGAGCTTTCAAGCCATATCTTAAGCTTAGAGTGATTATCCATCCTTAGCATAACTTAGCCTTGTAGGATAATCACACCTTAGTTGGAATCCAAACTAAAACCAAAACCCTCTAGTTAGGTTTGTTGGTTGAAGTTGTTTAGTGAAGTTAGGAAGGAGTTTGTATAGGTCAGTGAGGTTAGCTGATCTTGGTGCACCTTGGCACGTTAAAAATAAGTTAATCCCAAGCAGTGGATTATCCTGTTCAATCAGGATCGTGGACGTAGGAGCTTGAGTCTCTGAACCACATTAAACTCCTTGTGTTCTTACTGCTTTGATATTGTTCTTAACTGCTTATTTGTTTAAGTCATTCATTGCATTAGCTTTATCAGGCTTGAATCAATCAGCCTGATCATCAACCTGACCACTGCCCTATTAATCACTATTTCAGAAAAGAGTAATCAAGTTTTCAGAAAGCAAACATTAACAAGACTATAAACTTTCAGGTCGCACGCATTTCCGCACTAAACTTAAGTTGATAGTTTATCAACTGACCAACATTCAGTGCAGTCAGTATGTGTGTTATCAACCCTGAGTTCTTTACCACTCTGAGCAAGGGGACTCAGTCAGTTTGAAAGTGAGAAAAATATGTATACGTGTATCCCCCCCCAATACACGTATCCCTCAGTCTCGTACCGGGACCAATAAGTGGTATCAGAGCGGTGGTTCAAAAGACCATTGACTTTGAATACTAATAGTTTCAGAGGTGAAACTGTTTATGGTCACTGAACAGATCTGAGTTTGCTTTTCATAAAACTTGCATTATCATGACTTCGAGGAGACTTGAAGCTTTGTTACCTAAATTCTCTGTTTCTAACTTTGTCTACTGGAATTTCAGACTTGAGGTACATCTAGATGCCATCCATGACCAGATGTTGCGTGTTCTCAGTGAGGGAGCGATCAAGATCACTATTCCCAATGTCAGAGGACTGGGGTATGAGCATCTTGACATTGGCGTATATGTTCCTAAGGAGAGGAAGGATATGACCAATGATGAGATCAAAATGGTGGAACTGGACAATGTGGCCAGAAACATCATCTTGCATACGGTGCCTTTCGAGGAGTCAGCAAGGCTGATGAACTTAAAGACGGCTAAGGAGGTCTGGGATGAGCTGACCAGGATGTGCGAAGGGTCAGAAAAGATAAAGGAGAACAAGAGGAATATTGTCATTCAGAAGTTCAAAGCATTCGAGATGCTGCCTGATGAGACGATAGATCAGATGGAGTCAAGATTCATTAAGTTGATGAATGAGTTGGTGATGTTGGATAAGGATGTTCCAAAGAGAGATGTTGCTTCTAAGATCCTAAATGCCCTTCCTGAGAGATGGGACAACAGTGTAATTATGCTAAAGAACACTCAGGATATGAGTAACATAACTTTTGCTTTACTTTTTTCAGAGCTCAAAGCACTGGAATATGATCTAAACAAAAGAAAGAAGAAAGTTCAGCAAGAAGAAGAGGAAAAAGATAAATCCCCTGAGAAAAGCGTGGCGTTCAAAGCCAAGTCAGAACCTGTCAAGTCTTCATCAAAGTCACTGATGGAGATGAGCAAGGAAGAGCTTGCTGAGGAGTACAGCTTGATGACCAGACGCTTTGAGAAGCTAAATTCCAGGTTTGGTCGTTATAAGAAATATTATCAGAATACTCATGATAGGAAACCTGAAGAAACCCACCAAAGCTCAAGGAGATATGAGGAAAGAAGGAACACTGACCACAGGAGAGATCGTGGCGATGAAAGAAGATACTCAGACCCAAAGCCTGATTGAAGAGATGAACAGAGACGTACTCGTGATGATAGGCACTCAGGGAAGCCAGAAAGCTCATCAAGACCTAGGGAACCTGACTCAAGAAGGAACCCTGAGCCAAGGAAAGAAAGAGGAGATGAGCAAGCTGTGTGTTACAACTTCAACAAGAGTGGGCACTATCAGTACGATTACCCAGAGTTGAGTGCACGTGAGAGAGAGGACAGGAGGGCCAAGAGAGACCAGAGGTACACTGACCGGAGAGCTATGCTCGGTGAGGAAGCTACAGACTCGGATGGTCCTGAGGAGAGGTCGCCTGAACTTTTCTCTGATGATGAGTACGATGATGTCTGCCTTATGGCAAGGGAGGAACCTGAGGTAACATCTAACTCTGTGTGTGGTTCGTACACTGGTCAAAATCCTGAGCCTAGCTCAGAGTTAGCCAGAGAAATGAACCTTCAGATCTGTTTGGATCAATTGATGGTTGATTTCTCCATGCTACAGGAAATTAATGTCTTCTTGGTAGAGGAGAACCAGAAATTGAGTACTGAGGTTCAAAACCTAAATGATCAACTCACTCAGTCAGATCTGAAAGAGTCAGCTCAAATTGTGAGACTAACTCAAGAAATTGACATGATCAATGCTGAACGTCTCCCAAGAGAGAAGATTCTGAAAGAACTGGCTGACGAAGAGCTGGCCAGGAAGAAGGAGCTGAAGGTACTCAAAAGTAAGTTTGATGACCTCTTTGCCAAACATGAAATTCTGAAAAAGAGTGAGGACTCTCTCAAGAAAAAGGTTGCAACAATGAATAAATCCTCAGTGGCTAGAGAGGAAATAAATATCAGTCAGATGCTTGGGAATGAGAAAAAGGGATCAGGATATGTTCCTAAGAAATCCTCACAGGGTCAATCTCATGTTGCTTCAGGGAGCAACACTGAGAGGGTTTTTGTTCAGGCAGGCCAGAACAAAGAAGGTTGTACTTCAGGCCCGCCAGACTGATAAGGGCAAAGAAACTGTTGACACAGTCAGGGTTGCCCCCAAGGTTGCTAAGCCAAAACCCAAGGGAAAGGTTAAGCAACCTAATGAGGCCCCTGATAGCTCAGGCCAGAGAACACCTCAGCGAAAGCAGAGGAAGACTCAGGGCAAGAGTCATCAGACTGGTCAATGAGGGTACCATCATTCTTGGTAATACCAACAGGGAAGGCCTAACATGATGACTCCCCCATGGTTTTGGCATCCTGATGCCTATAATTGTTTTCCTTTCCCTCACTTGCCTAGGGGGAACAGAAAACAGGGCACTTATCAAGAACAAGCCCAGAGACCTGCTGCACCCAGGCCTAGGAAGAATAGGAGGCTAGCCCAAAAGGAACCCACTCAGGCTCCTGTGAAGCCTAAGCCTGACACCCATACACCATCTTCTTCTCAGGCTAAGAAGAAGAAAGTTGTGTATGTAGATGTTTCAGGGAGACAGATTTACCACTCTGAGGCAATCAGGATTGTGAAGCAAGTCTGGATCCCGAAGGGTACAACTGACACAATAGGACCCAACACCCAATGGGTACCTAAAGCCTAATTATTTGCAGGCGGCTATGGATCACATCAAGAGGAGAGGAGACTCAACCAAGGCTGTTTGGTACCTAGACAGTGGTTGCTCAAGGCATATGACTGGAATGAACAGTCTTCTCCAAGAATTTCAAGCTAAAGATGGTCCACAGGTAACCTTTGGTGATAACTCAAAAGGTTTTACTAAAAGTTTTGGTGTCTTGGTAATAGGTACAGTCAGAGTGGAGAATGTGTCCTTTGTGTAAGGGCTAAAGCACAACCTGTTGTCAGTAAGCCAGTTCTGTGACAAAGGTTTCAGTGTTGAGTTCTCATCTAATATATGTTCAGTCAAGGACAAATTAACACAAGTGCTTCTATCAGGTATTAGGAAAGGTAATGTTTATCTCGCTGACTGGAGCAGCACTATTCATAATACTTGTTTTGTTGCTAAAAGCTCCTTAGAGCTCAGTTGGTTATGGCATAAAAGATTAAGCCATCTGAACTTCAAGATTCTTAACAAAATTTCTAGACAGACACTTGTTGAAGGTCTACCTAATGAAGTTTTTAGCAAAGATCATGTGTGCAAAGCCTGTTAGGAAGAGAAGCATGTCAGAGCATCATTTAAGGAGAAAGCTTCCTTCTCCACTGACAGGATTCTTCAGCTCTTGCACATGGATTTATTTGGTCCTATAACACCTGTAAGTATGAATGGTAGGAAATATACCCTTGTGGTTATTGATGATTATTCTAGATATACTTGGGTTATTTTCTTGTTAAATAAGAAGGAAACACAGGTGAAGCTTCCAGAGTTGCTCAGAAGACACAGCAATGAGAAGAATCATCCCATTACTAAGATCAGGTCTGACAAGGGCACTGAATTTATAAATTCATATATTTCTAATTTCTGTAATGAACTTGGTATTGCTCATGAGACTTCTGCAGCTAGAACCCCACAACAGAATGGTGTTGCAGAAAGGAGAAACAGAACACTGAAGGAAGCTGTCAGGACCATGTTGGCTGAGTCAGGATTGCCTAAGAAGTTTTGGGCTGAGGCAATCAACAATGCATGCTACACTCAGAACAGATCCATGCTGAACAAACAACATGCACAGACCCCATATGAGACTTGGAATAAGAGGAAGCCTCGTATCTCTTACTTTTATATATTTGGTTGTAAGTGCTTCATCCTCAACAATGGGAAGACCCAATTGAAAGTCTTTGATAGCAAATCTGATGAAGGAATATTCTTAGGATATTCTGAAATCAGTAAAGCATTCAGGGTTTACAATTGTAGGACCCTTATTGTGGAAGAATCACCCCATGTTGTGTTTGATGAATCTGTCACTGAGTCTAGGATAAGGGAGTTGGATCCTGACACTAAGGAGGTCACAAGGAGAGTGACAAGGCTGAGCTTAAAGAATCAGCCTGGTCCCAAGGTCAAAATTGTGCCAATTCCAAGATGTGATGATGACGACAATCAGGAAGATGATCCAAGAGCCACTCCTAAGCCCAGCACATCAGGGATTGTTGAGCCTCAGATTGAAGAACAGGCTCAACCCGAGGTAAGCACCGTCTATGAAGATGCGGTCGCAGTTGAGACGGTTCTGGAGTCACCTCATCAAGGGGGAATCGATGTCCCTAACATTGAGTTGGTAAATCCCTTTGGTATAGACTCAGGATCATCCCCTTCTGTTCAATATCCTGAATTTTTTTAGCCTGTAGATACTAACATTGCAGGTACTTCAGGAACAACTCCTGGCAAAAGAACATGGCTAGAGGACCATCCCATTGACCAAGTCATTGGTGATCCAACTGAGGGAGTCAGGACCAGACGGTTCCATGGTGAGAACGCACTGTTCTGTTGCTTTCTCTCTGAGCAAGAGCCTCAGAACATTGAAGAAGCTCTCACTGACTCGAACTGAATTATAGCCATGCAAGAGGAGTTGAATCAGTTCACAAGGAATCAAGTTTGGGAACTGGTAGATAGACCTAGGCATAAAGGTGTTATTGGTACCAAGTAGGTCTTCAAGAACAAGAAGGATGCGAATGGTGTTGTAGTAAGGAACAAGACAAGATTGGTTGCAAAGGGGTATTGTCAGTCTGAAGGGATAGACTATGATGAGACCTTTACTCCAGTGGCTAGGTTGGAAACTATCAAGTTGTTCCTTGCTTAAGCAACATACAAGAAGTTTAAGGTGTATCAAATGGACGTTAAGAGTGCCTTCCTGAATGGTGTACTCAATGAAGAGGTATGTTGAACAACCTCCCGGGTTTGAGGTTGGAGATAGAGTATACCATTTGAAGAAATCACTCTATGGACGTAAGCAAGCTCCTAGAGCTTGGTATGATACCATCTCTCAATTCCTGACTGGCCATGGGTTCAAGAAGGGAACCGTGGATAGGACCTTGTTCAGGATCACTGAAGGTAATGGCATTCTCTTGGTCCAAATTTATGTGGATGACATAATATTTGGATCACCAAATCATCAGCTTTGTGAGAAATTCTCTAAGTTGATGACTGGTAAATTTGAGATGTCAATGATGGGAGAGATGAACTTCTTCTTAGGATTGCAGGTCAAACAGACTGATCAAGGGGTTTTTATTAATCAGGCCAAGTATACAAGAGAATTGATTCAGAAGTTTGGAGTTCTGAATAGCAATCCAGCTAGGATCCCAATGAACACCAATTGGAAGATGGATCCTGACACTGAAGGGACTTCAGTGAATCAGACTGAGTACCGAGGGCTGATAGGATCATTGTTGTACCTGACTGCAAGTAGGCCTGACATTACTTTTGCAGTTGGTGTGTGTGCTAGGTATCAATCTGACCCCAAGAGAAGTCATTTGGAGGCTGCTATGAGGATACTTAATTATTTGAAAAGGACAGTCAATATGGGACTATGGTATCCTTCATATGACAACTTAGAGCTGGCAGGTTATTCAGATGCAGATTATGGAGGTTGTAGGATTGATAGGAAATCAACCTCAGGGACATATCAGTTTTTGGGGAGTAAGTTAATCTCGTGGTTTAGTAAGAAGTAGAATTCAGTGGCAACACCCACAACTGAGGCTGAGTATATGGCTGCAAGTAGTTGTCGTGCTCAGATTTTATGGTTGAGGCAACAATTGAGAGACTACCAGGTGTTTGCAAATGAGGTCCCAATTTATTGTGACAACAATAGTGTCATAGCAATCACTCAGAACCCAGTGCTTCACACAAGGTGCAAGCATGTGGATATTAAGCATCACTTCATTCGAGATCATGTGGAGAAGAAGGATATTAGGATGGAGAAAATTCACACTGACAGGCAGAGAGCTGACATCTTGACTAAGCCTTTTGCTGAAGCAAGATTTATGGAACTGTCAGTGGAGTTAGGACTCTTAGATCCGGGAGAGCAGTCAGTATAGGATCTAGGGGGAACTCAGGCCAGACTCGACTCAGCGAGGTATCAGGGTGCTACAATGTCTCCCTGACAGGTATGAGTTCTATCCTGACCCTTGTGAATTTCAAGTGTCTCACTGAGTCCTTCGTACTTAAAATCTTTATTAAATGCATTTTTTTTTCATTTAAAGCGCGCATTTTGATATTTAAACCCACGCACAGCGGAGCATTTAATACGTTCAGTTACTTTATCATATACATGTCCGTTTTATACGGAATATGACTGATACGGAAATTAATCCTGGCCTTTCATTTTAAAACTTTTCAAATTTAGGATTAATCCCAACCTCACGTCTGAGTAACTGACTAATTCATATCAATCTAGAATGCCATTTGAGAAATTTACGCAAACACAAACGCACACTGAACATTCCCTTGTTCAAACCTTCAATCACAAATTTCTCAAAAACTCTCAAATTCTTCAATGGCATTCATGGACACCACCTGGTCTACCGACAACCTTGAAGATGTTGTCGATAACAAGTTGGTTAACATGGAACACATCATTTCCATGGAGGGGGCATGTCAATCGGTAAAGGAGATTCTCCCAGTTTTTTACTGGATCTCCAAGGCACAAATGGAGAAGTACTTCACCCAGAAACCCATCTCTGTGCTTCCAAAGGCAGTAGTGGAGGCATATCTGAACCTGTTCATTCGCAAGGGTGAGCTGTTCACCAGGGTGACCGTGCTTGTTCCGACGGGTGAGAAGGACAAGGATGGAGAGGAACTCTACAATGTCGAAACCCGGGACATTGACCTCAGGAAGGCCATAAAGGAGGTATATGGACTTCCGTGCTCTGGAATTAATCCCAGGACCTACAAGGAGAACAAAGAAGGCGAGCTTCTTTAGGAATGGACCAAGATTGGGTCACCGAAATTCAGGGCGAGGTAGCACAAGGACACCTTGAAGCCAGAATACCGTGCGCTGATTGATGTAGTCTCCAAGATAATCATGGGTACTACTGGCTCTCACGAGCAGCTCAGTTTGCCCAAGTTAAGGATTATGGGAGCCCTAGTTGATGGTGTTGAAGCCAACTGGGAGCAATTCTTCCTCGACCAGATAAATCAGGCCGCCACAGATAAATTAAGGAAGGATAAGGAGAAGAAGCATATCTCCGTGGGAACCATCCTTCCATTTGGGACAAGGCTGTTAATCCTGATCGTCCATGCCTGTCAGGGTTGTACCTTTGATTTGGAGGATGGCTTGTCTCCAAAGAAGATCATGTTCACCACTGCTGGTGACACATATGTTATTCTGGGCCTGACTGACCCCAATGCCCCTCCTAAGGGTCAGAGGAAGAAGCCTACAGGGAAAGGCAAGAAGGTGGTGACCAGCCTGTTCGAGAAGGTGGATGAGTTGTTTGAGAAGAACAAGGAGATAGAGGCTAAGATTGCAGCTGAGAAGGAGGCTGAGAAAGATGAGGTAGAGAAGGTCGTGGAGGAGAAGACGGCCAGGCTAAAGGTGGTACTGAAAAGCAAAGCCACAGCCAAAGGTGTTGAAAAAGGGACTGAGAAGGTCTCCAAGAGGGCCGGTTCTGAGGCTGAGGGGACTGACGATGACGTCAGGTTAGGAGGTGGGGAGCTTGTTAACAGGCCGCTGAAGAGGCTGGGGAAAGGGCCCAAGAGATCTCCAGCCAAGAAGCTGAGGGAGATCAGCACGATTAGGGAGGAGTCAAGCTCTCCAAGAGCCTCTGACTTGGAACAGGTTAGAGAAATAAACAACTCTGCAGAGCTGCTGCAACCTGAGTCCAATCCCACTGAACCCCCACCCTCAACCTTTCCCACAACTCACCTTGAACCCCAAACCACATCCAACCCTGACCCCCCCCCCCCCCCCCCACATCCACCACAACCACCTCTGAACCCATCATTCACCTCACTGAAACCATCCTACCTAATTCTAACCCTGAACCTACCCCTCCACAAACTGAGTCAGCGCCTAGCACTTCAAACATCACTGAGCCTGACCAGAACCCAGAGCCAATCACTTCCACGCCTAACCCTGAAGATTTCCCAACCTACCCCAATCCTAAAGACTGCCCCAAAACCACTACTGAAGGAGACTTCGCTGATGAGTTTCTGGACATGGAGGGCGAGGAGGAGTTGGATGCCGGGCTGATGGGAGTGATGTTTGAGAACACCCTCAGGGGGAATGCGTGTGAATGGGCTGCAAAGTGTTGGCCCAGCCTGCACAGATACAAGGAGCTGTGCTAGAATGTGATTGAGCTGAAGGTCTGGCTCGACTTTAAGCAGTCAAATATGCAAGAGCAGCACATGCTGGTCGATGCTAGAGGCTGGGAACACTGGGAGAGAGAGGAGGCCAGACTATGTTCATACTTCCATATCACCAGTTGGCTGCAGCTGCAACTTCGAGAAAAGCAGCTGGTGGATGGAATGAGGGCTGGTATGCAGGAGGACTTCGAGGATGAGCCCAAGGAAGATGATGATAAGGATGATAACCCTCAGGGCGGAGTGGATGAAAAGGAAGTGGAAGATACTGCGAAGGAGATAGATGCAGTAGACTCTGAGCCTCAGATTCAGGGGGAAGGTGAAAAGGAAGTTGGTGTCAAGGGTAGACCAACTGTTGAGGATGTTGTGAACATCTCAGCTGCCAATGATACATCAGTCAATGAAGGAATTCCCTGCCCTGAGACAAAGGAGGATGATGTAGAGGCATCCAAGTTGACTCCTAGTTCTGAGGGACTTGTTCCCGAAGTTCGAGCTGGCTTAGCTGAGCATGAGCAGACGGCTATGAACACTCCACAACTGCCTTCAGTGCACCCTGAAGAGGGGACTGATGCAGCAGGGGCTGACAAGGGAAAGCAGTCAATCACTGACGAGGCCGAAGAGGATGATGACGTGATCCTCACTGGGGTACGAAAAGCTGAGTTCAAAAGCATCGTCGAGGTGAAGAAGGAGAAGACGACTGAGAACTTGGTTGAGCTTCAAGAAGAAGTGATGAGGCTCAGGGCTGAAAAGGAAGAAGATTCTAATGTCCTTGCAAAGCACATCAAATGGACCAAGTCAGCCTACAACACACTTGCTAACAAGGAACTTATCTTGCTTAAACGTACAATGGTTGATACGGCAAAGTCAGTGAAGCAGGAGAGGCAGAAGATGAAGAAGGTGCTAAGGCGAACTCTGAATCGACTTGATGAGAAGGAGGAACAGCGTGGGCAGAAGCTAGAAAAGGCAGTGGAGCATCTAGCAACTCAGGTTGGAGCGCTTTTCACTCAGGCCCTAAATGGCTCAGCGGCCAAACTAGCGCTGGAGTCAGGGAGGATCGCTCAGTACTCTGAGTCAGTTGCACAAGAGTTGGCCAAGGCTATTCAGGAGTCTGCCAAGGTGATGTCAGAGGCCAACAGGATCAGTGATGAAACGTTAAGAATTGAGGCCAGAATCACCAAAGATGAACAAAGTCTCCACACCAACATGGAGATCTTTGAGAAGAAGTTAAATGCTGCCATCACCAGTGTCTCCTACGCTGGAACAGGAATCGCTTCAGGAGTTGACATGTTGAAAGAAGGAGTGCAACAAGTCTAATCATTAGTTGCCTTCGTTGTCAACAGTGGTCAAGAGGTGTTCAGAGAAGTGTTACCACCTCCTCCTGCCAAGGATGATGCCAAAAAGGGGGAAAAGAAGAAAAGATCTCGCCCTGAGGTATCGGAGGCAAACCCTGCAGAAGATGTAGTGTTTATGCAATCTCCTATGAAGTCAGCAAGGTTGGCGGTAGTAGCGGGTCAGGCTAGTGAACCTTCAGGAGAAGTTCCTCAAATCACTTCAAATCAGGAGTCTTCAGTTGTTCAGAAATCTCCCCCAGTAAACACAATGAAGAACCCAATCACCTACTCTACGGAAACGGTGGCTGAGTTATGTGCAGAGGCATGGGGAGCTAACCCTGAGAAGACTGAAGCTGAGCGCAGAGCTGAAATCGCTCAGAAGGAGAAGGTACGCATTCTTGAAAAGAAGGTTGAAAAGCTCACTGACCTCACTGACTTGCAACAAAGAGAACTTGACGATGCAGTGGTCAGTTTGCTAATGAGGAAGAAGGCGAAGCCTGAGCCGAGAAAGTACAGAAAGAGGCCTACAGTAAGGAAGTCAACAATTCTACAAGTCAGAAAACCTGTGGTGATTCAGAGGGAAGCTCTTGTCGATGAGTTCATCTCAGAGACGCTGAAAGAGTTTTAGGTTGACGCAAGCAATGTTTTAAAAGTCGATTGAGGCGTCCGAACTGAGACGCGCCTCAGTTCGAAATTTAAGAAAAACGCCTCAGAGGCGTACGCCTCTACCGAATAACCCGAGGCTTACGCCTCAGTAAACCGAGGCGGACCGAGGCGGTTCGAGGCATTCGGAGCGGTTCGAGGCGGTAGTTTCGATTGAAAAGCGAATTTGGATTTGGGCTTCACTGTTCGAAGAAAAAAACTAATGGGCTTTGTAAATTTTTGAAAAAAACTGACTGGGCTATTTTAGTTTAACCATAATTTTGACTTGTAAGAACAAAAAACCTAGAACTTACCTTTTTCAAACACACAAACACTCTCGTCTTCCTCTTCGCGCATCGACTTCACCGAGCGGCGACGACGACGGTGGCGCAGCTCTCCTGAGTGTCGCACGGCGGCGCATCTCCCAGCCGCACACTGGCACAGCGGCGCGGCCGACGGTTCTCCAGTGGCCGACGGTTCTCCGCACACTGGTATTTTTTCTTTGAGTTCTTTATGTTGTTTAAGTTACTGGTATATTACATATTATATATATATATATATATCTTATACACATATAGCTAGGAGGAGGAGAATATGTGGGCGGTGGGTATGAGAATACGTGGTGTAGTGAGTGATTACTTGGGTTGGTTAATTAATTATTTTAATATTTATAGTCGGTGGTGGTGTAGTGACTTGGTAGTTAATTATTTTAATTTTTAAAGTATACACTATATACGTATTTGAATTTTAATTAGTAGTATTTTATATAGTGTAGTTAGGTTTAGGTAAGTAAATAAATTAAGGCAGACTACAATTTAGTTATTTAATTACTCAATTTTTTAAAACATAGTTATTAGTTAATTTAAGTAATTAATCTTGCAAGACTAGTTAATTAATTAATTGAAGTCTAGATATTTTAGAAATGCAATTAATTAATCTATTAAAAGTATAAATTAATTGCAGTTATCAAAATGAGTGGGCCACAACGAAAAGATCCGGCATGGGATCATGTAATCGAAATCGAAGTACCGGCAGAAGGGAAAAAGAAGGGCTACAAGTATTTTCGCTGCAAATACTGTGAAAAAGATATCAAAGGTGGAGTAAAGAGAGTCAAGGATCACCTAGCAGGCACTCACAATAACATAGCTCCTTGTGATAAAGTAGATGATGAAGTTAGGAGGTTTATGATGAATTACTTGAAATCATTTGCGGAAGCAAAACATTCAAAACAACGGGAGCTCGATGAGATGATCGATGGAGGAGCTTATGTTGGTCATGGTAGTAGTAGTACTACGGGCACTCGTGGTCTTCCATTTGAAGGCAAGGGTTCTTGCAACCTTAGTGATAGGGCCGTCAGAGGGCCTTTAGATCGATACATGATCAATGAGGGCGAAGATTTGAATGATAAAGAAATTCCTCCTACAAATGCTAAAGAATTCAGGAGTCGAGTTTGTTTAGATATTGGACGGTTCTTTTTTGAGAACGAAATTCCATTCAACTGTGTTAGAAGCCCGTCATTCATCAGTATGGTGCGCTCAATTGGGAGTTATGGTCGAGGGTTGAAGCCTCCATCAATGCATGAGCTGAGTACATGGATCCTACAACAAGAAGTGAAGACAACAACTGATATTGTAGATGAGATCAAGGCAACTTGGAAGCACACTGGAGTTTCATTGTTATCAGATGGTTGGTCAGACATGAGAAACAGAAGTCTAATCAACTTTATTGTTAACAATAAACATGGGACGGTGTTTTTGAAGACTGTTGATGCAAGTAATGTTGTGAAAGATGCTGATAAATTGTTTGAGTTGCTTGATGAGGTTGTGGAAGAAATTGGTGAGGAACATGTTGTCCAGGTGATAACAGATAATGCAGTTGCATACAAGGCAGCTGGGCGCTAGTTAATGGAGAAGAGGACTAGCTTATATTGGACTCCATGTGCTGCTCATTGCATTGATCTAATGCTTGAGAAGATTGGTGAATTGCCACAACACAAGAATGCTTTGCTTAAAGCAAAGAAAGTGTCCAATTTCATCCACAACCATCAGTGGGTTTTGAGCTTAACAAGACAATTTGCTAAGAAAGATCTTCTTCGACCCGCTGCCACTGCCTATCTCACATTGGAGAGCATGTATGAGTTGAAGCAACCATTGCAGCAGATGTTTGTTTCAAAAGAATGGGAAGGATGTGCATGGGCGAAAAAAGAGGAAGGCAAAGCTGTGAAAAAAATTATCATGGCCGAGACATCATTTTGGGCTAGTGTGGTTTATTGTATTAAGACCACAAAGCCTCTTGTGGATGTATTGAGAATGGTAGATGGTGAACAGACTCCAGCGATGGGATTTATCTACGGTGCTATGGATGAGGCTAAAGAAAAAATAGCTAAGAATTTGAATAACGACTTAGCTGCATACAAGGAGATTTGGAGCATCATTGATGAGAAGTGGGAGAAGCAGTTGCACCGTAACTTACATGCAACTGCATACTATTTGAATCCACGATATAGGTGGAGTGAGAATGTTTCTGAGCATGTCGAGATAAAAAGGGGTTTGATCAAGGATGATGACAAATGTATGAAGATTGATGTTGCTCTTGACGAGTACAAAAACAAGAGAGGGTTATTTGGCACGAGGGCAGCTTTAGCTACATACAAAACACGCTCACCTGGTGAGTATTTATTTAAAAACTAAGCATTGACTTATTTTATTTTAATTCTAATAATTTTATAATTTATTTTTTTATTTTAATGTAGTTGATTGGTGGGAACATTTTGGAGATGAAGTACCCGAACTCAAATCATTTGCAATGAGAGTCTTGGGTCTTACTTGTTCGGCATCGGCTTGTGAGCGTAATTGGAGTACGTTCAATCAAGTGCATACAAAGAAGAGAAATCGTTTAACCACAATTAAGCTCAACAAGTTGGTGTACATCATGTACAACAAAAAGTTGAAGAACAAGCACTTGAAAAAACAATCAAGAAAGGCAGTGGAAGAAGATCCGTTGATTGTTGATGAGATACCTTCTGATGATGAGTGGGTAGTCAATCCGGATGACGAAGTCAATGTAGAAGAAGATGATACTAATGATTTTGAGGATGATTTGGATGAGGGGACAACTTCCTCCGTATCGAATAAGAGGAAGAGAGATGCCTCAAAGAAAGGTAATTTTTAGCAATTATTTTAAATTTAAGTTTAAAGCTAATAGGTTCTATACGAATAATTAATCATCTACTTATATTAATATGTAGGAAAAGGAAAAGTGGTTCCTACACTTGTGGATGAAGAAATTGATGAACCTTTTGATGAAGAAGGAAGTGAAGAAGAAGAAGGAGATGAAGATGAGAGTGAATGAGTGATCATGATAATTAAGTTGGGATGGAAAGATACTAATTTGCAACTATAAGACTTTTTAGTATTTGATTTGGTATTTGAATATGTTATGGTGGATTTATCGAATTGGTGGAATGATGGTATTAATTAGTATATTTTGATTTGGTTATGGATTTATGGTATTGGTATTAATTAGTATTTTTTTTTTGTTATATATGTAATATAATATATATATATATATATATATATATATTAAGTTTACGCCTCGGTTCCTACGCCTCGGTTCAAATCGGTTCTTACGCCTCGATTTACTATAGGAAAACGCCTCGGTTCCCAAACTAGTATTTTAAAACATTGGACGCAAGGGATGAGTTCGTCAGACTCTGGTATGTAGTGAAGAAATGGGGCGACACTGAAGACATCAATGCCCACTTCACTGACTACATGATGGAAAATCATCCTGAACTCATTCAGAAGATCTTGGAGGAAGCTGACGCAGCCAATGTCCAAGTGAAGGCTCTTGAGTTTATTGCTCGACCACCACCTCTAGTCCCTGGAACAAGCAAGCATGATACAAAGGTAATTATGACTGAAGTTCTGAAGATAGCCAAAGCTGAAGGTTATGTGAACCAACCTAAGAGAGTAGATGAGCTGAAGGTCAGAGTCTATGCTAGTTATGGACTCGAGCCTGAAATGAGATTGGTTTAGGTGTTCACTTTTTTTTATGTAATAGATCAGGTTCATTGTACTCATTCTATATTATCAATGAAATCTATTACTTTGCTCACAGACAAAAACTCAATGTCTTTTTGGCTGTTATTTAAATTCTGTACTTTATCAAGAATTGCTCTAACACTGACTTATCTTATAGATAGGGTTTTAATTCCTCTAAGTGTTTTTTGGATCTTTTCAGTGTTTTGGCATCATCAAAAAGGGGGAAATTGTTGAGACGTTGTCAGTTTTGATTAAGATCTCAAAGCCCCTGAAAAGATGATTTGCCTTAGAATGTCTTAGTCAGGCTAGTCTTGCTTAGGTGTTTATACTTAGTCATTTTACACTTCACATGTACTCAGTGAGAGAAGCACTTACTGATGTCAATCAAGACTTAGAGCCTGAAGACAAAGAGTATCATCCTGAACTTATGGCAGTCTTTCTAAGTTGGTTGAGTAAGTGTCAGTGATGAAGAGTATGACCCTGAGGTCATTACTAACTCAGTCCTGAAGGGAACAGGATTACACTGAGTAATGGGAAAAGACTTGGAGTAGGGCCAAGCAATGCAAAAGGAATGTCAGCGTCAGGACAAGACCGTTGTGCTCGAGAAAAAAAAACTTAATAAGACAAGCCTGAAGCCCAGAAATGAGTTCTGACATTCTCACCAACCTGATGACGTGGAACAATCCAGGAAGGACACACACGTACGGACCTGACATGAAGACTGGCTTCAGACTGCACCTTCAACGGGCAAGTATTAAATGGAGCATTAAATGCAATTACCTAATCCATGCAAGGTCGGCTGCTGTATGGGAGATATGTCCGTTGAACAACCCTACGTAGATGAATAGAAGGTTATCTCCTTCAACGGATAGTTTTCAAATCCCTCTATAAATACAGAAGGCCTTGAACCCATTCAAGGTTACAGGAAATTTTCAAGCCAGAAATTACTCAAACTCTCAAGCATTCAAGCATTCAGCAATCTAAAAGAAGCACTCGAAACAAGATAAATTTTCCAAGTGTTTCTTAGATTAAGTGAGAGTTATTCTGTATTCCACTGAGCTTTCAAGCCATATCTTCAGCTTAGAGTGATTATCCATCCTTAGCATAGCTTAGCCTTGTAAGGATAATCACACCTTAGTTGGAATCCAAACTAAAACCAAAACCCTCTAGTCAGGTTTGTTGGTTGAAGTTGTTTAGTGAAGTTAGGAAGGAGTTTGTATAGGTCAGTGAGGTTAGCTGATCTTGGTGCACCTTGGCACGTTAAAAACAAGTTAATCCCAAGTAGTGGATTATCCTGTTCAATCAGGATCGTGGACGTAGGAGCTTGAGTCTCTAAACCACGTTAAACTCCTTGTGATCTTACTGCTTTGATATTGTTCTTAACTACTTATTTGTTTAAGTCATTCATTGCATTAGCTTTATCAGGCTTGAATCAATCAGCCTGATCATCAACCTGAACACTGCCCTATTAAGCACTATTTCAGAAAAGAGTAATCAAGTTTTCAGAAAGCAAACATTAACAAGACTATAAACTTTCAGGGCTCACGCATTTCCGCACTGAACTTAAGTTGATAGTTTGCCAACTGACCAGCATTCAGTGCAGTCAGTAGGTGTGTTATCAACCCTGACTTCTTTACCACTCTGAGCAAGGGGACTCAGTCAGTTTAAAAGTGAGAAAATTTTGTATACGTGTATTCCCCCCCCCCCCCCATACACGTATCCCTCAATCTCGTACCGGGACCAACAAGTAACAATGATATCATCGACATATAGTAATAAAAATATAGTGCAATTATGTTTATGAATAAAGAACAAGGATGTATCAGAACGACTTTGGGTGAAGCCTAAAGTTTTAAGGAATGAGCTGAAGCGATCAAACTAAGCACGAGGGGCTTGGCGAAGACCATAAAGATCCTTCTTGAGTCTGCAGACATGATCTGGGAAGCGAGGGTCGATGAAGCCAGGTGAACTGGTTTGTTAAGAATGCCATGAAGAAAGGCATTTTTAACATCCAGTTGATGTAAGGGTCATTGTCGCTGTACAGCAACGGAGAGTATAACACGGACAGTAGCGGCTCGAACTACTAGACTGAAGGTATGATTGCAATCAAAACCAGGTATCTGAGAGAATCCTTGTGCGACCAAACAGGCTTTGTAACGGTCAATGGACCCATCAGATTTGAACTTCGTTCGAAAGACCCATTTAGAACCCACCACATTTGTATTAGGGGGTCGTGGTACCAGATCCCAAGTTTGTTTGGATGAAGGGCATCCATCTCCTCACGCATTGCTACAAGCCAGTGAGGGACTTTGAGGGCGGATTTGAAACCCTTTGGTACCTGAGAATCAGACAAAGAAGATAAAAGTGCATTAATGGCGATGT
The DNA here is from genome assembly GCA_947034835.1 of Ballota nigra. Lineage (NCBI taxonomy): Eukaryota > Viridiplantae > Streptophyta > Magnoliopsida > Lamiales > Lamiaceae > Ballota > Ballota nigra. The sequence continues at coordinate 43,300,542 of OX344724.1, read as the reverse complement.
CAACAAAGTATTTGGGCTTAAAAATACCAGATTTAGCACGAGTTCACATTGAATGATCGTTTAAGGGAGTAGGTGGTGGGGGAAATGGTACTGGCAGAGCTGGTATATCTGAAGAAACAGGAGTAGGATGGCTAGGCTCCACGTTTGCATGCCCATGAGCATCGTCCAGACAAGGTGGAGTATCCGGAATAGGATCATCCGAAATATTAACTGGTCCTATGGCCGGAAGTGGTGGTGACGCCTCGTCAGCAGACACACAAATGGAACAGGGTGGCGAACCTTGATCAAAAGACACAGTAGGCGCACCTACAACAGGAGCAGTGGCAGGGATAGGTACCTGTGGTTCAATAAAGCGAAAAAATTCAAAAGATCGATTAGCACTACGAGAAAAGTTATCTTTAATGACAGTATTCCTGTCATTATTGATTCTTTAATAAAAAATATTTAATAACAGGAAACAATCTTTAATGACAGGATCCTGTCATTACAGATTATTTCCTGTCATTAAAGACTTTTAGCTAGGGAAGCAATAGTGAGAGGACATGACATGATTGTTGTCACTAAAGGTCAATTTTCTTGTAGTGTAGAACTAGAATTTGCATTTTTAAACCGAAAACAAGTTTCATTAAATTGTGCATGTTGAGTAATGTAAACACGGGAAGCGGAAGGATCGAAACACCGAAACTCTTTATGCATGCTGCTATAGCCTAAGAAAATACAAGGTTGACTCCGATGAGATAATTTATTCTCAGCATAATCACGTAAGTAAGGGAAAACACGACTTCCAAAAACTTTGAAATTTGCATAATTCGGGACTGAACCAAAAAGAACTTCAAAAGAGGACTTGTTTTCTAACAAAGGGGTAGGAACTTTGATGATAATCCCACACACAACTTGAGGGGTGGTAATAAAGAATATTCTACACATATAGAATTTGAATTGTGTAAATATATTTTGTAATCTTTTTCTTGTAAAACATTGTTGTACAGTTATAAATACAGTGGAAACCTATCACCAGATTCACGGTGAATTCGTATCAATTACCTCTTCTTTACACTTCGTTTCCAGTTCGAAGCTTTTCCGAATGTCTTTGCTTCGAATTCCGGCCATAGAGTGCCATCGTGAAGCGTTCCGGCAATGAAATGGAGGCGGTGCTGCTTCTCTTTCCGGCGACGTGCAGCTTCAATTTCTGGGATTCCCGGCGTCGCGCGAGCTTCAGGCGTGAGCTCTTCCAGTTTCCGCATTAATCTTTCCTCATCTTGATTCGAAAAGGGCGTGAATAAGCTTCAATCCAGCTTTCCCTTTTTTTCTCTCTCACTTGCTAAAGATAAATGTGGGACCAGCTGCAATAATCAACATTTAAATGATCATAGCCTCAACTTTGTAGCAATCTGCCACCCAGGAACCAGCTGAGCTACGCCCATGCGGGCAATCATAGCCTCAACTTCAATTCCCATCTCAAAGTCTTCAAGTAGGTGGGCCTTCATTTTGGGCTTTGAATTAATCTTTCCTTGGGCCGTGAACTATTGAATAAAAATGAGCCCAATTCACTTCCTTCTCGATTTATCTCCTCTCGACCTCAATAAATTAACGGCTCGTTTGTTGCTTCAAAAATGTTTAATTTTCTGCAAAATAAACAAAACACACACAATTAATCACAAATGATCGAATTAAATGTAAATAATCACACGAAATGCAATAAAATAGACCAAATAAATGCACGATTTTCGAGCAATTCTCACACTAATCACCCATCAAATAAGGGGATCTTGTACTTTAGTACAAATGCACACCCACATAGGGACTAAACCAACTAACATGGGCAATTCGACATAGTCTTTGTAAGGGCTCAATCCATGCATTTGATTTAAGTATTACCCAAGATGCTAGAGCAACACAAGAAACATTCACTGTGCTATAAATATAGCATTTATGGTTCATAATAAAGAATCATTAATCTTAAAGCTCAAGTCTACACAAGACTTAATCCTCGTATATTTATTACATCAGTTATAGTGGTTCTTGAGCATTCATTTTTTTTTTCTTGAGCATTCATAACACCCATGCATTGAATATACCAACCCACTACATTTATTACTTGTAGCCGTTCACAAACCACATTTGTTTAGTTAATCCCACGGAGATCAAGAACGACTAGCAACATAAAACATAATATTTTCGTATGTATTCGTGAATTTTTTTTAAATATCACAAAAATAGTCTAAGATATTACGTCTCATGTATGAATAGTACTACCTCCGTCCCGTAGTACTTTTTATAGTTGTCGTTTTCTCATATTTTAGCGAACGAGTTTTTTATTACTCCTCATGTCCCAAACTTGTTTGCTATTTGCCGAAACTACCCCTACCCTTACTCAATCTATATTTCTATAAATGACAATACAACAATATTATTTTTTGCAATAATATATTTCCTACACTAGTATACTTACATCTCATGTTATTACTTTGCACATACTAATTAACATTTATTAATTAAACCCAATTTAGTTTAGGATGGTAAATAGTAAAGTAGCAAAAAACTTTGAGATGGAGGAAGTAATATTTAAAATGATAAAATAATTTTTAAGTTACTTTATAACAGATGAGAGATAGATCTATTATACCATACCTTAAAAATCACTTTGTTATTTTATATACTAATAAACAGCTCGTTCGCTAAAATATAAGAATAATGTAGTTGTGAAAAGTATTTGAGAGCGGAGAGAGTATAAGTTTTTGTGCAAGATAATGTCATGAACAAAAGTTCTGGAAATTGCCAAAATTGTATTTGGGTCATTATCTTCTAGCCCATTTAATTAATTAAATTTGGTTGAGCTTTGGTATTTTATCTTTAGGTCCATTTGAATATCATTTGTATTGCCTAGGTTTAAATAGGGAGAATTGGGAAATGAAAGCAAGAAGAAAACTTCAGTATCGTCTTTCTCCCCCATCTCTCTAATTCCTTCTAATTCTTTCTCCCTCAATTATTTTCTTTTCTAAATTATCTCCCACTCAGTTATACCGAAAAATCACACAAAATTATAAATTATCCTTGTTGTGTTGATCAGATCACTACAGATAATATCTCGTATATTTCGTATTCATGATATAGCTATACATTATCTAATTAATATTTTATCTATTAACGTATTTGAGGGGATATTCACCCACACAAAAATATTTTGTTCACCCAATTCTAATTTTTTTTAAAAATATTATTAATAAAAAATATTTAACTACCCTTTTATAATAAAATAAATATTACTTATTAAATACTCTTGCTTTTTAAACCCACATAAAATTTCAAAATCACGCACAAACATACATTACTCACTATTTTTTTGCTCACACAAATGTTCTTTCACAAACAATAAAACCATTATACAATATTAAATAATATTAATATTTTTTTTCTATGAATTCATTTACAAGTGTAAGAAAATTAAAGGGATCTTCTTCATGTGGTCGTGGGAGGGGGTGTGGGATTTAGAACGCCGGAAAAAATGGAAAAAATAGGGATACGATGAATGGTGGTTTTGAGTTGGGATGTAATTTCAAAGTTTTTTTTTCATTGGGGGGGGGGGGGGGGGGGAGAGGGGAATATGGAGAGTACAGTAGTGTGGTAACTTGATTTTCATTCATAGGTGTAGTACACAATATATACATGTAAGGTTTCTTGTGCTAGTGGTATTGAATCTAGCTAAATCAATCTAATGCCTAATTACAAGGAAATAATATATTTACATAATAATGTTTACAAGGAAAGTAATTAATGAATAATCTTGTGTTGATCTTGATTCTGATCTTCTGGTGATTTGATTTCTTGAGGGTAGTTTAGGAAGGCGAATAATGAAAATGAGGGTGAACAATTTTTTTTAAATTTAAATTACAAATTAAACTGATGGGTGTATATATATTTAGTTGAGTGGTGTAAATGAATATCAGGGTTATAGACTTATAGTTATAAATTTTAAGGAGGTGTACTAAGAAAAAATGAAATGTAGCTAAAATATATAGTAGGTTAACTTAGGAGTTGATTAGGCGTGAAATTGTTATGTTTTGGTGCCCGATTTGCTCATGTTTTGAGTGTTTTCGATTAGTGTTTGGAGTCAAATGAGTATCATTTTTATAAACTTATTAATTTGTCTATTTGGTTTTCATAGATGGATAGAGGGCGAAAAGAGGAGTTCGTAGGACTTTGAATCGGCCAAAACGGACTCCCGGTTGAGGAGATATGAAGATTTTACGAACAAGTGCACAGCAGCCGAAGACCGCTCGAGCGCCAGCGCTCGAGCGTGTTGCTCGAATGACCGAAAATTGGCAGAAAAGTTTCGCCGCTCGACCAGCTCGAGCGGGAGCGCTCGAGCACCTGTTTCATTCGACCTATATGCTCGAATGGGGCCGCTCGAGCGTGTTTTTTCTCGAGCACTTCCATATTTTGGCCTCCGGATGCATTTTTTCGGCCCATTAACTCCCGTTTCGACCCGGTGCCTATATATACCTCTTCCAAACACGTTTTAAAAGATCACCAAACTTTTAGAAATAATTTTAGACTTATTTTTGGAGAGGAAGGAGACGAGCAAGCTTTCTTTATGTTTTGTTGAGGTTTTGCATACGAATTCTTAGTTTCTTGTCATTAGTTCGTTACTTTAAACGCTTTTAATTTCGTTTTAGTTAATTCAATTTCAGTTCTTCGTATTTATTTTCTTTTTAAACCCTAGTTCATGTTTCTTAGTTTCTTTATTCAATTCATTATGTTTTTGTTCGTTGTTTCTTCTGTTGCTTTTATTTATGTTAAAACCATGTCCGGCTAAAACCCTTGCATGCTTGGGTTAGGATGAACTCGTAGAAGTAGGATGTGGGTACGTAATTAAGGTAATTGGTGACGTTAGTTTTAATTCTCTTAATTAATGAATTCATATAATTAATCTTAACTCTACCTTTGAATTTCGTACGAAAGTGTTAGAGAGAGGACGACCGCATCACTCAATAACAATTAGTAGTCTTAACGAGAGGGTTTAGGAGAGGTTAATTCATCTACCGGTTTAGCGAAGGAGGACGACCGCATCACCTTAGTTAAATTAGGGTCTCATTAATTGAGCACAATCCATTAACTTGTTAGTGGATTAGTGAAGTCGATTGCTAGGATAAAGTATTAGGGTGAGAAATCTTGAGCTTTCATTCTACGATCTTTTACTTAGGTTAATTCTTGTTTGTCACGATTACTTTGATTATGTACCTGCTCCGTTAGTATACGTAGGGATTCCTATCCTAAGCATCACCATCTCATACTTGCATATACACCTTAGATACTTAGTTTAATTTTCCTTTTGCATTCGTAGAGTAATTTAGTTTAGATTATTTTCTCTTTTTAAAAAACCAAAAAACATTACACTCATATTAACTACGACGCGTAGATCTTCAGGGATCTATTCGCATACATACCATCCCTTGGGTTCGATAATACTTGGTCCCTATACTTGCCCATACTACAGTGAACCCGTTCTCTTGCGGGGTAGCTACTAGTAGAAGCTAGTGTAGTCGCTTCAAGTCAATGGCGCCGTTGCCGGGGATGGCGTTGAATGTTTGAATAGGACTTGTAGATAGCTTAGTAGTTAGTAGTGAGTGATTTATTTTCTGTTTTTATTTTTATTCCATTCGTTAGGCAGTTGCGTTTTGATCTTTCTGCTAGTGTTTCAGGTTTATGAAAACACGCTCACAAGGCAATACGAGCGAAGAGAGATTACCTGCAGATCCTGAGACAATAGCCAGAAGGAACCGAGCCTTCTTGAGAAGAATGACTACTGCCGCGGGAAACAAAGACAAAATTTCTGATGAACTTGGGGAGTTAGACAAGATAGCTGCAGAGTATACTGCTCTTGTGGAACGGGCAGAGGGTGCCAATGGAAATAACAGTAATCAGCAGATACCCATAGGGGGAACTGAGAGCCCACACCCGAACCCACAAGACACAATCAACTCTGCACAAACACAACCCCAAAACCAGAACCAAAACCCTGCTTACCCACAAAACCCAAATAACCCTTTTAACAACCCAGCATACCAACATTACCCATATCCACCTTATCCTTACCCACCATACCCATACCATCCACCCCCAGTCTATAACCAACCACCACCCCAACAAGTACCCGTACCAGCTGCTAATCCTCAATACGTTCCTCAGAACGTAGATCATAATATGGCGATTAGAGGGAGGTTTGCAGCGCAGCCACAACGGTACTATGATGGAGTGGCTTTGCCTCCTGTTGAGGTGAACAACTTCTCGATATCACCGGGGATTTTAAAGCTGCTGGCCGAGAATCAGTTCAAAGGGGTGATCGGGAAGGAGAATCCTCACACACATCTGAGGAGCTTTCTAATGATAGCCTCCACATTTAATTATAATGGCATGTCTGAAGATGCCAAGAGGCTTAGGCTGTTCCCATTCTCACTGACGGGAATAGCCAAGGAGTGGTATGATAATACGCTCCCGCGGGGAGGTATTACCACTTGGGCCGAGCTCGAGCGTCTGTTCCTCGAGCGATTCTACCCTCCATCGAGGACGATCAAGGCTAGAATTGAGATCTCGTCCTTTCGCCAGAAGTCTGGAGAGGATCTACGCCAAGCGTGGGAGAGATACTCAAACATGCTTATAGAGTGCCCGCAGCACGGGTACAATGAGGGGGATATTATGGCGTTCTTCTACAGTGGTGCCAACAAGACGGGGCAAGCCCATTTAGATGCATGTGCGGGCGGAGCATTCCTCAATCAAGGCATAGAGAGGTGTAGAGAGATCGTTGACAACATTGTCACGAATGCCGGTGCTTGGGGTGTGGATGCAGATTTGCAAAGAGTGCATCAGGTGGAAGAGGGAGAAGGAACGAGAAGGCTGCTGATGGCCATGATGGAAAAGATCAACAACCTCGAGTTGGGGAAGAGTTTGGGTGGAGAGCATGCAGTGGAGAATGAGAGAGTAGACCAACCCAGTGGACAACAAGAGGTAGCCAATTACATGGGAGGTCCATATTACAATCAGAATGGCTACCAAGGTGGTAATCAGTATGGAAGGCCTTCTTATGGCCAACCATTTGTGCCTCCAGGCCCTCAGCCACTTCAAAATCAATGGAGGAACACACAAGGAGTTCAAGGAAGCCAGCAGCCTCCTCAAAACACATGGAGGAGGAATGATAATTTTTCTTATGCTAACCCAAAAGCTGGTGTTACTGTTCCTGCAGGTGTTGATCCGGGTTCTAAACCTCCTGGTGGAGAAGGCGGTGCATCAACCGAGGAGATGTTGAGAGCGATCCTTCAGAAGGTGGAGGAAGGGAGCAAGCGATTGTCATCCTTGGAGCACGATGTGAAGGAGTTGCATAAGAAGGGTGATCAACGAGATCAAGAGCTCCAGAAGATGAACGTTGAGTGGACTAGAACTCAACAAGAGAACAATCGAAGGTTCACTTCTTTAGAGCTCCAGATGAGCCAGATTGCAAAATCAGTGAATAGAATGCCGGAGGGGAATCCGAAAGAGCAGTGCAAGGCGATCCAGCTAAGAAGTGGAACCAACTACGAAGGTCCTCAGATGCCTGCTGATTCTGAGACGCCCCAAGAAGAGATTGAGCCTAAAGGAGATGAAGTTGAGAAGGGGATTGAAAGTAAAGGGATTGAGAAGCATAAAGATGTGGATAAGTCCCATCAAGACAAAGACCTTGAGGAGGTTGAGAGAGTTCCTAAGTGGAAAAAGGCAAAGGAAGCAAGGGAGAAAGTGAAAGAAACAGAAAGAGATGAATGGGGGGTACCCAAATTGGTGATACCTGTCCCATATCCACAGCGCTTCATGAAAAAGAAGCTCGATGAGAAATTCGCTAAGTTCCTTGATGTTTTTAAACAATTGCATATTAATATTCCTTTTTATGATGCTTTGGAACAGATGCCGCACTATGCGAAGTTTTTGAAGGACTTGATTGCAAAAAGACGGCGAGTGGATGAGCCGAAGTTGGTGCAGCTGAACCACGAGGTGAGTGCATTAGTGCACAAGGCGCTGCCACCGAAGCTGAAGGATCCCGGGAGCTTCACGATCCTATGTGACATTGGGAACGGGATCAAGAAGGGAGCGTTGTGCGACCTCGGGGCGAGCATTAATTTGATGCCACTGTCGCTTTTCAAGAAGTTGGAAGGTGGTGAACTTCAACCCACAATGATGACGCTTCAACTTGCCGATCGGTCTATTACTCGACCTCAAGGTGTGGTTGAAGACGTTCTAGTGAGAGTTGGAGATCACATCTTTCCAGCCGACTTTGTAGTGCTAGAGATGGAGGAAGATGAGCACGTGCCCCTGATTTTGGGAAGACCGTTCTTAGCTACGGCGGGGATGGTGCTAGACGTGGCGAATGGGAAGATCACGTTGAAGGTTGATGATCAAGAAGTGAAGATCTCCCTATATGAAGCCATGAAGCACCCGAAGGAGGATGAGAGCTTGTATTGCATGGATGCAATTGATCCTCGTGTTGAAGACCCACATTCTCTCCCGAATTCCTCTCATACTCATGATTTTGTTAGTCCTTCACCTGTGGAGTTAACCCATGAACATTATGTTCTTGATTATTTTGATAGGGATGAAGTGAAGAAGTTGAAGGATGAAGAGGTGAAGAAAGTGGACGTGGTCCAGTTAGACGGGAAAGGAGGAGTTAAGAAGAAAAAGTCCAAACTCAAGAAATTGTTTAGTAAGACTCCTCCAGATAGAGGCAAGAAGGAGTTGAGACCCATAACACTTGGGAATGAGAAAAAAGGAAAGGAACTCATGATGGTGGGGCATCAAGGAAAGGAGTTCAAACACCACTCTTATGAGAGTAAGGGAGGTAAATTTGAGTATGATGTCCCATAAGCTCCTTTGAGCACGGTCCGGCATGAGGACCTTAAAAATAGCGCTGAATGGGAGGCAACCCATTTTTATTTGCTTTTGAGTGTTTTTTTTTAGTTATTTTCCTTTTATGTTACTAGGATGTTGTTGAGTCGTATGTTTAACCTCGTACTTGAGAGTTTTATTTTGTAGGCTTGTCTCTAAAGGAGTAAAGGTATCATGGAGTTATTTAGATTGAAGGAACCAACTTGAGACAAGGGAGTGTGCAAAGCTATTGAGAGAAACTGAATTGTTCGGTTGAGGTAACCCACAACCCCAAACTTAGACCTCTATCAAGGTCGAAGTTTGGGGGGGTGGAGTTTTTTATTTGTTTTATTATTACATTGCACCGGAGCACCCCTTATCTTTGAGTTGAGTTAGTTATTTGGTGCCTTGAGATGCTCCTTGGGCTATTATTAATTTGTTTTGTTACTCAATATTTTATGCCTATCAATCACCTTATGCTTGTTGATTGCTATCTTTGAGTATGATTTGATGAGTAGGGTGAATTGTGAGGCTGAGTTAGGAGTTTTCTTGTGTGAGTGTTTGAGTTAGAGTTGATTTGAGAAAGAACTTGTATGCTTGTAAATTTTTCTTTTGAGTACTTGTGTGATGATTGTGAGAATGCACTAGGACTAGCATGGATGTGAAAGATGTGAGATTTGAGCCTTATGAGATTTTAAATGCATGATTTAATCTCGTCGTTTGTGAGTGGATCGTCACCTTAGAGGATGCTAGAACTTGCATGTGCTCTTGCTTCTTGATTGTGTCTAGTTTGATATGCCGAATGTGATCTTAGGCCATCTTTGATTTTATTGAGTCACTTAGCCAAAAAAATTTCCTTACCAATGACATTGAATCCCTTGTTAGCCCCTTTGAGCCTAAAGCCTATTTTATTTGCTAGCACATATGAACACTATTCCAATTCCTAAGCCTTTTGTCCCAATTTGAGTGGAGAATAGGAAAGTGTGAATGTGAAGGGAGTGCATTGAGTTGAAAAAAGAAAAAGTTGTTTGTTGAGTGAATATGAGAAGAAGGGTGTGAATGAGATTTGAGTTGTGGGAAAGAAAACAAAAAATTGAGAATGAGCAAAAGAAAAAATGAGCTCATGTGTTTGTGCGAAAAAAAAAAAAAAAAGTGATTGAAAAAAAAAGTGAAAGAGTGAGAAAGAAAAAAATTGAAGTGTTGAGAGTAGTGGAATTAAAGTGTATTGATTGCAAATGTTGAAGTGATTCTGTTCCTAATCTCAAAGTGCCAAAGTTGATTTTTCTATTCTCCATTCACTTGAGTCACTTACCCCATATTGTTATCTCACCCGTCCAAAGAGCCTACATTACAACCTTGAGAAAAGTCCTTTTTGATTCGGCATTGATTTCTAGAGTATGGTCGGAGGTGAGAATGCTTACAAGCCTATGGCTGCCAATATGTGTGATTGATTGATTGAGTGAGTCCCTTAAACACTGTTATACACTTGTGAGGGAGTGAAACACACCGTTGAGTGCACATCCATGCTTGATCTTGGTGTTTCTTGTTATTGTTGCATGAGTACGATAAAAGAAAGTGAGTGAGTATACGGGTGATTGATCTTTGAAGCTCGAGTTCAATTACTTGCATGATTTGATTCTTGATTCATTCCTAACAATTTCACTTGACTTATTATTTCGTTGCTTGAGGACAAGCAACATGGTAAGTTTGGGGGGGTTGATTAGGCGTGAAATTGTTATGTTTTGGTGCCCGATTTGCTCATGTTTTGAGTGTTTTCGATTAGTGTTTGGAGTCAAATGAGTATCATTTTTATAAACTTATTAATTTGTCTATTTGGTTTTCATAGATGGATAGAGGGCGAAAAGAGGAGTTCGTAGGACTTTGAATCGGCCAAAACGGACTCCCGGTTGAGGAGATATGAAGATTTTACGAACAAGTGCACAGCAGCCGAAGACCGCTCGAGCAGCTCGAGCGCCAGCGCTCGAGCGTGTTGCTCGAATGACCGAAAATTGGCAGAAAAGTTTCGCCGCTCGACCAGCTCGAGCGGGAGCGCTCGAGCACCTGTTTCATTCGACCTATATGCTCGAATGGGGCCGCTCGAGCGTGTTTTTGCTCGAGCACTTCCATATTTTGGCCTCCGGATGCATTTTTTCGGCCCATTAACTCCCGTTTCGACCCGGTGCCTATATATACCTCTTCCAAACACGTTTTAAAAGATCAACAAACTTTTAGAAATAATTTTAGACTTAGTTTTGGAGAGGAAGGAGACGAGCAAGCTTTCTTTATGTTTTGTTGAGGTTTTGCATACGAATTCTTAGTTTCTTGTCATTAGTTCGTTACTTTAAACGCTTTTAATTTCGTTTTAGTTAATTCAATTTCAGTTCTTCGTATTTATTTTCTTTTTAAACCCTAGTTCATGTTTCTTAGTTTCTTTATTCAATTCATTATGTTTTTGTTCGTTGTTTCTTCTGTTGCTTTTATTTATGTTAAAACCATGTCCGGCTAAAACCCTTGCATGCTTGGGTTAGGATGAACTCGTAGAAGTAGGATGTGGGTACGTAATTAAGGTAATTGGTGACGTTAGTTTTAATTCTCTTAATTAATGAATTCATATAATTAATCTTAACTCTACCTTTGAATTTCGTACGAAAGTGTTAGAGAGAGGACGACCGCATCACTCAATAACAATTAGTAGTCTTAACGAGAGGGTTTAGGAGAGGTTAATTCATCTACCGGTTTAGCGAAGGAGGACGACCGCATCACCTTAGTTAAATTAGGGTCTCATTAATTGAGCACAATCCATTAACTTGTTAGTGGATTAGTGAAGTCGATTGCTAGGATAAAGTATTAGGGTGAGAAATCTTGAGCTTTCATTCTACGATCTTTTACTTAGGTTAATTCTTGTTTGTCACGATTACTTTGATTATGTACCTGCTCCGTTAGTATACGTAGGGATTCCTATCCTAAGCATCACCATCTCATACTTGCATATACACCTTAGATACTTAGTTTAATTTTCCTTTTGCATTCGTAGAGTAATTTAGTTTAGATTATTTTCTCTTTTCAAAAAACCAAAAAACATTACACTCATATTAACTACGACGCGTAGATCTTCAGGGATCTATTCGCATACATACCATCCCTTGGGTTCGATAATACTTGGTCCCTATACTTGCCCATACTACAGTGAACCCGTTCTCTTGCGGGGTAGCTACTAGTAGAAGCTAGTGTAGTCGCTTCAAGTCAGAAGTGCGAATACTAAGTAAATTTATGGGTGTAAATGGTCGTGCCCTATTTCAATCGCAAATTTCATGGCCAGTGAATAAGTTGGAATATATATTAGTCATTTAAGCTTAAAAAACAAGTATGTATAGAGTGAAATTGGTTCATACATGAATTTTTAAAGGGTTTTAGTTATTTTCACTAAAAAGTATTAGTTGTTTTCACTGAAGAGTCTTAGTTTGTTTTCACTGAACAACTAAAACTCTTCCGCGTAAATAAGTAATACTCTTCAATGAAAACAACTAATGCTCTTTAGTAAAAACAACTAATAATCTTCAATGATTCATATATAAACCAGTTTTACTCTATACTTTGTCAAAAAAAGAAAAAAGTACGAGTCATATGACCTTATATGTAGCATACCATTATAAATATTCACTGATATCATTACACGCATTCACTGATACCATTAGACGTGTACACTGAATCTCACATGTTGATAGACTGTGTGATTAAGTTATCTTATGAGCAATTTTTTTAAGAATAAGTTTTTTGAAGGATAAAAAACTAGTTTTTGAGAATAAGAAACTACTCATCTCTGCGTATAAAAGACATAAATTATCTCCATAATAAATTTATTTATCACTTAAATTTACATCCTGTAATTAAGGGTGACCAATGTTGGAATTTATAGGCACGTAAACACGTAAACATGCGCAGCGGAAATTAACGTTCTCCAACAACGAACAATTTAATTGCATAATTAAATACGAGATATCTTAAACAAGAGATCTTACAGAGCTTCGTACACGGAATCCTCAACTACGGTATCCACGCAACAACTATTCACCGATCCGCACCGAGGTGCCAGCGTTGAATCTCGAGACGAACTTGCTAGGAAAACTCGAACAAGAGATTTTATGGAGAAATTATATTTCTTGTGTTATTTTATGAATTCCCATGACACGTATTTATAGGGATTAACTTGGCTTAATTCCTAAGCAAGATATCGGGCCTAGCCCGTTATATAATCTCTACGGATTATATTTCCCTAGATACGTTCCTACGAATAATATCTTTACCATATCTATTATTCTTGTATAATAATAATCCAAATATTATTATAGGAATTTCATATTTAATTAAATCTAATTTAATTAAATAATAATAATTATTAATTCCAAATATAATTATTATTATATTCTCCATAAATTAAATATTATATCCAATATAATACTTAATCAACCAACTATAATCGGTGAACAGCCATTGCTTGTTGTGTGACCCATAGGCCCTCGTATATCGAGCGATTAGTCAAACTAAAGGTCTTAATTGAACCCTAGACAATAAATCAGACATTCTCAATATACGAGGTACGTTGCGAGGAAATCTGCATCTACCTGTAATATTGTAGGCTATTGTGATATCTTCCTTTCATTCTCGAATACTCGATTAAGCTTTGAACATGATGAAGTGTCTATTCAAATAACTTAATCATATTATCTCAAATCACTAACTGATCGCTCATGTCGTACTTGGCCACAAAGTCCAAGTCGATTTGCATCGGCCGATGTCTTAGATCCAATTATGATGAGAAGACAATATTCTCTCTAAATCCACATTGAGGAATGAATCCTATTCTTGGCTCAACTACCACGCACATGTATTTCGTGATGAACCCAATCCATGTTATATCTACCCGTGGAAGGGTGCAAGCGTCGGTCATGGTCAAAGTTCACCACTCTATACATGTCGTGCGTATTGACCTCAAGTCAGAGGAGTATCACATCGCTCCCACTAACCGAGACACCCGTAGACATATTATGTGGAACTACATCAAATGATTTCTCGGATGGATATACCAATACCCTCTAAGGTATTTGTGCATCCATTATGAGATACCTAGTATCTTATAGTAAGTGAGATCTTACTACACTCTCACCATAGAGTATAATGCAGATCGCACACCAATCTCAATTGCATAATCAATATCCCATTCTTGATGATCCTTGATCGGGGCTATTTGAGAATCATACTTAAGTCATATGAGTTCTCACTCACTCAATGACAGTAGTGATTCATGGGAACACAAATAAGAATATATGCAAACAATCAAACATCATATTCAGATAAGTGTAATGTCATACATTTAATATTATACCATAATAATATCAAATCAAATATGAATATTATCTTAGTATTATGTCCTTTCGATGGATTATCTCTAGGACACTAACACTAACAATCTCCCACTTGGACTAGAGCCAATCACCTACATGTCTAACCCATAGACCATCAAATGTCTAGTGTGTACATGAACAGTGAAAAGGATTTGCAAGATTATCCTTTATGGAAAATGTTTTAATTTCATTTCTCTTATCGATATGATCTCTCAGATCAAATGATAATGCCTCCGTACATGCTTATTTCTGTTGTCAGATCTCGATTTTTTTGCTCATGCAATCGCACCAATGTTGTCACAATACAACTCTATTTGACAACTGGCACTAGGAACTACCCCTAGTTCTCTCAAGAACCTTAAAATCCAGAAAGCCTCAAAGGTTTCTGATATAGCAATGTACTTAGCTTCGGTTGTTGAATCTACGGTCAGATCTTGCTTGGAACTATTCTAACTTACCGTCTCATCATTGAGATTGAAAATATAATTTGACTGTGATTTGTAATCTTCACAGTTTGACTGGAAACTCGAATCAGCATAGCCCGTAACGACTAGCTCTGACCATCTACCGTAGACAAGAACATGTTCTTTAGTACGCCTGAGGTACTTCATAATATTCTTAATAGCAATTCGGTGAGATTCACCTGGATTCTGCTGGTATGTACCAGTGATGTTGACAGCGTAGGCCACATCTGGCCTCGTGCAAGTCATGGCGTACATGATGGAACCCAATTGCAGATGCATATGGGACGTCCTTCATGTGCTCGATATCAGCTTCGCTAGAAGGACAATCCTTCTTCGACAGCCATATCCCATGATTTGCTGGTAGAGACCCTCTCTTAGAGTTCTCTATCACAAAACGCTACAACACCTTATCTACGTAGGTGGATTGTGACAGCCCTACCATCTTCTTGGATCTATCCCTATGGATCTTGATCCCTAAGATGTAGCATGCTTCACCAAGATCCTTCATCATGAAGGTCTTTGATAACCAATCTTTTATGGACTGCATTGGCGGGATGTTATTTCCTATAATCAATATGCCATAGACATATACGACTATAAAGACAACACTCTTCCTGCTGCATTTACGATAAACGCAAGGATCTTCCAAATTTCAGATGAAGTCAAAAGGATTTGACAGCTTCATCAAATTGGATATTCCAACTCCTAGAAGCTTGCTTCAATCCATAGATGGATCGTTTAAGCTTGCACACAAGATTAAATATTGGATTAGATATAAAACCCTCCGGTTGAGTCACAAACACTTCCTTATCAATGTTGCCATTGAGGAGAGCTGTTTTGACGTCCATCTACCAAAACTCATAATCGTGGTGTGCTGCTATCGCAAGTAAAATTCGAATGGACTCGATCTCAGCAACTGGCGAGAAAGTCTCATCATAGTCAATACCTTTGCGTTGACTATAACCTTTCACCACCAACCCATCTTTATAGGTTTGTACTTTGCAATTTGCATCGGTCTTACCCTTGAAGACTCACTTGCAACCTATGGGTCTAACCCTTTTCTGGCAACTCAATTAAGTCCTAGACTTAATTGGTGTACATCGAGTCCATCTCGGATTTCATGGCTTCATGCCACTTCTCTGAGTCAACATCTAATGTTGCTTCAGTATAAGTTCTAGGTTCGTCTTTATCTGGGATCTCCACGTCATCATGTTCCTCCACGAGGAAACCATAATTCCTAGTGGATGAATTACGAATCCTAGTTGACTTATGGAGTTGTGGTTGTGCAGGTTGTACATTCTGATCGTAAAATTTTTGTGGTGCAGCGACTTCATCGTTGACCGGAGAGTCCTCAAGAGCGACATTTTTCATATGCCTCTTGGGCGGGAGTTTGAACTATGTTATTCTCATTCAGCCCACTTGGAGGTTGTTGCGAAGGCAATGCAACTCCAATTACACTTCCACTGGCTGAAAGAGGATCACCTAGTGATTAACTTCCACCATGAGAGTCGTTGAATGCTCCCACTGATTCTTTGTCATGTTGCTTTGACAAATCATCAGTCTCTATGTTAATTTGTGGTTCTTGAATCTCTTCAAGTTCTATCTTCTTACGGCTTTGTTCCTTAAAGACGTACTCGTCTTCTAGGAACTAAGCTTGCTTATAAACAATCACTGTTTGTTTCTCCGGTAGATAGAAGTGATATCCTCTTGTCTCCTTAGGATGTCCCACAAAATAACCATTTTCACCTTTGGATTCCAACTTATCAGTTAGCATTTTCTTCACAACTACGGGGCAACCCCACGTTCTAATGTGTAGAAAAGATGGCTTCTTGCCATGCCATAGCTCGTATGGAATCTTCTCAACTGATTTGGACAGAATCCTATTCAGAATGTAGATGTGTATCCCCATAAGAATGTTGGAAGAGAGGAAAAACTCATCATGGACCTTACCATGTCTAACAAGGTTCGGTTTCTCCTTTCGGACACACCGTCCATCTGAGGTGTTCCGGGTGGCGTCCATTGTGACTGGATCCCATGAAGTTTCAAGTAATCCATGAATTCATGGCTAAGGTACTCACCTCTTCGATCTAATCGAAGAGTCTTGATACTCTTACCAAGATGCTTCTCTACTTCAGTCTTATACTCCTTGAATTTCTCGAGCGACTCGAACTTGTGTTTCATAAGATACACGTATCCGAATCTAGAGTAATCGTCAGTTAAGGTGATGAAGTAGCCGAAGTTGCCTCTAGCTAGAGTGGGCAATGGTCCACAAACATCGCTGTGAACCAACTCTAGAACTTCTTTGGCACATACCCCTTTCCCAGAAAATGGGTTTGTTGATCATCTTGCCCATGAGAGAAGATTCGCAATCACCATAAGACTCTAGGTCTAATGGGGTTAAGTAGTCTAACTTTCTTAACCTTGCGATTCTTTTCTCATTTGCATGACCAAATCTACAATGCCACAAGTAAGTCGGGTTTTCATGATTACTAAGCTTGAGTCATCTTACTTTGTATATTAAGAACATCATGTTCATAACTCAACAAACCTAGCAATTTGAACTATTAGTGAACATGATTATCTTAATAACAACCATACTTGTTCTAGCAGCTATAAATCACCTAGTGTTTTTCTTCTCAGTGCTAGAACCTTACAGTCTTTCTTCCAATACCCCTTTCTATTGCAGTGGGACACACATCCTTATCAACCCGCTTTTACTTTTGAATTTCACCTTTTGCCTTCAGGAAGTTGGGCTCGGGGCCCATTTAGCATTACTCCTTCGCTTCTTCTCGCCTTTCGGATTAGAAGAAGTAGAAGCACCCACCATGAGCATGGGCCTTTCCTTAGCAGTGGAAGACTCAAAAGTCTAAACCGGCATTGTCGCTTCCATCTTCTTCATATTAAATTTACTACGAAACTAGAATATGAATCAGGGAGCCACTTGAGGATAGCACATAAGGTGAAAACTTCCCTCCTTTCGCTAATCGACATCTGAACAGATCTCTCATCACTTCATAAATCTCAAATGAGATCTAGAATCAAAGAGATCCTTCAAACGCTTAAGCATCTCGAAGGGATCCATTTTCTCATGTTGCCTTTACAATTTGGGAGTCATGCCGAGCAATCATAACATAAAGTCTGGAAAAACATCATCTTGATGCTTCTTTGAGCCGTAACATCAAATGCTGCAGCCTCAACTGAACCAGCCTCATGGGTAAAAGGGATTATCGTGTCTAACACGTACTCAATCTCTTCTTGCCTTAGCACCAAACACACGTTTTAGTGTCAGTCCAAAAAAATTGGCCCAGCCAATTTGTTCGTTTCCAGAACATTTTTCAATGACAAGTTATACATTTCAACAATTATAGAGAAATAAATTAAATCTGGAATTAAACACATAATTCCTACGATCAATATTCAGCAATCAAAATAAACATGGCCTTTTAATTTATTTTGTCTCCATTATTTTCACATACTCAACGACCTCATCGGAAGAGTACGAATTTATATTTAATATAAATTTTAATGGACTAGGATCCACATTCCTACTATTACAATGACTGCTAGGGTTGAACATTGCAATAGCAGAACTGGTAGGTCTCTAAACCAATTGCCTCACGCAATTCCTAGTTGATTGAACCTAGTTCAATCGGATGTCACCTAATTCTCGTTTCCCTGCTAGGGCTGGTGAAATAGAATTAAGTTGGTTTACAACCATTAAGCGGCGACAAAACATGTCCCTATAAAAGTCCCGTTAGATGTAGATCCGAGCAAAAGACTAGGGTCTTAAATACTCATTGGAACGAAATCTCCGGTTTACTTTTAATTTTAATGGAAGACATCATTCAATTTAATGAAAAACCGAATTTTATCGAGGAACATTTTAAAGGCGGGGTATTAATTGCTTAATCGAGATCCACATGTTAATCTATATCACATTTGAGCAATTATAGGGCATCGCCTACCCAAACATGATTTTATGCGGACTAACATTTATTTGGGCGCCGTCTACCCAAAACATATATAACGGTCCGACAATTATTGGGCGCCGCCTACCCAAACAATTATAAAACAGACTATAAAGTGTGTTAACAAATTTAAAGTTAACCAAGTGGGAAAAATAATTACCATATTATTAAAGCAAAATTAAAATCTAATTTTAATTTTAAAATAATAATTTTAATTATTAAAACTCAAATTAATCCAATTAATTTGAATTATATTGGTCCAACCAAAAATTAATTTAAATTTTAGGCCAAAAACTAAATTATTTGGTATATTAAAAAAAAACAGGCCCAAAACACTATAAAAATGACCCAGCCAATTTAATTATTCAGGCCCTTTTATTTTAATTAACAAAACAGCCTAGTCAAGTACAAAACAAGTAGTCCCAAAAATTTAATTAATTTGTATAAAATTAGGCCCAATATTCTTTAAATGAAATTAGGTTCAAAACCTGTAGGGGTCAGGATATATACCCCTCCATTATTTGGAGATACACTTATTTGTATTATAATATACCTATTTTAACCTTCTTAAAAAAATATTAATTTTAATACACCTAATCTAAGACTCAGTCCTTACCTAGCCTGCCCACCCCACCCCCACACCCCTCATCCCCCACCCCATCTTCTTTTTCTCCTTCAATGCCCCAACCCCCGCAACCCCAAACAGGGGTTTCTAGCCTGCCGCCCATCTCACACCATCCCCCTCCCATTTTCTTTTCTTCCTCCAATTCCCCAACCCCATCCCCCAACAATGCTCCTCCCCAAACGGCCAAACCCCTGCGTACCATTTTTCCAAACCCCTTAAAAATGTCACAACAGTGCATCCAAATATTTTTATTGCACCTCTTTTCTTGTGAAGCCCAAGACCTGCGAACGATCATGTTTGTTTTGTTTATGTTCCACCAGCATAATCGAAAAGTAAAAAGGTAAGCAATGGTTATTCAACTGTTTTGATGGAAAAAAAAAATTCAAATCTAATATCCACGAAAATTCTTTGGATTTGTTTTTAATTTATTTTTAAATTTTTAATTTGTTTTTAATTCAGAATCATCAATTTACGCCCAAGAATTCATGCCCAACAGCCCGTCAACGACCGTGGATGAATTCACGTGGGAAGATGCACAATACAATCAAGGATACTATCGCAGCAAAGAGTATTGACTTGAAGCGAATATACTAGCTTTTACTAGTAGCTTCCCCGCAAGAGTACGGGTTCACTGTAGTATGGGCAAGTATAGGGACCAAGTATTATCGAACCCAAGGGAAAGTGTGTATGCGAACAGATCCCTGAAGATCTACGCGTCGTAGCTAATATGAGTGTAATGTTTTTGGTTTTTTTTGGGAAAAAATAATTAAAACTAAACTAAACTAATTACTAAAGAATTAAATAAACGAATTAACTACGGGTTGTTTCAAGTAAGAGATGGTGATGCTTAGGATAGGAATCTCCACGTATACTAACGGAGCAGGTACATAATCAGAATAACTGTGACGCGCAAGAAATAACATAAGTAAAAGAATGCAAGGTGAAAGTTCAAGATTCTAAACCCTAATACTTTACCCTAACACTCGACTTCACTAATCCACTAACAAGTTAATAGATTGTGCTTAATTAATGAGACCCTAATTTAACTAAGGTGATGCGGTCGTCCTCCTTCGCTAAACTGGTAGATGAATTAACCCTTCCTAAACCCTCTAGTTAAGTCTACTCGTTGTTAAAGAGTGACACGGTCGTCCTCTCTCTAATACTTTTCGAACGAAATTCAAAGGCAAAGTCAAGATTGATTTTAAGAATTCATTAATCAAGAGAATTAAAACCTAACGTCATAAGTTACCCTAATTACGTACCCACAACCTACTTCTACGAGTTCATCCTACCCCAAGCATGCAAGGGTTCTAGCCTAACATGGTAATTGAAAGAACAAAAGCAATAACGATAATAAGAAACATAAACATGCTTGAATCAATAATTAAATCAAAGAACATAAACATAGAATAAATTAAAGTCTAAAAATAATCTTTTATAATCTGAAAAGCTAGGGTTTTTAACCTCCAAGAACAAAGAAAGAAAGAATTAATCTAAGAAGTTCGAAAGAAATAATTAAACTATGAATTCGTAAGCTAAAACCTCGATTACAACATATAAAACTCTTCCAAGCTTTCTCCTCGCTCAAAATATGTAAAAATATGTGTTCGTTTCGTTGATATGCTTGGAAAAAGGTATAAATAGGCTTGGGATCGAATTTGGGTGTTCATGGGCCAAAATACGCATCAAGATCGAGTAGAGGTCGAGTAAAACTACTCAACCTGTTGCAGCTCGAGTGCACTACTCGAGTGCCCGAGTAGTGACTACTCGAGCGACTCTGCTCGAGTACTTTTCGGCAGTTGTACACATGTTCGTAAAATCTTCATATCTCCTCAACCGGGAGTCCGTTTTGGCCGATTCAAAGTCCTACGAACTCCTCTTTTCACCCTCTATCAATCTATGAAAACAAAAGAGATAAATTCATCAGTTTATAAAAATGATACTCAAATGACTCCAAACTCTCATAAAAAACACTCAAAACATGGGCAAATCGGGCACCAAAACATAACAATTTCACGCCTAATCAAGTATCGAACCGCCGCTGATGCGCATGGTAGCCGTGCGAGCCAGAACCAGTCAAAACACGGAAATCGCACCCAGCACACGCGATCAATGACGGAGATCGCGATCGTCAAATACGACAATCGCGCTCCGCAGACGCGTTCTAAACAGAGATCGCGTTCGGCAGATGCGATGTTGGGTGAATACTTTCTCGCTTATCTCACAATAGATAACAAATTTTTTTTAAACTGCGGCTAATTTCAATAATTGAGGAATCCAATTCTTCAAAATTATTAAAAGAAGCATTAATTGGATTTGTATAGTTATTAGAGAAATCCAATTTCTCAAATAAAAAATAGTTGTTCAATTTAACAAAAGTCAAATCAAAATTGCAAATTTAAATTGAATAACGTATAGACATGAATAGGGTAAAATTAAATTCACAAATAAAAAATTACCCACAAAAATAATGCAATTAATCAAGAGCCTGAGCTCTGATACCACTGTTGGAATTTATAGGCACGTAAACATGCGCAGCGAAAATTAACGTTCTCCAACAACGAACAATTTAATTGCATAATTAAATACGAGATATGTTAAACAAGAGATCTTACAGAGCTTCGTACACGGAATCCTCAACTACGGTATCCACGCAACAGCTATTCACCGATCCGCACCGAGGTGCCAGCGTTGAATCTCGAGACGAACTTGCTTGGAAAACTCGAACAAGAGATTTTATGGAGAAATTATATTTCTTGTGTTATTTTATGAATTCCCATGACACATATTTATAGGGATTAACTTGGCTTAATTCCTAAGCAAGATATCGGGCCTAGCCCGTAATATAATGTCTACGGATTATATTTCCCTAGATACGTTCCTACGAATAATATCTTTACCATATCTATTATTCTTGTATAATAATATTCCAAATATTATTATAGGAATTTCATATTTAATTAAATCTAATTTAATTAAATAATAATAATTATTAATTCCAAATATAATTATTATTATATTCTCCATAAATTAAATATTATATCCAATATAATACTTAATCAACCAACTATAATCGGTGAACAACCATTGCTTGTTGTGTGACCCATAGGCCCTCGTATATCGAGCGATTAGTCAAACTAACGGTCTTAATTGAACCCTAGATAATAAATCAGACATTCTCAATATTTGAGGTACGTTGCGAGGAAATCTGCAACTACCTGTAATATTGTAGGCTATTGTGATATCTTCCTTTCATTCTCGAATACTCGATTAAGCTTTGAACATGATGAAGTGTCTATTCAAATAACTTAATCATATTATCTCAAATCACTAATTGATCGCTCATGTCGCACTTGGCCACAAAGTCCAAGTCGATTTGCATTGGCCGATGTCTTAGATCCAATTATGATGAGAAGACGAGTATTCTCTCTAAATCCACATTGAGGAATGAATCCTATTCTTGGCTCAACTACCACGCACATGTATTTCGTGATGAACCCAATCCATGTCATATCTACCCGTGGAAGGGTGCAAGCGTCGATCATGGTCAAAGTTCACCACTCCATACATGTCGTGCGTATTGACCTCAAGTCAGAGGAGTATCACATCGCTCCCACTAACCGAGACACCCGTAGACATATTATGTGGAATTACATCAAACGATTTCTCGGATGGGTATACCAATACCCTCTAAGGTATTTGTGCATCCATTATGAGATACCTAGTATCTCGTAGTAAGTGAGATCTTACTACACTCTCACCATAGAGTATAATGCAGATCGCACCCCAATCTCAATTGCATCATCAA
The DNA here is from genome assembly GCA_947034835.1 of Ballota nigra. NCBI lineage: Eukaryota > Viridiplantae > Streptophyta > Magnoliopsida > Lamiales > Lamiaceae > Ballota > Ballota nigra. The sequence continues at coordinate 43,277,389 of OX344724.1, read as the reverse complement.
TATCCCATTCTTGATGATCCTTGATCGGGGCTATTTGAGAATCATACTTAAGTCATCTGAGTTCTCACTCACTCAATGACAGTAGTGATTCATGGGAACACAAATAAGAATATATGCAAATAATCAAACATCATATTCAGATAAGTGTAATGCCATATATTTAATATTAAACCAATAATAATATTAAATCAAATTTGAATATTATCTTAATATTATGTCCTTTCGATGGATTGTCTCTAGGACACTAACACTAACAACCAAGAAAGAGAAATCTCATCTCATTAAAAGAAATATAATGGTTGTACTAAAATTCATGTTTAATTAATTTATGGTTACAATTTTCCTCTATGATGTTGTTGTAAATCTAGAAGATTTATTATTCCAAATCTAGAAGATTTGATGTGGACATTACTAATGGACCAATAACCCAATGGGCTTCATATCTTAGAATAGGGTTTTATTCTTATAAATGAACTATTGTACTCATAATTGTAATTACTCATACACAAAAATATTAGTGAAACTCCTGGCTTGGCTCGCCCCCAGACGTAGTCGTTCCCGACGAACTGGGTGAACAAATCTCGTCTTTTATTTTACTCACTTATTTACAACACGTTATCAGCACGAGACTCTGCCCGAGATTAAACGGTACGCCCTAAAATTAATTCTCTACAAATCATATGAATTAATCCCCGTACCAAATTATTTGATCCGTGTGTTACATGATTTATATGCTCTAGAATTATTAATTTTTTTTGTTCTTGTAATTAATTGAATCAAATTGTGTTTCGAATTGGATTAATTTCAAATTGAGAATCGAACGAGCAACGGCCGCCGCCCGAAGACGAACGGCTGCCGCCCAGCTCGACACCCGTGGCCCAGCAGCCGCCGCATCTCCCGCGGCCCAGCAGCCACCGTCGCCCAGCGTGACGTCCGCCGCCAGCACGACGCTCCCCATGCGCCGTCCGCCGCCGTCCGCGTGGCGCTACCCATGCGCTGCCGGTCGCCCCTTTGCCGCCTCCGCGCGCCTCCGTGCGCGACGTCAAGGCGGCGCAAGCCCTCCGCACGTGGCGCCATTCTCCCCGGAATTTTGTGAAATCCTAATCTAATTTCGGTTTTGTTTTAGGATAACACAAAATTCTAATTAATTTATTTTAAAATCCTGAAAATATTTTGTTAAATTTCATTAATATACATGAAATATTTAGCCTCATGAATATGCATGTTTATTAAGTCGTAAATTTTCCTTAAAATTATTTTCATGTGATTATCGTTCATAATAAATTATTTTGCATGTATCAATGATTTAATTATCTTACGTGCATTATTTTTTCTCGCACATAGTTTATTCTTTTATAGTCCGCATATTATGCCCGGGTAGGCGGCGCCCGGTATTCGACGGACCGTAATTTATGTTTTGGGTAGACGGTGCCCAATTCTTGCTTCTATGTGCTCTAGAATAATCAAATAAATCCTTGTTTCTCCGTTGTCAATAAATTTGATCACACCTCTTACCATGTCACTTTAATAATTGTAGTGTATCATGTCTAGCCTCAACCAACCTAAGCAGTGCAATTGTCGATGATTCAAAATCAACTGACGTCCAGAAGGCGAAAGCTCCGATTTTCCTCAGACATCATCTTAATCAGGACCTGAAAAATGAATATCTCACTGAGAGAGACCTCGGAACGTTGTGGAAGTCCCTGAAGGACCGTTTCCAACAACAAAATGACATACTCCTCCCTCAGGCTCAATATGATTGGTTGAACCTCCGTTTTCAAGACTTTAAGTCTGTAACGAAGTACAACTCAGCCCTACATCGTATTGTATCTCAGTTAAAGTTATGCAAGCAAACTGTAACTGAGGACGACTTAATCCAGAAGACTTTGTCGACTTTCCACGCCAGCAACCTTGTACTCCAGCAGCAGTATAGGGCTAAGAACTACACTGTACACTCTGAGCTAATTTCTGCACTTCTAGTGGCAGAAAAGCACAACCAACTCCTTATGCAGAATCATAACTCGAGACCGGTTGGCTCAAAAGTTGTGCCCGAAGCACATGCTACAGCTCAAGGTAGTACAAGTGGTCACAAGCGTGGAAGGGGGAGAGGCGGTAAACGAACTCATAGCAAAGGCCGAGGTCGTAGTAAGTCCGGTGGTCCAGGTACCTTGAATGACAATCAAGCTCAGGCTCGTGGAAAGACTGCACCTAACACGAATCCCGCTACTAAAAAATCTGACAACCAAGATAAGGTTAAGCAGTCCTGCTACAGATGCGGATGCAAGGGCCATTGGTCTCGCACGTGTCGCACTCCCAAACACTTGGTTGAGGCTTACCAAAAGCAGCAGAAGGACGATAAGGGGAAGGCTCCTAGAGTTGAATCTCACCATGTCAGTCTGCCTGAAGCAGACCCTGACCAAGACAATGTAGATCCTATGAGCATTGAGCTTAAGGACTTTGGAGATGATGAGTGATTTGCGTATTTGATTAATTCTAATGCTTTATTTTCGAATAAGACAATTTTATATTTTTGGATCCTTTCTTTCGGATACTTCATTTTATTTTATGGATGATACTATTATTTTAGCTTTGATGTGTTTACCTTAAATAGTTGTCCATTATATTTATTTGGATATTGTTGTTTCACGTACCCTTCAGCCTTGGAAATCTTCAAAACTTCCATCATAATGGCCTTCGTATTGTGCTTCTGAGTCCCAGGAACTAAGGGAGGAGCTCGAATCGTGAACTCAGCACCTGGACTTGAGCTGCTTCAGCCTCCTCCAATATCTTTTGGATCAGCTCAGGATGATTGTCCATCATGTAGTCAGTGAAGTGGGCATTGATATCATCAGTGTCGCCCCACTTCTTCACAACATACCACAATTTCACAAACTCATCCTTCGCATCAGCCCAGAACTCCTTCAGTGCCTCAGAGATGAACTCGTCGACATAGGCTTCCCTTAATCCGGACTCCGGCCTTTTGACTTTGTTGATTTTCTTGTTGTTGGCCTCTTTCTGTACTTCCTAGGCTCAGGCTTCACCTTCTTTCTCCTAAGCATACTGATCACTGCATCATCAAGTTCCCTTTGTTGAAGCTCAGTGATATCAGTCAGCTTTTCAACCTTCTTCTCCAAAATGCGCATTTTCTCCTTTTGTGCAATCTCAGCTCTGCGCACAGCCTCAGTTTTCTCAGAAGGATCTCCCCACGCTTCAGCGCATAACTCCACCACTGTCTCTGCCGAGTAAGTGATGGGGTTCTTTCTTGTGCTCATGGGAGAAGACTTCTGAACTGGCTCAGGTTGCTTTGAAGGTTCATCAGCCTTTGCCATCGTTGCTGCCTCCGCCTTCAGCTTGGCAACGATCTCCTCACCTTCCTTCTCTACTGCTGCCAACCTTGCTGACTTCCTTACCCTCAGAACATTCCCTTCAGGATTGGCATCAGGATCAGCTTGAAATGTTTCGCCTTGGTTGACTGCCTCAGATGCCTCAGGGCGGGATCTTTTCTTCTTCTTTTCCCCCTTTTTGGCATCATCATTGGCCTCGGATGGGAATGTGTCAGATCCGCTGTTAATTACGAATGAGGCTAGGGAATGAACATCATTGATTCCCTCCTTCAGTAAATTAACTCCCATCGAGATACCAGTTCCTGTAAAAGAAACAGAACTGATTGTAGCAATCACCTTCTTCTCAAAGATCTCCATGGAGAGTTGGAGTCTTTGTTCAGCTTTCTCGATCCTCTCCTCCACCTTGGCGGATCAATCATCTGATTGAGTCAGCCTCTCAGCAATATCTTTCAAAGTCTGAGCAATTCGTTCTGACTCCAGCTCCAACTTGGACGCTGAGTCCTGAATGGCCTGAGTGAATAGGGCTCCAGCCAACTGCTTCAAGGTTTGTCTCAGCATCTTCTTTGTGCGCTTTCTTTCGGCCCTCACTGACTTGGCCGTGTCAGTCATCGTTCTCTTGAGCAAAATCAACTTCCTATTGGCAAGGGTGTTGTAAGCTGATTTAGTCCATCGGATGTGTTTTGCTAGGGCCTTGGAGTCCTCTTCTTTTTCAGCGCGTAGCCTCATCACTTCCTCCTGAAGCTCAGCTAGATTTTCAGTGGTTTTCTCCGTTTTGACCTCCACAATGCTTGTGAACTCAGCTCGGCCGACCCCAGTTATGATCACATCCTCATCACCATCTACGGCCTCATCAGTGATTGGCTGCTTTCCTTTATCAGCCCCTGCATCCTCAGTCCCCTCTCCAGGGTGCACTGAAGGCAGTTGTTGAGTGGTCATGGTCGCCTGCTCAGGCTCGACCAAGCCATCTCGAACCTTAGGAACTTGTCCTTCGGAACTGGGAGTCTCCTTAGACGCCTCAACATCTTTCTCCCTTGTCTCAGGGCAGGAAATCCCTTCATCGACATATGTCTCATCGGCGGCTGAGATGTTCAAAACATCTTCAGCCACTGGTCCACCCTTGGCACCAGTGTCTTTCACACATTCCTCCTGAGTTTGGGACTCAGGGACCATCGCATCAACCTCCTCAGCTGTTTTCTCCACATCTTTCTCCAAGGCTCCACCCTGAGCATCTTCGTCATCCTCTCCATCCTTATCTTCCTCACCATCTGAAAGAAGATCAGCCTTACTGTTGGACATTAAGTCATTGACTAGCTTCCTCAGGTTTTCGAAATTGAGCAGTTGAAGCCAGCTAGTCAGTCCAAAATAAGAGCATAATCTTGCCTCCTCATTCTCCCAGTGCTCCCATCCACGAGCATCGACTAACATGTGCTGCTCCTGCATGTTGGATTGCTTAAACTCCAACCAGACTTTGAGCTCAATGACGTTGGCAGCAAGCTCTCCATACTTTGTCAATCTTGGCCAGCACTTGGAGGCCCATTAAGTAGCGTTCGCCCTTAGGGTATTCTCTAGAATGCCTCCTGCCATATGCTCATCCAATTCTTCCTCCTCCACTACCAGGAAGTCATCCTCTTCATTTGAAGTGGCTTTAGGGAAATCTTTTGGGTTGGGGTAAGTGGAGAAATCTTCAGGGTTGGGAATGGTGGGATCTGCGAGTTGGTCAGGCCTTTGAGGGGATGGCACTGACTCTGGAACGTTTGGCTCTGAGGTATGGGGTGATTGGGTGGATTGAGGTGTGGGGTCAGGGTTGGGTTATGTTTGGATTTCAGGGTTAGTGGGTGATTGAGTGGGTACTATCTCAGGCTGCAACAACTCATCCGTCTCGATAGATTTTCTCACCTCCTCCAAGTCAGAGGCTCTAGGAGAGCTTGACTCCTCCCTCTCACTCACTACATGCAATCTCTTAGCAGGGGACTTTTTGACTCCCTTCCTAAGTCTCTTCAAAGGTCTCTCCCCCTGATCACTCTCCTTCCTGACGTCATCGTCAGTTCCCTCAGCCTCAGATTCGGCTCTCTTGCGATCAGACTCAGTCCCAGATTTAGTGCTCTTCCCTGACATCACTATCTTCACCTTCTTCTTCTTCTTCTCCACTTCCTCCACTGCAGGTTGAGCCTCCTCTCTCTCAGCGGCAGACTCCTCAGCCTCCTTACTCCTTTCAAATAGGTCATCCACTCTCTCAATGAGACTGGTTGCCACTTTCTTGGCCTTCCCAGCTGGCTTCTTAGCCTGACCCTTTGCCTTAGCATTGGGATCAGTCATCTCTAGCATCGAGTAAGTGTCACTCACTGAAGCAAATATTACCTTCTTGGAGGAAAGATTGTCCTCGAAGTCGAAGGTGTACTCATGGCAGGCATGAGCAATCAGGATGGACATTCTCGTTCCAAAGGGCAGGATGGCACTGACAGAAACGTGCTTCTTCTCCTCATCCCGCTTCAGCTTGTCCAGTCCAGCCTAATGGAGTTGATCAATGAAGAACTGCTCCCAGTTCGCTTCCACTCCATCAACAATTGCCCCCATTATCCTCAGCTTGGGCAAGCTCAGCTGCTCATGAGAGCCTGTGGATCCCATCACCACCTTGGACACCAAGTCCACAAGAGCTCTGTACTCAGGCTTCAGAGTACTCTTGTTCTGACGGGCTCTGAACTCAGGGGAGCCAGTCTTGGTCCACTTCTTAAGGAACTCTCCCTCCGAATTTTCCTTGTAGAACCTGGGATTGATTCCTGAGGACGGCAATGCAAAGACCTCCTTGACAGCCTTCCGAATGTCAATGTCAACCACCTCTGAGTTATAAAGAGGTTCGCCGTCGTCGTCCTTCTCTCCCGTCGGTTTGAGCGCGGTCACCTTCGTGAACAGTTCCCCTCTATGCATGAACATGTTGAGGTAGGCTTCTACGACCGTTCTTGGAAGTATGGAGATAGGGCGCATGGTGAAGTATGTTTCCAACCCAGCTTTGGAAATCCAATTAAAGACTGGTTTGATATCCTCCACTGTAAGACAGGCACCTTCCATGGAGATGACTTGCTCCATGTGTACCAGCTTGTTATCGACAACATCCTCAAGCTTGTCTGTTGTCCAGTTGGAATTAAGAAGTGCCATTGATTTTGAACGAGAGGTTTTTAGGAAATCTGTGAATATTTTGAGCAGGAGAATACTCAGTGTGCAGATGTGCTTGTGTTTGCGTAAAGACCTCCAATGGCACTATTAATTGATAAGATGAAGTCAGTTACTCAGACGTGGGGTTGAGATTAATTCCTGAATTTGAAGGGTTTTGAAATGAAGGGACATGATTAATCTTAGTTTCAATCAATTACCCCAAGTCAGTCATATTCCGTATAAGACGGACACGTATATGAAAAAGTAACTGAAGCATTAAATGCTCCACCGCGCGTGGGTTTAAATGTGAAAAGGCGCGCTTTTAATGAAAACGGAATACATTTAATAAAGATTTTCAGGACGAAGGACTCAGGGAGACGCTTGGTATTCACAAGAGTCAGGATAGAACTCATACCTGTCAGGGAGACATTGTAGCACCCTGATACCTCGCTGAGTCGAGTCTGGCATGAGTTCCCCCTAGAACCCTACACTGACTGTTCTCCGGAATCTAATAGTCCTAACTCCACTGACATTTCCATAAACCTTGCTTCAGCCAAAGGCTTAGTCAAGATGTCAGCTCTTTGCCTGTCAGTGTGAATCTTCTCCATCCTGATGTCTTTCTTTTCCATGTGATCTCGAATGAAGTGATGCCTAATGTCCACATGCTTGCACCTTGTGTGAAGCACTGGGTTCTGAGTAATTGCTATAGCACTATTGTTGTCACAATAGATTGGAACTTCATTAGCAAATACTTGGTAGTCCCTCAACTGTTGCCTCAACCATAGAATCTGAGCACAACAACTACCTGCAGCCATATACTCAGCCTCAGTTGTGGATGTAGCCACTGAATTCTGCTTCTTACTAAACCACGAGATCAACTTACTTCCCAAAAACTGACATGTCCCTGAGGTTGATTTCCTATCAATCCTACAACCTCCATAATCTGCATCTGAATAACCTGTCAGTTCTAAGTTGTCATCTGAAGGATACCATAGTCCCAAATTGAATGTCCTTTTCAAATACTTAATTATCCTCTTAGCAGCCTCCAAATGACTTTTCTTGGGATCAGACTGATACCTAGCACACACACCAACTGCAAACGTAATGTCAGGCCTACTTGCAGTCAGGTACAACAAAGAGCCTATCAGCCCTCGGTACTCAGTCTGATTTACTGAAGTCCCTTCAGTGTCAGGATCCATCTTCCAATTTGTGTTCATAGGGATCATGGCTGGATTATTGTTCTGAACACCAAACTTATGAATCAAGTCTCTTGTATACTTGGCCTGATTAATGAAGATACCTTGATCAGTCTGCTTGACCTGCAATCCTAAGAAGAAGTTCATCTCTCCCATCATTGACATCTCAAATTTACCAGTCATCAGTTTAGATCCTTACCACAACACCATTCTCATCCTTCTTGTTCTTGAAGACCCACTTGGTACCAATTACTCCTTGATGCCTAGGTCTATCTACCAGTTCCCAAACCTGATTCCTTGTGAACTGATTCAACTCCTCTTGCATGGCAATGATCCAGTTCGAGCCAGTGAGAGCTTCTTCAATGTTCTGAGGCTCTTACTCAGAGAGAAAACAACAGAACAATGCACTCTCACCATGGAACCGTCTGGTCCTGACTCCCTCAGTTGGATCACCAATGATTTGATCAATGGGATGATCCTCTAGCCATGTTCTCTTGACAGGAGTTGTTCCTGAAGTACCTGCAATGTTAGTGTCTACAGGCTCATAAAATTCAGGAAATTGAACAAAAGGGGATGATCCTGAGTCTATACCAAAGGGATTAACAAGCTCAATGTTAGGGACATTGATTCCCCCTTGATGAGGTGACTAAGGAACCGTCTCAGCTGCAACATCATCTTTATAGACGGTACTTACCTCAGGTTGAGCCTGTTCCTCAGTCTGAGGCTCAACCATCCCTGATGTGCTGGGCTTAGGAGTGGCACTTGATTCATCATCCTGATCATCGTCATCATCCCATCTTGGAATTGGCACAGTTTTAACCTTTGGATTAGATTGATTCTTTAAGCTCAGCCTTGTCACTCTCCTTGTGACCTCCTCAGTGTCAGGATTCAACACTTTTATCCTAGACTCATTAGCAGATTCATAAAAAACAACATGTGGTGATTCTTCCACAACAAGGGTCCTACAATTGTAAACTCTGAAGGCTTTACTAACTTCAGAATATCCTAAGAATATTCCTTCATCAGATTTGCTATCAAAAGCTTTCAATTGGATCTTCCCATTGTTGAGGATGAATCACTTACAACCAAATACATGAAAATAAGAAATACGAGGTTTTCTTTTATTCCATGTCTCATATGGGGTCTGTGCATGTTGTTTGTTTAGCATGGATCTGTTCTGAGTGTAGCATGCAGTGTTGATTGCCTCAGCCAAGAATTTCTTGGGCAATCCTGACTCTGCCAGCATGGTCCTAGCAGCTTCTTTCAGTGTCATGTTCCTCCTTTCAGCGACACCATTCTGCTGTGGGGTTCTAGCTGCAGAAGTCTCATGAGCTATACCAAGTTCATTACAAAAGTCAGAAATATATGAATTTATAAATTCAGTGCCCTTGTCAGATCTGATCTTAGTAATGGACTGATTCTTCTCATTGCTGAGTCTCCTGAGCAACTCTGGAAGCTTCAACTGTGTCTCCTTCTTATTCAACAAGAAAATAACTCAAGTATATCTAGAATAATCATCAATAACCACAAGGGTATATTTTCTACCATTCATACTCACAGGTGTTATGGGACCAAATAAATCCATGTGCAAGAGCTGAAGAATCCTGTCAGTGGAATGAGAAGTTTTCTCTTTGAATGATTCTCTGACCTGCTTCCCTTCCTGACAAGCTTTGCACACATGATCTTTGCTAAAAACTTCATTAGGTAGACCTTCAACAAGTGACTGCCTAGAAATTTTGTTAAGAATCTTGAAGTTCGGGTGGCTTAATCTTTTATGTCTTAACCAACTGAGCTCTAGAGAGCTTTTAGCAGCAAAACAAGTATTAGGAATAATGCTGCTCCAGTCAGCGAGATAAACGTTACCTTTCCAGATACCTGATAGAAGCACTTGTGTTGATTTGTCCTTGACTGAACATATATTCGATGAGAACTAAACACTGAAACCTTTGTCACAGAATTGACTTACTGACAACAGGTTATGCTTCAGTCCTTCCACAAAGGACACATTTTCCACTCTGATTGTACCTATTATTAAGACACCAAAACCTTTAGTAACACCTTTTGAGTTATCACCAAAGGTTACCTGTGGACCATCTTTAGCTTGATATTCTTGGAGAAGACTCTTCATTCCAGTCATGTGCCTTGAGCAACCACTGTCTAGGTACCAAACAACTTTGATTGAGTCTCCTCTCCTTTTGTTGTGACCCACATCCGTCTGCAATCAAATCAGGCTTTAGGTACCCATTGGGTGTTGGGTCCTATTGTGTCAGTTGTACCCTTCGGAATCCAGACTTGCTTAATTGGGAAACTTCTTGGGCAACTTTATTATGTTTGGTGTATGGGTGCTAGACTTAGGCTTCACAACTTTCTTTTTTTTTTTTGCCTGAGAGGAAGATGGTGTATGGGTGCTAGACTTAGGCTTCACAGGAGCCTGAGTGGGTGCCTTTTGGGCTGCCTTCCTGTTCTTCCTAGGTCTGGGTGCAGCAGGTCTTGGGCCTTGTTCTTGATAAGGGCCCTGTGTTCTATTCCCCCTAGGCAAGTGAGGGAATGGAAAACAGTTAAAGGCCTCAGGATGCCAAAACCATGGGGGTGTCATCATATTTGGCCTTCCCTGTTGGTATTGTCAAGCATAATGGTACCCTCGCTGATCAGTCTGAGGGCTCTTGGCCTAAGTCTTCCTCTGCTTTCGCTGAGTTTTTCCCTTGTCTGAGCTCTCAGGGGCCTCCTTAGGTTGTTTTACCTTTCCCTTGGGTTTTGGCTTAGCTACCTTAGGGGCAACCCTGACTGTGTCAACAGTTTCCTTACCCTTATCAGTTTGACGGGCCTGGAGTACAACCTTGGGTGCACTCTGGCCTGCCTGAACAAATACCTTCTCAGTGTTGCTCCCTGAAGCAACATGAGATTGACCTTGTGAGTATTTCTTAGGAACATATCCAAGTCCCTTTTTCTCATTCCCAAGCATCTGGCTGCTATTTATTTCCTCTCTAGCCACTGAGGATTTATTCATTGCTGCAACCTTTTTCTTGAGAGAGTCTTCACTCTTTTTCAGGATTTCATGTCTGGTAAAGAGGTCATCAAACTTACTCTTAAGTACTTTCAGTTCTTCCTTCCTGACCAACTCTTCATCAGCCAGTTCCTTCAGAATTTTCTCTCTTGGGAGACGCTCAGCATTGATTAAATCAATCTCCTGAGTTAGTCTCACAATCTGAGCTGATTCTTTAAGATCAGATTGAGTGAGTTGATCATTCAGGTTTTGAACCTCAGTACTCAATTTCTTGTTCTCCTCTACCAAGAAGACATTAGTTTCCTGCAATCTGGAGAAATCAACCATCAATTGATCCAGGCAGATCTGAAGGTTCATTTCTCTAACTGACTCTGAGCTTAGCTCAGGATTTTGACCAGTGTAGGAACCACATACAGAGTTAGATTTTACCTCATGTTCCTCCCATGCCATCGGGCAAACATCATCGTACTCATCATCAGAAAAGAGTTCAGGTGACCTTTCCTCAGGACCATCAGAGTCAGTTGCATCCTCAGCGAGCATGGCTCTCCGGTCAGCAAGTCTCTGGTCTCTCTTGGCCCTCCTATCCTTTCTTTCCCTTGCACTCAGCTTCGGACAATCATACTGATAGTGCCCGCTCTTGTTACAGTTGTAACATGTTGGTTGCTCATCTCCTCTTTCTCTCCTTGGTTCAGGGTTCCTCCTTGAGTCAGGTTCCCTCTGTCTTGATGAGCTTTCAGTCTTCCCTGAGTGCTTGTCATCATGAGTACGTCTCTGTTCATCTCTGCGATCGGGCTTTGGATCTGAATATCTTCTTTCTTCGCCACGATCTCTCCTCTGGTCAGTGTTTCTCCTTTCCTCGTATCTCCTTGAGCTTTGGTGGGTTCCTCCAGGTTTTCTGTCACGTGAGTCCTGATAAAATTTCTTATAACGACCAAACCTGGAATTAAGCTTATCAAAGCGTCTGGCCATCAGGCTGTACTCCTCAGCAAGTTCTTCCTTGCTCATCTCCATCAGTGACTTTGATGAAGACTCAACTGGTTCAGACATGGCCTTGAACACCACACTTTTCTCAGGAGTTTTCTCATTTTCTTCATCTTCTGGCTGAACTTTCTTCTTCCTTTTATTAAGATCAAATTCCAATGTCTTTAGCTCTGAAAAAAGTAAAGCAGAAGTTATGTTACTCATATCCTGAGTGTTCTTAAGCATAATTACACTGTTATCCCATCTCTCAGGAAGGGCATTCAGGATCTTAGAAGCAACATCTCTCTTTGGACATCTTTGTCCAGCATCACCAACTCATTCATCAACTTGATGAACCTTGACTCCATCTGATCGATTGTCTCATCGGGCAGCATCTCAAATGCTTCAAAATTCTGAATGGCAATGTTTCTCTTGTTCTCCTTTATCTTTTCTGCTCCCTCGCACATCCTGGTCAGCTCATCCCAAACCTCCTTTGCCGTCTTTAAGTTCATCAGCCTGTCTGACTCCTCGAAGGGCACCGTGTGCAAAATGATGTTTCTGGCAACGTTGTCCAGTCCCACCTTTTTTATTTCATCGTTGGTCATGTCTTTCCTTTCTTTCGGAACCTGCACGCTAATTTCAAGATGCTCATATCCCAGTCCTCTGACATTAGGAATAGTGATCTTGATCGGTCCTTCCCTGAGAACACGCAGCATCTGGTCATGGATGGCATCAAGATGCGCTTCTAATCTGAACTTCCAATAGATAAAGTTAGATACAGAGAATTCAGGTAACGAAGCTTCAAGTCTCCTAGAAGTCATGATGATGCAAGTTTTATAAAAAGAAAACTCAGATCTGTTCTGTGACCACCAACAGTTTCTCCTCTGAAACTATTAGGGTATGTTTGTTTTGGGATTTAAGTGTGCGGGGGAAGTCATGACTTTGAAATCTTAGGATGTGAAAATCTTGATGAATAATATGAGTATGTGTTTGTTTTGGGTTTTTAGTAGGGTGAGATTTTGCTTTATGTCAAATCAATGTTTATTAGTGATTGATGTTGTATTATTTTATTATATTGTGTAAGAGAAAAGTATGAGAGAGGTTGAGTGGATGATAAAAAAGTGATGATGTGATTGTATTTAATTATATGAAAAATAGTAATAGGTTTATAGTTAGGGAGTGAGTTTGGGATTTGAAAACCTGATTTTAAATCCCGAACTCGTATGGGGCGTGGATTGCAAAGTCCAAAGTCCATCCGTGTGAGTCCCAAAACAAACATACCCTTAGTATTCAAAGTCAGTGGTCTTTTGAACCACTGCTCTGATACCACTTGTTGGTCCTGGTACAAGACTAAAGAATACGTGTATGGGGGGGGGAATACACGTATACAGATTTTTAAACATAAAGCCCGACTGAGTCCCCTTTACTCAGAGTGGTAAAGAACTAGGAGCTGATAACTCACCTACTGACTACACTAGGTGCGGGTCAATTGGCTAACTATCAGTTCAAGTTCAGTGCGGAAATACGTGAGCCCTGAAAGTTTAAAGTCTTGTTTAGTTTGCTTTCTGAAAAACTTGATTACTCCACTGAAAAGTGCTTAGTAAGGGCAGTACTCTTTTTTAGGATCAGGCTGATTGATTCAAGCCTGATAAACCAAATGCTTATGAATGAACAAGTAATATGACAGGTATGCACAATATCAAAGCAATAAGAACACAAGGAGTTTAACGTGGTTCAGAGTCTCAAGCTCCTACGTCCACGGCCTGATTTAACAGGAAATCCACTCAAGGGATTCTTGTTTTTAACGTGCCAAGGTGCACCAAGACCAGCTAACCTCACTGATCTATACAACTCCTCTTACTAACTCACTAACTGACTTACTCCCAACAAACCTAACTTAGGGTTTTGGTTTCAGTTTGGATTCCAACTAAGTTGAGATTATCATTACAAGGCAAGGCTATGCTAAGAATAGGATAATCTCTCTAAGCTTAAGATAATGCTAGTTCGCTCTTTGGAATACAGAATAACTCTCAGTAGCTAAGAAAATACTTGGGAAATTTAGATGGTTTCGAGTGCTTCTTCTAAGGCTGAATGCTTTTGAATGCTTGAGAGTTTTAGTAATTTCTGGCTTGGAAATTTCCCGTAACCTTGAATGGGTTCAAGGCCTTCTGTATTTATAGGTGATTTGAAAAACTATCCGTTGGAGAGATAGTCTTTCTTGTCATCTATGTAGAGTGGTTCAAACGGACATATCTTCATGCAGCAGCCGTTCTTGCATGGGATTAGGTAGTTGCATTAAATGCACATTAAATGCTTGCCCGTTGAATATGCAGTCTGAAGTTAGTCTTCTGTCAGGTTTCGTACGTGCGTGTCCTTCCAGGATTGGTCCACGTCATCAGGTTGGTGAGAATGCCTGAACTTATTCCTGGGCTTCAGTCTTGTCTTATTAAGTTCTTTTTGTCTTGAGCTCACCGGTCTTGTCCTGACGCTGACATTCCTTTTGCATTGCTTGGCTCTACTCCAAGTCTTCCCATAAACTCAGTATCCTCCTGTTCCCTTCAGGACTGAGTAGTAAATGACCTCAGGGTCATACTCTTCATCGCTGAGACTTACTCAGCCAGCTTAGAAGACTGCCATAAGTTCAGGATGGTAAACTGCATCTTCAGGCTCTAAGTCTTGATTGTCATCAGTAAGTGCTCCTCTTACTGAGTACCTGTGAAGTGTAAAATGACTAAGTACAAAACCTAACCAAGACTAGTCTGACAAAGATAAACAAAAGGCAAATCATCTTTTCAGGGGCTTTGGGATCTTAATCAAAACTGACAATATCCCAACACAACTCATTACTGATGTCCATGTTGTCGTTCCCTCATCCGGTAGTGTTCATCCTTCTTAAAAAGGCTCGGTTTCTTCTTGCTATTGTCTCAGGATCAAGCTGTATTCTCTCTTCGCTCGTATCTCCTTGCGAGTGTGTTTTCATAAACCTGAAATACTAACAAAAGAATCAAAACGCAACTGCCGAACGAGTAAGAATAAAACAGAAAAATAAAGCACTCACTACTAACTACTAAGCTATCTACAAGTCTTATTCAAATAACATACATCGCCATCCCCGGCAACGACGCCATTAACTTGAACCGAAAATACTAACTTTCCACTAGTAGTTTCCCCGCAAGCGTACGGGTTCACTGTAGTATGAGTAGTTATAGCGACCAAGTATATCGAACCCAAGGGAAGGTATGTATGCGAATAGATCCCTGAAGATCTACGCGTCGTAGTTAATATGAGTGTATGTTTTTGGATTTTTTGAAAAATAATTATTATTTACTAAAACTAAACTAATTATGCTAAAGAACTGAATTGAACTAATTAACTAAGGATTGTATTCAAATATGTGGTGGTAATGCTCAGGATAGGAATTTCTACGTATACTAACGGAACAGGTACATAATTAAAATAACCGTGACGTGCAAGAAATAACCTAAGTAAAAGATTGTAAGATGAAAGCTAAAAAATTCAAACCCTAATACTTTATCCTAACAATCGACTTCACTAATCCACCAACAAGTTAATAGATAGTGCTTAATTAACAAGACCCTAATTTAACTAAGGTGATGCGGTCGTCCTCCCTAGATAAATCGGTAGATAAATTAACCCTTTTCAGACTCTCTCGTTAATTCTACTAGTTGTTAAAGAGTGATAAGGTCGTCCTCTCTCTAACACTTTTTGAACGAAATTCAAAGGTAAAGTTAAGATTGATTTTAAGAATTCATTTATTAAGAGAATTAAAACTAAACGTCACGAATTACCCTAATCACGTACCCACATCTTACTTCTACGAGTTCATCCTACCCTAAGCATACAAGGGGTTTAGCCGGAAATGGCTTCAACGATAATAAAAACAATTGAAGAAGTAACGAACATAAACATAATGATTTGAACTAAGAAGTTATTAAACATAAAATAGGGTTTAAAGAAATAAATGCTAAGAACTGAAATTAGATTGATAAAAACGAAGTCTCAAGTGTTTAACGTCAACGAGCTAATGAAAAGAAACTAAAAATTGAAAATAAATTAAGAATTCGTAAGAAAACCTCGATTACACATGAAAATTAAGCTTGCTCGTCTCTTTTTCTCTTTCTCTCTCCAAAAACTAACTCTAAAAGTGATGTGGTATGAAGTCGTCCCTAAAAAACGTGTTCGGGATGAGTATATATAAGCATCGGGCCGAATCGTGAACTCATGGGCCGAAAAACGAATCAGGAGGTAAAAACATGAAACTGCTCGAACACCACCCGCTCGAGCGGGGGCGCTCGAGCTAAGTAGCTCGAATGATGCAAGGGCTCGAATGGGGCTGCTCGAGCTCAACAGCTCGAATGACACAATGGCTCGAGCGGTGGAAATCTTCTGTTGGTTTTGGGCGCTCGAGCAACACCCTTGCTCGAGCGTTGGCGCTCGAGTGGCACAGCTCGAGTGGCCCTCCTCCTTCTTCAACTGATACTTTTATTCTTGCGCACTAATACCATTCGTATTTTCTCGATATCTTCTTATCCTGGCATCCGTTTGAGTCGATTCAAAGTCCTACGAACTCCATTTTTCGCCCTCGATTCACCTATTAGCATCAAAGAGACAAATTCATTAATGTATAGAAATAATACTCAATTGACTCTAAATACTCAATAAAATCGACCAAAACTTGGGCATTTCTAGCTACGAATCATGACAATTTCACGCCTAATCAATTATGCGGATGCTAACTATTTGTCTGATCCCCACAACGCCATATCCCAAACTGGTTACTTTTTTCTCTGTGGTGGTACCGCGATCTCATGGAGATCGGTCAAACAAACTATGGTTACCACGTCTTCAAACCACTCAGAGATAATAGCTTTATTTGAAGCAGCACGAGAATGTGTTTGGTTAAGGTCCTTGGTAAAACACATTGGTGACTTGTGTGGTATCGCTAAAGGCGATACACCTCCCACCGTTATATTTGAAGACAACACAGCTTGCATCGCACAAATGAGTAATGGGTACGTCAAGGGAAACCTGACGAAACATATTTCACCTAAATTTTTCTATCCACACGAACTCCAGAAGAGTGGCGTGATTACCATTCAAAAGGTGCAATCTAGTAACAATCTAGCAGATTTATTTACTAAGTCCTTACCTACGTCTACTTTTGAAAAGTACGTTCGTGGTATTGGGATGCAAAGACTCAAAGTGTTGTTGTCTTCAGGGGGAGCGGTAACCCCGAAATGAATCTAGAAGATTTGATCTAGAAGACCGATTACATTCCTCCCTAACTTATTATTTGGCCGATACCTAGCACGTGGAGTTTTTATGACAAGACATTTATTTTATGTCGTAATGTCCAAGGGGGAGTGTTGTAAATCTAGAAGATTTATTATTCCAAATCTAGAAGATTTGATGTGGACATTACTAATGGACCAATAACCCAATGGGCTTCATATCTTAGACTATGGTTTTATTCTTATAAATAGACTATTGTACTCATAATTGTAATTACTCATACACAAGAACATTAGTGAAACTTCTGGCTTGGCTCGCCCCCAGACGTAGTTGTTCCCAACGAACTGGGTGAACAAATCTCGTCTTTTATTTTACGCACTTATTTACAACAGATGTAATTAACAACTGAAATAAATATATGTCACTCTCTATACACTTAAAGAGAAAATTACTTAGTCACGATTACTTTATTTATAAATTTTAGTATGAATTCAAGTGTATAGCAACACTCAAGTGCATGGATTTTAAGCTCAATTTTGACTTCAAAATTTATTTTTTTAAAACATGCACAAATACACCAAATTGTATTTTTTATCAGTTGGAGTATTACAAATTACTTTTTGGGGTATTATTGATTTCTTCTTTAGGTAGCACTGATTAGGTATTACTGATTTCTGCTGGGGTATTTTTTTTTTAAAAAAAATTCAAGTGCATATTATGCACTCAAATACACACTAGAACTACTCTACTTTGATATAATTGTTAATCAACCTAAACATATATTATTACCTTACACCACACGGGTGCAATACTTAGTCATATATAAATGAGTATGTATAGAGTGAAATTAGTTCATACATGAATCGTTGAAGTATATTAATTGTTTTCACTAAAAAATATTAGTTGTTTTCACTGAAGAGTATTAGTTGTCTTCACTTAAGAGTCTTAGTCTATTTCCTGTATATAACTAATATTTTTCAGTGAAAACAACTAATATCCTTTATTAAAAATAACTAATATTTTTTTAGTGAAAACAACTAACACATTTTCTTAATTTATATATGAACAAATTTCACTCTACTTTATCAATATAAATATGTTGAAACATAAATATATGGGATCAAATTAGAAGGCAAAGTTTGTGATCAATCGGAAATACAACTTCTTCAAGGACGTGACAAGTTCATATAAATAGAAAAGAATCAGATTGGATCCCCCGTTTCAGGAATTACTAGCCACCTTGCTTGTATATGTTCTGACAACAATATTTTTTTAATTCAATTACATGGTATTCAATATATAATTTAATTAATACAATATTTTATTTACAACAAGCTGTCTCGTATGAGATAGCATGAGATCGGTAAAATGTTTCTTACTTTTCAAATAAAAATAATGCTGCAAAAATAATATGAAATAATATTTTTATAAGAAAAGTACAAGTATTACTTTCCCATTATAAATATTATTTTTATGTTGAAAAGTATTTCTTTTAATGAATTAATATAAATTAATTAATTTCATAAAGTTCTACAAACTCGAACTTTTAAATGAGATGAAATTCTATTATGGTATCAGAATCCAGCTCACGAATAAAAAATAGTGTTAGAGAATTAATATAAATAAAATAATTTTATACATCTCTATAAATTCGAGTTTGTAGATGAAATGAATTAAATTCCTTCAATTACTTTTTTCTTTGTTTCGCAATTTCATTTTTTTAATTGTAAAAACAAGACTTATATTTGCTACTAATTGCACTTTCAAGACCCAACTTTAAACTTCTGCAGGACAGGTACCAAAATTTCATTTTGTTGCAAAATAAGAACTCAAGGCAGTTCCTTAGCAAGAATTGGGTCAATTTTTCCATATCTTAACATCTAATTTCATTTTATAAAATCAATTCCCAATTTTTAAGGATTTAACTTTAAAGTTTGCTAGCATCTTTTGGCATGGTGGAATTTGAAGTTGTAAAAAT
Source organism: Ballota nigra (assembly GCA_947034835.1). NCBI lineage: Eukaryota > Viridiplantae > Streptophyta > Magnoliopsida > Lamiales > Lamiaceae > Ballota > Ballota nigra. The sequence continues at coordinate 43,258,504 of OX344724.1, read as the reverse complement.
TATTCGGGGTGTGTTCGGTGCGATCTCACAAATTGAACACATCAATAAGTGAAGGAGACTAGTCACACATCTAAGTAGGGTTTCATCCTAAAACAAATTGATGGAAGGAGTAGCCACTAGACTTATAAATTAGTCTCACTTCTTTTAATATTTCAATATTAGACAACTCACATGTGTAATTTATCATACATCTCAACACGCCCCTCTTGACTTGAACGCAATTTACTAGCTTGACTAGTAGTTACCCCACAAAAGTATGAGATCACAGTAGTATGGGCAAGTATATGGACCAAGTATTATCAAACCCAATGAAAAGTTTGTATGCGAATAGATCCTTGGAAATCTACGTCTCGTAGCTTATATGAATGCAATGTTTTGTTGTGAATTATTTCTAAACTATATTATTCTATCTATATGCTATCAAAGAAGTTAAACTAAATAAATTTTGGTTTTAATGCAGATAAGAGATGGTGATGCTCGGGATAGGAATTCCTACGTATACTATCGGAGTTGGTATAATAACTAAAATAATCGTGATGTGTAAGTAATAATCCTAAGCGTACTAAAACTACCATCAACTTCTCTAATCTAGCACAAGATTGAAAGACTAAAAGCTCAAGAATTAACCATAATACTTTGTCCTATCAACCTACTTCACTAATCCAATAATCAAGTTATATGGACTGTGCTTAATTATTGAAACCTTAATTTACCTAAGGTGATGCGGTCGTCCTTCCTAGATAAACCGGTAGATGATAAACTCCTTTTAAAACTCTTTCCTTAAGTCTATTCGTTATTAGAGAGTGATGCGGTCGTCTTCTCTCTAACAATTTTCGTACTTAATTTCAAGATTATTCTAGAGTTTATTAGAAGCATTCAATAATTAAGAGAATCAAGACTAAACATCACGAATTACCCTAATTACGTACCAACATCCTACTTCTACGAGTTCATCCTATCTTAAGCATGCAAGGGTTCTAGCCTAACATGGTGGTTTGAATAACAAAAGCAATAATAAGAACGATAATCATAAACATACTTGAATTAACTAAAGAAATCAAAATCATAAACAGAAGAACAAATTCAAGTCTAAAAAATATCTCAATAAATCTGGAAAAGCTAGGTTTAGAAGTCTCAAGTATCAAGAAATCAAAACAAGAACTAATCGGTTCACAAGAAAATAAATTAATTTATGAATTCGTAAGCTAAAACCTCGATTACACGTTCAAAAACATTGCTAAACTCTTCCCCAAGCTCTCTCCTTCAAAAACTATCTAATGGTATCAAGTGGTCAAAGTCTTCCCTTCAAAATATGCTTGGAAGGGGTATATATAGGTTTGGGCTCGATATGGGCTTTTATTTCCCGAAACCGCTCGAGCTCTCCCTTTGGTCGAGCGCCTGGCGCTTGACCACATCACTCGGTCGAGCGCCTCATCTTTATAGCACACAAGCACCGCTCGACCTCCATCACTCGAGCATCTGACGCTCGACTCGATTCCACTCAAGTGCCTAACGCTCGACCTAGACCAGCTTGAGTGGTTCTCGACTTCCAGAACATCAAGGCCGCTCGACCATGGGTGCTCGAGTACTCCCTCCTCTTGAGCTAACTAACACTTTTGTTCGCACGAACTAATACTTTTTGTATTTCTTCAATATCTTCTCATCCGGGAGTTTGTTTGAGTCGATTCAAAGTACTACAAACTCCGTTTTTTGCCCTCTTTCCTAATATGAGCATAAAAGAGACAAATTTGTAAGTTTATGATAATGATACTCATATGACTCTACATACTCATCAAATACGCTCAAAACATGGGTAAATCGGGCTACAAAACATAACAATTTCACGCATAATCACCCCTCACATGTGAATCCTCGTTATCCGGGATAGGATCACCCATGCTCCATCAATTTGACAGCTCATCCGGCTCGAGTATGGGTCTACTCTGATACCATGTAAAAGAATTACGGGGTGCGCCCGGTGCAGTCCCACAAATTGAGCACACCAATAAGTGGAGGAGACTAGCAAGTAGAATTCCATTTTAAAACCAATTGGTGATAGGAGGAGTAGTCCACTAGACTTATAAACTAGTATCGCTTCTTTCAATATTCCAATTCCAATGTGGAACAACTCTTTCATTATGCATCTCAACAGAAGCTGCTCACCTTTTTTTTTTTTCCTCCTGGCGTGATGGATTTAGCTTTGATGTTTCCTCCCATTTGTGTTTCGACCAACGAATGATATTATTGGCATTTATCTTTTATTTATTTTATGGGTACGAGAGCATGTTTTATCATATGACCATGTTCATTTCTTTTTCTCTAGATTCAATAAATTCAATCTTGTTATCTATTTTTCCAAATTCCATGGCGCCAATTTTAGTCAAAGATGAGCAAGCTTTGAAGTTGAATCCCTAAAAATTGGGAATTAGTTTCTGAAATCAAAGCTTGCATGTGAATTATCAAATGCAAAAATTTGGATGAATTGACTGAAATGCCTCTAATTTTTACTTAGGAATTGCATGAGTCCTTTATTTAAAAAAAAAAAATTGAAATTTCGATACCTACCCTGTAAAACTCTAAAGTTAGGTCCCGAAAGTGCAACTAGCAAATATAAGTTTTATTTTTGTAATTTGTCTATATTTAAATGTGAATTTATACTAGGCTTCATGTTTTTTTTAGACGATATCAACAATCTCATCTTTTTATATGCAATAATTGAGTAGAAATGGACAGTGAATGTCTTAGTCTATCGTTACACCACCCAAGAAACGTACTCTTAGATTCTTGGTAATGGTCGTTATAAACAAACATTGTCTTGGATCCATCAAGAGTTCATGACCCACCTTCTCTCACCCCTGCATTCATTGGAAAGCCAAATACTGTAGTACTAGCTAGCTAGTGTTGCTAATTTAATCTCGGGAAAAGGTACAGTTTGGACCTGAACTAGTGTTATGGGTACAAATTGGACCCTAAACTATATTTTTGCACGAATTGGATCCTAAACTAATGTCTCAGGTACAAATTGGATCTCCAACTAGTGTTTTGGGTACAGATTGAACCCTAAACTATTTTTTTGTACACATGGGACCCTAAACTAATATTTTAAGTACAAATTGGACCTCAAACTCTTTATTTGGTATAAATAAGCAATAACTTTAAAAATCAAATAAATAAACTCCAATTAATAAAAAAATTAAACATTGTTATATAATATTTGATTAAAAACTTTATGATAAATTAAATAAATTATTATTTCAATATATTATTATATATCGATAGTTGTTATTTACAACCCATACTATTAGAGTAGTTTTTCTTCTAAGCATTAATTCAAATACATATGCATATTAAATAAAAAAATACTCTAAGTCAATTGTTAAATTACAAAAAAAAGAAAAAAGTGTTGCTTAATTAATATATTTTAAAACAATTTAAATTTATTTAATCGAGTACGATCATATTTTTTTAAGCATTGATCTTCTTTTTTCTTTTTTTAACCAACATAGTAAAAATGGATTAAAATACGCACTACCACTACAAGAAAGTTTAATATTGCCTACGGAAATTGTCAATATAGCAACGGAATTACCAACAAAAAAAATCCGTAGGGGGAATTTCCTACGAATTGCCTAAAAAATCTCTAATTGTATAGGCATTTTCCTTCCCCACCTACACAATAATTTGCCTACGGAAATTCCGTAGGCAAATTGTGTTGTAGGTAAATTTTTTTAGGCAATTGGCTTGTAGGTAATTATACCTAGGGATTTTATTCCGTAGGCAAATCAATTCCGTAGGCAAATTGGTTTAGGTTGAGAAATGTAGATGCTTTCATAATTAGAAAATTCTGTGGGCAAATTGTAGGCAATTTTTACTACAAACTTTTTTGTTGGTAAATTTTTGTAGGCAATTTAATTCCGTAGGCAAATCATTATTTTCTTGTAGTGTATACATTAATATATTTTAAAACAACGTTAAAAAAAATTTAAGCACTAACGTTTTTTTTAATGCAATATATATTTAAATTAATATTTTAAAAAATAGTTTAATAGTATGAGTTAAAAATAACCACTATCGATAAATAATGTTGAACTGAAATACTAATTTATAAAATTTATCATTTTTAGTCAAATATTATATACTAATATTTAATTTTTTTTATTAGTTGCGATTTATTAATTTAATTTTAAAAGTTATGGCTTATTTATACAAAAAAAAAAAATTAGTTTGAGGTCTAATTTGTACCTAAAATATTAGTTTATGGTCCAATTTGTACTCATAAATAGTTTAGGGTCCAATTTGTACCCAATACATTAGTTGGGGGTCCAATTGTACTAGAAACATTAGTTTAGGGTGTAACGCCCCGAACCGAATATATATTAATTATATCGAATTCGAAGTGTTATTGTGATCAAAAGTCCGAACTATAAAATTTTTGAAGGAAATATAACGGAAATGAGAGATGATGAGTTTTATGCAGCGGAAGAAATGAATAGAATAAATTTAATAAGTATCTCATACACATATATGTGTACATATAGTATTATCAGTAACGTTTTATTTAAGTGGGGAACTCCGTGTCGTCTCTATTACTATCCTTACTCCACGAAATCATAATCTGCAAGGGGTTTAGGGAAAAGGGGCGTGAGATTTGAATTCTCACGTATGGGTGATTTGCAACGTTATGGGATTGGTAAATCCGAAATATATTAAGTTATACTCATTAATAAAATATATAATTTATTTAAGCAGTTGACATAATAATACAAACATCATATATCATACAAATAACAAGTTCACATAATAATCAGTTGGGCACAACATGTTTCACATCATATAATTGAAATATCACAAGTTAATTCACATTAAGGGGCAAAGCCCAAAACCATTTTCAAATAACGGCCTAATCTGGCAAAATCATTTCCAACACATTGTGAATTTCCCCCAAACCATTCTCACCAACAAGTCATCCATTCATGTGACCATAACTCTGAATAATTATTATCACTCATGGCCACCACAAATAATATCAGCGACCATGAATCTGACCTATTATCACTCATGGCCGTACGTGTCAATCCACAAACAAAACTGCTGCACATCAAATCAATAATTACTCGCTTTCCTCTTTCCCATAAAACTGTCATTTCAAATTGTGGGGAGAATTCACATAATTCACACTTAAATTGGTTCATGCTCAGATAATGCCTTTAATCATGCAATGGTGATTAATTAGAATAGAAACAATAGACATTTTGCATCATATATAAATATATCACGTAATTTGAATATTTATATTATAGGGATACATTTATGTTGGATAAGTTGTTTTAGATTGATTTAGTCGAGTTCAGAGTATACCAGCACAACGTATTATAAGCAGATCGATCAACAGATCATCACCCACCTGATTGTTTCGAGTCCCGAGAATGATGTACAAACAGATGGTCGGAAACCTCGTGCGCGTTCCAACTAGTACCGAATCCTAGTAGGAAGATATTCAATTAAAAGTTGACCTTTGAAAACGTTTAGGAAAACTTGAGAGTTTGTGTTACGAGAATCGAGAAAGTTGTGGTCTTATAAACTCAAAAGGACTTGCTTAAGGGTCACACTCTATTTTGGTAAATACACCACTTCTAGAAAGGTGAGTGTATTGAGGGAGTATACTTGTGATATGACTATTTCGATTACTACAAAAACAATCTTTTGATAAGTACACCCCTTTTTAAGAGAAGGTGTATTAGGGGGGTGTATTTACTAAAAGCAGTGGTGTCCTTAATAAAGGCATTTTAAGGGAAAACAAACTTATTAACCTTGGAATTACTTAGGAAAATATTAATAAAATTAAAGAAAAGGTTTTTCTTTCTTAAGAATTCTATTTCTCATTTTAAAAGGAATCTTGAATATAAATATATATTTTTATAAAAACCTCTTATTAAAACTTATTAATAACTTGATTTTTCTAAGAAATTTATAAAAGTACTTTTCTTTTCTAATATTAGTAACACTTCTAAAATTGATTTGTAATACTTCTAAAACAAAAGAATTATACTATTTTCCACCTTTTCATTTGTTTACTAAATTTTGAATAATAAACGACTTGTCTTTTCGTTCCTAATTTTCTAACAGTCGCACAAGGGGAAGACGAGTTTCCCTTTGTTTTCAAAAACTCAACTAATATTACTAACAACTAATTTCATCCATCTAATAATATTATCCAACTAAAACAACAATACTAAACAACTAAACCAACAATACTAAACAACTAAACCAACCATACTAAACAACTAAAAGAATAATATCAATCGACTAAGTCCAAGTACCACACATCTATAAGAATAATACTCAAACAAGTAAAATACTAATGGTCAAAACCAATAACACTATATCACTAAAACAGTGATACTAAACCTTTACAAAAGAAATACCAGTCCAATTTCTATCCCAACTACTACAAGAATTAGAGAGGGGATTAGCAATTCTTACGAGTCCCAAATCGGGCAGCCTAATGGCGTTCGATTGGTGGCTCGTCGGATAATTTCGGCGGCATAACGACGTCATTTCGGTCCTTCCAAAATTTCCGGCAGCAGCGATTCAAGGAGGCATCATCGGAAAGTACGAAGATGAAAAGAAGGAGATTAATTCAATAGCACCTCAATTTCAATTGGAAATGAAGAGTGAAATTGAGAGATTAAAATCAAAAGGGGCTGCTAAATTTGAAACGAACGGGCAAGATTCAAAACTCACCGAAGCAATCGGTCGGCGGCGCTTGGCGGGGAGAGTGAGAGCGTAATTGATTTTGGTTTAGGAAGAAAAACCCGTATGCAGTTTTTGGAAAGGGATATTTTATAAAGAAAATATCTTTAATTACTTAATTAATTTAAAGGAAGAAAATGAATATGTGGGTGAGAAATAATACTTTAATTAATTTAATTCTAAAAGGAAAGTAATTTATGTGGCCAGAAATTAACCCCCTTTAATTCTGATATTTTCGTTCCCAAATGATACGGTTTAGGGATCGTTTGGCTCACGAGTTAATTCCGATTTGAAAATTAATACAGTTTTAAGATTCGAATAATATTTTATTGTATTTGAGTTATTCTCAATAATTTATACGGATCGAAATCCTTAATTTAATTTGAGTATTTAATTTCTCGTAGTCCTTTATTCGCTTTGAAAGATTTAATTCTTTCTACGAATTTAGGAATTTGTAAAAAGGGTATATATTTAAATTACACAAATAGCACTCAAAATAATAAAATAAAAAGAAACAAAGATAAGAAAATAAAATAAGGGTTCTAAGAATATAAAAGGTATAAAACGGGATGGGGTATTACATCCTCACCCCCTTAACAGAATTTCGCCCCCGAAATTCAGTTTCTAGGTATTGCTTAGGTATTGAGGGTATTTGGTTAGGACTTCATCCTCTATTTCCCAAGTTGTTTCTTCTTTCTCGTGTCGGCTCCACTGGACTAGAACTAATGGTATCTCTTGATTCCTTAATAAGTGCAACTTCCTTCCTAGGATAGTAACTGAAACTTCTTCATAAGTCAGGTCACAACTCAAACCTAAATCTATACGACTAAAAATAGGGTTTGGATCGCTTATCTACTCCCTGGGTGTAGATGTGTGGAACACATTATGCACTCGCGATAACTCTGGTGGTAGTGCTAAGCGATAAGCCACATCCCCGATTCTATTCAGGATGTCAAATGGCCCATTGTATCGCGACTTTAGCTTACCTCTTTTACCAAAACGGATTAGACCTTTCATTGGTGCCACTCGGAGAAATACTCTATCGTCAATATCGAATTGTAAATCTCTTCTCCTAGCATCCGCATATGATTTCTGACGGTCTTGAGCCGCTTTGATTCTTCCTTTAATCTTTGCGACTATCTCAACCGATCTTTCAACTAGTTCAGGTTCGAGAATCTTTCGAATTCCGACTTCATCCCAACAAACTAGTGATCTACACCTTTTCCCGTAAAGTGCTTCGTACGGTGCCGTTTGTATTGTCGCCTGATAACTGTTGTTATATGCGAACTCTACAAATGGCAGGTGGCTCTTCCAACTTCCTGCAAGATCTAGAGCGTAAGCTCTCAGCATACCTTCGAATGTCTTGATAGTTCCTTCCGATTGTCCATCAGTCTGCGGGTGGTATGCGGTGCTGAACTTTAATTCAGTACCCAAGGCTCGTTGCAGACTTCCCCAGAATGTGGAGGTAAAATGGGGGTCTCTATCGGACACTATCGAGACTGGTACACCATGCAGTCTGATTATCTCGGCTATGTATAGTTGGGCGAGCTTGTCCAACGTATACGTCATTCTAATAGGGATAGAGTGGGCAGTTTTCGTAAGTCTATTTACGATAACCTAAATGGCATCGTGATTTTTTCCCGTTTTCGGAAATCCGGTGACAAAATCCATAGTGATGTTCTCCCATTTCCACTCTGGCATCTCCAGAGGATGTAACAACCCTAGAGGTCATTGGTGATCTGCACAATACTGTGTGGAAAAACTCTAGGTTTAGGATGAACTGGTACTATATCTTACTCCACTCAAAATAGTTTTGTCTAACTACTTACTCTAAAACTTCTGGTCCAAAAGGGGTGGTAAACCTTAGTGGGGAGGTTTGATTTCTGAAAGGTCCTCCATTAGTTAAAACCAAAATAACTTATCGGTTTTCTTGGTCAACTAAGTTTGTTGTCACTCTACCTGATCTAAGACTTAGAAGGTTTTCTAGTCCTCAAACATGCAAACTTTTCTTCCTACATAGTTGTAAATTTTCCTCTACTTCGAAGTCCACTATGTATCCCATAGATAAAAATCAATTGTCCTTTCTTTTTCAACTAAAATATTCCCATAACATATAAATGTTAATTCTTAACACATAAGACTTAAGATCACGTCTAGCTTACTCATTCCACAAAAAGGCTCTACTTAAGCTTAAAATCTTATGTTATCCCAAAAGAAAGTAACTATGCCCATATTTCATATTTCTTCTTATGCATAGAACTAATTCGTTTTCAATAACGTCTAGCTACTCAATTTAAGAACGTGCAATTCAGTTTCTCTTTAATGTTCATCCAAGTCTAACTCCAATCAATTCACTCGGCTTTAGGTTCTCATTGTATTCCTCAAAAGTTCACTTTCACTTAAGGTCTATTCTTATATACTCTATATCCTCAAATTTTCTTAAATTCTTAGGCACAAGGGAGTGAGATGCTCTAGTACTAATCGATACATAAGCAGTTGATCCAAAATTCACACTTGCTGAATTCGGAATAAAACTCCTCTCGTCTCATTGTCTTTAAGACTGCCCTGAGATGTTCTTCGTGTTGCTCTTTGCTCTTAGAGTACACGAGTATGTCGTCGATGAAGACGATGACGAATTAGTCTAGGTACGGATGAAACACTCTATTTATCATATCCATGAAAATTATCGGAGCGTTTGTTACTCTGAAAGGCATCATGGTGAACTCGTAATGTCCATACCGAGTTCGGAATGCTGTCTTCGGGATATCCTCGCTCTTGACCTTTAGCTGGTGGTAACCAGACCTTAGATCGATCTTTGAGAATACGGTAGCATTCTTCAACTGGTCGAACAAGTCTTCTATCCTTGGAGAAGGATATTTGTCCTTAGTGGTCAGTTGATTGAGACCTCGATAGTCTATGCACATACGGAAAGTTCCATCTTTCTTCTTTACGAACAACATGGGTGTTCCCCATGGTGATGCACTAGGCTTGATGAACTTCTTTTCAAGCAAGCATTGCAGTTGTTCCTTCAGTTCTTCTAATGCCTTTGGCGCCATTCGATAGGGTGCTTTAGATACTGGTGCTGCCCCAGGTATCAAGTCGATGGAGAACTCTATCTGACGATTCTGGAGGTAACCCGGTTAATTCCTCGGGAAACACGTCAAGATATCCATCCACAATTGGCACCTTGATGCACAACTTGTCGCCTTTCTCTCCTGCTGAGATGTGGACGAGGTAAGCTTGGCATTTCTCCTTTCGTAATATCGCTACAGCTTGGATTTGCCGATATTACTCGAGTTTCCTTCTTGGTCCTAATTTCACGAAATGTGAAGCGTTGACCATTTCGGGTTTTCGAGGTCGATCTCTCATTCTGCGCATTTTATTATCTCTTCGTCCTTTGTTAACTAGTCAAAGCCTAGGATTATGTCAAAGGTTTTCATCTTAAGGATGTGAAGATCGGACTCTACTAAGTGATCGCTTAGCGTTAGTGGTAAACCTCAAATTCGGTCCTTAATTCCATAGTAGTTCTAGACATTTCTTAGCGCGGCCTGCTGAGGTGGCTTAGGTTCAGCCTGAGAAGGTGGGTTCTGTCCTATAGGATTCACTGATATAGTAATGGGGTTAACGTGGGGTCGTCCACGTCTACGTTCTGGTGCAATTCTAAAGGTGGTTCTGAAGAGAAAAGAATAATACATTTACGGTATGTATAGGTGCGAGAAAGTTATAAAAACATAATCGGACTAACCAAAATTAACACACAACGTTCACTGAAAACACGTGTGGTACGTAATTCACCAGCTGCGCATTGGAGCCCCAATGGTACAGTGCTCACATTCGCACAGTATTCTAGGAACTAGTAATGTGTCATTAAGTGATAATCAGATAAAATATGACATTTAATATATAAAGCACGTAAAGCACATTGACAAGTAGTGAGCACATAATAAGTATATATATATCTAAAAGTTTTGGTCCTATGGAGGTCAGTCTCCTTACATTACGTCATAGAATACAAAAGGCTTCTAAGTATAATTCTAACGCATCGTAATCCTTGCATCAATTCGGACCACGAGCGACAAAAGAAGTGGGTTAAAGCTACACTGCTATGGTCTAAGTAAAACGGTCGCACGTCTGACTACTACTATATGTCAGGAAAGGGTGGCACATCTATGTTGTACGTATTTGTGACTATATCAAAAGGATAACTGTTTAAAAGGATTTTGATCACTCTGACTGATCACTACTATCATACAGAAATACTCATCGCCGACTTCTTTCTAGGTATGTCTCAAAGTGAATGTAGGGTTGTTGAACTGGGTCTTCTATTCTCGTCCGTTCGAGTAGTCCTACTGCGATAGGACGGAGAACAACTCAGTAACCCCTCTGGCAAAATGAATCACGACTGTCAAATAAGTCTCGTCGTGGGATATTGGAGTGGCTCTTGCCTTTGCACGTAGTCTCGTGAACTGGGTTATAACACACTTATAGATTCTAAGGTTAGCTAAGTGTTTCTAATTATCAGGATATAACTATCTTAGGTGGATTCTTATATGGAAAGGAAATTCCTAGTCAAAATTTTAGTTATGCAGAAACATAATTTAAACAATTAAAGCACATAGTTCAAATAATCATATAACATCATTTATGAAGTTTATAAATTTACACAAATATATTTATTTCTATCATTCACTAATTATCTGCATTTCAATAGTATTATAAACGACATTTCGGGGTTCTTTCTACACCTCGTAGGTGTTGTTTCGAGTTCGCGATCTTTTGATTGGAGTTTTGTTATGAAAGTCAAGTTATCGTAATATCACAAACTTTTAGGCAATAAAATAAGAACATACCTTCGAGGAGCTTTTGACGGTAATAGGAGACACATTTCCCTTCAAGTGATTTAATTAGTGATCTATACTTACATAATAAGAAAATTTTAATTAAAGAAAAAGAATTTTGGCTTGGTGAAAATAATGATTTGGATTTTGGTCCGAAAGTTTTGAATATCAGCTCTGATACCACCTGTAACGCCCCGAACCCAATATATATTAATTATATCGAATTCGAAGTGTTATTGTGATCAAAAGTCCGAACTATAAAATTTTTGAAGGAAATATAACGGAAATGAGAGATGATGAGTTTTATGCAGCGGAAGAAATGAATAGAATAAATTTAATAAGTATCTCATACACATATATGTGTACATATAGTATTATCAGTAACGTTTTATTTAAGTGGAGAACTCCGTGTCGTCTCTATTACTATCCTTGCTCCACGAAATTATAATCTGCAAGGGGTTTAGGGAAAAGGGGCGTGAGATTTGAATTCTCACGTATGGGTGATTTGCAACGTTATGGGATTGGTAAATCCGAAATATATTAAGTTATACTCATTAATAAAATATATAATTTATTTAAGCAGTTGACATAATAATACAAACATCATATATCATACAAATAACAAGTTCACATAATAATCAGTTGGGCACAACATGTTTCACATCATATAATTGAAATATCACAAGTTAATTCACATTAAGGGGCAAAGCCCAAAACCATTTTCAAATAACGGCCTAATCTGGCAAAATCATTTCCAACACATTGTGAATTTCCCCCAAACCATTCTCACCAACAAGTCATCCATTCATGTGACCATAACTCTGAATAATTATTATCACTCATGGCCACCACAAATAATATCAGCGACCATGAATCTGACCTATTATCACTCATGGCCGTACGTGTCAATCCACAAACAAAACTGCTGCACATCAAATCAATAATTACTCGCTTTCCTCTTTCCCATAAAACTGTCATTTCAAATTGTGGGGAGAATTCACATAATTCACACTTAAATTGGTTCATGCTCAGATAATGCCCTTAATCATGCAATGGTGATTAATTAGAATAGAAACAATAGACATTTTGCATCATATATAAATATATCACGTAATTTGAATATTTATATTATAGGGATACATTTATGTTGGATAAGTTGTTTTAGATTGATTTAGTCGAGTTCAGAGTATACCAGCACAACGTATTATAAGCAGATCGATCAACAGATCATCACCCACCTGATTGTTTCGAGTCCCGAGAATGATGTACAAACAGATGGTCGGAAACCTCGTGCGCGTTCCAACTAGTACCGAATCCTAGTAGGAAGATATTCAATTAAAAGTTGACCTTTGAAAACGTTTAGGAAAACTTGAGAGTTTGTGTTACGAGAATCGAGAAAGTTGTGGTCTTATAAACTCAAAAGGACTTGCTTAAGGGTCACACTCTATTTTGGTAAATACACCACTTCTAGAAAGGTGAGTGTATTGAGGGAGTATACTTGTGATATGACTATTTCGATTACTACAAAAACAATCTTTTGATAAGTACACCCCTTTTTAAGAGGAGGTGTATTAGGCCTTTTAAGGGAAAACAAACTTATTAACCTTGGAATTACTTAGGAAAATATTAATAAAATTAAAGAAAAGGTTTTTCTTTCTTAAGAATTCTATTTCTCATTTTAAAAGGAATCTTGAATATAAATATATATTTTTATAAAAACCTCTTATTAAAACTTATTAATAACTTGATTTTTCTAAGAAATTTATAAAAGTACTTTTCTTTTCTAATATTAGTAACACTTCTAAAATTGATTTGTAATACTTCTAAAACAAAAGAATTATACTATTTTCCACCTTTTCATTTGTTTACTAAATTTTGAATAATAAACGACTTGTCTTTTCGTTCCTAATTTTCTAACAGTCGCACAAGGGGAAGACGAGTTTCCCTTTGTTTCCAAAAACTCAACTAATATTACTAACAACTAATTTCATCCATCTAATAATATTATCCAACTAAAACAACAATACTAAACAACTAAACCAACAATACTAAACAACTAAACCAACCATACTAAACAACTAAAAGAATAATATCAATCGACTAAGTCCAAGTACCACACATCTATAAGAATAATACTCAAACAAGTAAAATACTAATGGTCAAAACCAATAACACTATATCACTAAAACAGTGATACTAAACCTTTACAAAAGAAATACCAGTCCAATTTCTATCCCAACTACTACAAGAATTAGAGAGGGGATTAGCAATTCTTACGAGTCCCAAATCGGGCAGCCTAACGGCGTTCGATTGGTGGCTCGTCGGATAATTTCGGCGGCATAACGACGTCGTTTCGGTCCTCCCAAAATTTCCGGCAGCAGCGATTCAAGGAGGCATCATCGGAAAGTACGAAGATGAAAAGAAGGAGATTAATTCAATAGCACCTCAATTTCAATTGGAAATAAAGAGTGAAATTGAGAGATTAAAATCAAAAGGGGCTGCTAAATTTGAAACGAACGAGCAAGATTCAAAACTCACCGAAGCAATCGGTCGGCGGCGCTTGGCGGGGAGAGTGGGAGCGTAATTGATTTTGGTTTAGGAAGAAAAACCCGTATGCAGTTTTTGGAAAGGGATATTTTATAAAGAAAATATCTTTAATTACTTAATTAATTTAAAGGAAGAAAATGAATATGTGGGTGAGAAATAATACTTTAATTAATTTAATTCTAAAAGGAAAGTAATTTATGTGGCCAGAAATTAACCCCCTTTAATTCTGATATTTTCGTTCCCAAATGATACGGTTTAGGGATCGTTTGGCTCACGAGCTAATCCCGATTTGAAAATTAATACAGTTTTAAGATTCGAATAATATTTTATTGTATTTGAGTTATTCTCAATAATTTATACGGATCGAAATCCTTAATTTAATTTGAGTATTTAATTTCTCGTAGTCCTTTATTCGCTTTGAAAGATTTAATTCTTTCTACGAATTTAGGAATTTGTAAAAAGGGTATATATTTAAATTACACAAATAGCACTCAAAATAATAAAATAAAAAGAAACAAAGATAAGAAAATAAAATAAGGGTTCTAAGAATATAAAAGGTATAAAACGGGACGGGGTATTACATAGGGTCCCATTTGTACAAAAAAAATAGTTTAGGGTCCAATTTGTACCCATAACATTAGTTCAGGGTCCAAATTGTACCTTTTCCCTTTCATGTCTGCCCCCCGCCACCGCTCTGCCGCCTCGCCCTGCTCCATGCTCCGCTGCGGGGCAGCATTTTTTTATTCATATCCGCCCCGCGCGGGGTAGATCTGATTTGTCCTGCTCCATCTCATTCAAATTTGTAAATTTTTAAAATCAATATATTAAAAAAGAAACCTGAAAAAATTTAAAATTGAAAAGACTAAACATTAAGTACTAGGGTTTCATAATATTATTACTATATTTAATTAAATATAAAATTAAATTTATATATATTATAATATTATATATATATATATATATATATTTAATATTATATAAACCCGTGCGATGCACGACTATAATTTTATAATTTATCTATTTTAAAGTGTATTTTTAATAAATTAAGTGTGATAAATATTATGATTTTTTATTTATAAAAGACAATGTTAATATTATTTGCATATCACCACATAATATTAATTTCGCAATCATGACATTCGCAATAGATGTGAGTTCGCATTACACACGCAGTTAAAAATAAAAAATTAAGGACTGCATATTTTGAAACACCTATCTGGAAACCACATTTCTTGTAGTTTTGGGCGAATGTTCGTCATCAACACCATCTCGGACTCAACTTTTCCTCTTTGGGGAGGTCCATTAAGTGAACAATTTAATATGGGTAGTGTTGCTTTCAGCGGTAATCGAACACAAGAACTTTATCATGACATGAGTCTTTTGATTCTAATATCATGAAAGAATTCTGTCTCATCTAAAGGTCTAACTTGTAGAAGAGTGTGAAAGTAATTTATTTAATTATTTCTCTTAACACCACTAAAATATTAGAAAATACATAAATATGAAAATGAAATCAACTAAGCAAAACACGGCACAGTAACAATGTTATTTGCCTTAACCAAAATTTGTGCCCAAAACACTATAATTAATTTCTAACACACCAAAACACAAAACAAACCAAAATAAATTAAACATGGAAAAATAAAGATAAATTGGCTAACCCAGTCTTGTCGCAGCTACCGCGGCCCCTGCTTCTTCGGGTTGGTGGCACCTTTGTATTCCACAATGAGAAAAATAAAATATTGCAACAAACAATCCTAGAATGCTTTGATGATGATGGGCTATCGCAGTGAGAAACAAAATTAATTACTATATATTTTACCACTCAATATAAGAGATGCACCTGTGGTAAAAAATAAAAATATATTGGTAAACTATTATTTTATAGAGCTAAGGTAGATGATAATATATAAAAATATCTTACGAAGTTTGTTTAAAATCTATTAATGCATATATCCTATCAAATTCAACCTAATAATTTATACTAATATATTAATATATAATATAAATAAATTACCACATAAAGATTTTTGATATATAAATTCTTATATGCATAAATCTTCTAAAATCACTTTTTTTTTTTGGGGTTTGCATGATATATTATTTTGATTAATATGTATGGATTTATCTATTTAAAATTATCTTATTTGTTATAAATATATAATATAAGATTTACGAATATCTTCTTTTTATATATATATATTTTTTTTCATGAGACCTTCTCACTGTGAGATAGAGATTAAGTTGGGCATGAACACATTAATACTTTAAAAAATTAGTATTAATTTGTATTAATTTGTAAGACCATCTCATACAAGAACCCCACCGTATAAGACCAAGGTAGATGAAGAGAGGAGTATATGTACAATGTTTGTTTAAGAGCTGCTAATACAAATTCAATTCAACATATTAATTTATTAATGTATAATCTATATGAACATGTTCGTTTTTTTAATTACTCTACCTGGAGTTTATATATATATATTTATAAGGATTAACTTCCAAATTAAAAAAAAAAAAATTAAAATGATATTTTTCAATATTTAATCATAAATAATTTATATATTTTGTAATCAATTATTTGTCAATATCTATGATAAAATATATTTCAAAGATATATATCAAAGATTTTTAAAAAATGAATATTACTCAATTTAGCAATAATTTTGAACGGAAAATACAATGATTTCTAAATTTAGGCCAGTTAGCATTATTATATATATAGATATATTTAATATTATATAGAGCAGGGCGGAGCAGAGCAATAAATATAGAGATACATGTCTGATCTGCTCCGTGAGCGGGGCAGGGTTGATCCGCTCCATTCTCAGAATGGAGCAGGGCGGGGCTGATCCAGTCAAAACGGGGCGAAGTTGATCGCTTGTAGAGCGGATCTTTTTGTTATCCCTAGAGATGGTGGGAGTAATAGATATACTAATTTTAATTTTTAAGTCTACATCAACATCTTTTACTTTTCTTGAGAAGAAATGAAGTATATTAAATGCTATCTAAACTATTACATTGAAAAAAGACCCGAGATTCATAGTTTTATTTCTAGAGCTTACAAATTGGATGAGTTTCAGAATTTTAATCAAATACTTGAAGATAAAAAAAATTATTAGCATGCATTTTGTTGTAAATCCGGAATATTTAATATTCCAAATTTAGGAGATTTGGTGTGGACATTACTTATGGACCAAGAAATTCAATGGGCTTTATCTATTAGACTAAGGTTTTAGTATTATAAATATATATTTGTATTCATTATTGTACTCACTCATACACAAGATCATTAGTGAAACTCCTGGCTTGGATCGCCCCCAGACGTAGTCGTTCCCGACGAACTGGGTCAACAAACGCTGTCTCTTTAATTTACGCACTTATTTACAACACGTTATCAGCACGAGTCTCTAACCGAGATTATACGGTACGCCTTTAATTTATTTTTATATGAATCATATGATTTGTTGTGTACTTTGAAATTTAATTTCCTTCATGAATATACCTGCGTATAATTATTTTTCATTAAAATTATTTTCGTGAATTGAATCAATGATCAACGGCCGTCGCCCGTAGACGACCGGCCGCCGACCGACAGCAGCCGCGCGCCCATAGCGCCGCTCGCCGCCACCGACCCGAGCCCGTGCCGCCTGCTCGCTGCACGCCGGGGGCCGCCCGCAGATCGCACCGCACGCTAGCACCGAGTGCCGCCCAGCGCCGTGCGCTCGCGCCTCCCGTCACGCACACCGGTGCCGCCTGTCACGCGCGCCCTCGCCCATCTCACCCGATGCCGCACGCACTCGCGCGCCCGCGCCGCCTGCTGCGCACGCCCGCGCCCGTCGCGCGCGCTCTCGCGCCCGCCCACAGCGCACGCCAGTGCCCGTTGTCGCACGTACGCGGTCGACCTACGTGCGTCGCCCCCGTCCGCCGTGCGCGACTCACGCGACGTTTTTCCTCGGATTTCTCGTGATTTCTTAACCCGATTCATTTGTGTTCTTGATATCATAAGATCCGTGTTTTGCTTTATTTTTAATCCTGAAAATATTTCGTTAAATTGCTTTAATATACATGAAATAATTATTCTTATGATTATTCACTCTGTCTATTAAATCGTATATTTTCTGCAAATTATTTTCATGTGATTATCTCCCTTATTTGTTTTTGCATGTTTATGTGATTTAATTATCCTACGTGCATTACTTTTGCGCACATAATTTATTTTATTCATAGTCCGCATATTATGCCCGGGTAGGCGGCGCCCGGTATTTGACGGACCGTAAATTTATGCATTGGGTAGACGACGCCTAGTACGTGCATCTATATGCCTTAGAATAACTAAATAAATCCTTGTCTCTCCGTTGTCTATGAATTTGGTCAATCCTCTTACCCATGTCACTTTAATTGTAGTGAATTATGTCTGATATTACCAAAAGAGAATTTGTTGAGCTTACTCTTGATGGTAGTAACTACCTGACATGGGCGCTAGATGTTGAAATATATCTAGTCTCAAAACAACCTTAGCGGCACGATTGTCGATGATCCAAAATCAACTGACGCCCAGAAGGCGGAAGCTTTGATTTTCCTTAGGCATCATCTCAATCAGGACCTAAAAAATGAGTATCTCACTGAGAAAGACCCCGGAACGTTGTGGAAGTCCCTGAAGGACCGTTTCCAACAACAAAATGACATACTTCTCCCTCAAGCACAATACGATTGGTTGAACCTCCATTTCCAAGACTTTAAGTTCGTTACGGAGTACAACTCAGCCCTACATCGTATTGTGTCTCAGTTAAAGTTATGTAAGAAAACTGTAACTGAGGACGACTTAATCCAGAAGACTTTATCGACCTTCCACGCAAGCAACCTTGTACTCCAGCAGCAGTATAGGGCTAAGAACTACACTGTACACTCTGAGCTAATTTCTGCACTTCTAGTAGCGGAAAAGCACAACCAGCTCCTTATGCAGAATCATAATGCGAGGCCGGTTGGCACGAAAGCGGTACCCGAAGCACATGTTGTAGCTCAAAGTGATACAAGAGGTCGCAAGCGTGGAAGGGGGAGAGGAAGTAAACGAACTCGTAGTCAAGGCTGAGGTCGTAATAAATCTGGTGGTTCAGGTGCCTTGAATGACAATCAAGCTCAGGTTCGTGGGAAGGCTGCACCTTACACGAACTCCGCTACCCGAAAATTTGAGAATCAAGATAAGGTTGAACAGTCCTGCTACAGATGCGGATGCAAGGGCCATTGGTCTAGCACGTGTCGCACTCTCAAACATTTGGTCGAAGCTTATCAAAAGCAGCAGAAGGACGATAAGGGGAAGGCTCCTAGAGTTGAATCTCACCATGCCAGTCTGCCCGAAGCAGACTCTGATCTAGACAACACAGATCGTACGGGCATTGAGCTTAAGGATTTTGGAGATGACGAGTAGATTTACGTATTTAGTTATTCCTAGTATTTTGTTTTCTGAATAAAACAATTTCTCATTATGTTTTGGATCCTTTATTTCGGATATTTTATTTATGAATGTATTTATTAGCTTTGATATGTTTACCTTAATAGCTATACATGTGTTTATTTTGGATATTGTTGTTCTCATTTATGGCTTGTAAACAAATCAGCTATTAGGTTTGGACTATTTCCTCTTGCATGATGGATGCCCATAGTGATTTATGTCTGGTAGATAGCGCCACCACACATACGATCCTAAAGGATAGGAAGTATTTTCATAACTTGATAGAACGTAAGAGGAGTATAACGACAATTGCTAATGACAGTTCATTGATAGTGGGCTCTGGAAGAGCTTCCATTGTCCTCCCCATGGTTACCGAATTAATAATTGATAATGCTTTATTGTTTCCGCAATCTAAACGTACCCTACTCAGTTTTAAAGATATTAGGATAAACGGGTATCATATTGAAACTAAAACTGAGAACGATAACGAATACCTTTTGATGACTAGTACTCGAGGTAGCATAAGCAAGTTATAGAAAAACTTCCTTCCTTCTCCTCCGGTTTGTACTATTCCTACATCCGACCGTCTAGTTCCCATCTAGCGATGAGTATGAAATTTCATGACCCAAATTCCTTTAAATTTTGGCATCAGCGGTTAGGTCATCCGGGACAATCAATGATACGTAGGATTTTATCAAATTCAACTGGTCATAATATCTCGGATTACAGAATCCCTCCCGTTGATGAGTATTTCTGTGATGCATGTTCTAAGGGTAAGTTGATAGTGCGCACGTCGCGCACCAAGGTTGGACTAGAGTCTCCGGTTTTCCTTGAGCGAATTCAAGGAGACATTTGCGGACCGATTCACCCAGCATCAGGACCATTTAGTTATTTCATGGTCCTTATTGATGCCTCCACTAGGTGGACATTTGCATGTTTGTTGTCCACCCGCAATCAAGTTTTTGCGAAGCTCATTGCGAAGACTATCGAGCTTAGAGCTCAATTCCCGGATTATCCAATTAAATCGATTCGCATGGATAATGTAGCTGAGTTCAGCTCGAAGGCCTTTACAGATTATTGTATGGCCCTGGGAATTAAAGTGGAGCATTCGGTCCCCTACGTCCATACCCAAAATGGTCTTGCTGAGGCGCTAATAAAACATATCAAATTTATCGCGAGACCATTGCTTATGAACTCTAAACTACCCACCTCATGATGGGGGCATGCAGTCCTACATGCATTGCACTTAATCCAAATCCGTCCAACTGCATATAATGATCATTCCCCCCTACAGTTAGTGTGTGGGAAAGAACCTAGCATTTCCCATCTGCGTATTTTTGGATGTGCGGTATACGTACCAATAACGATGCCCAAGCGAACCTCTATGGGCCCACAAAGAAAACTCGGTATTTACATCGGATTTGACTCTCCATCCATCGTGAAATACCTCGAGCCTTTTTCCGAGAATCAATTAACGGTCCGGTTCGCTGATTGCACGTTCGATGAAGATTACTTCCCGGCATTAGGGAGAGATCTGAATTCAAAATTGAATGAATGTCGGGAACTTACGTGGAACGTAAGTAATCTTCAGTATCTAGATCCGTGCACTAATCAATCTGAACTAGAAGTTCAGAAGATCATTAACTTGCAAAACTTAGCAAATAATCTGTCAGACGCGTTCACTGACCATAGAGGTATGACTAGATCGCATATACCTGCAGTAAATGCTCCCCAAAGGGTTGAGGTCCCAAGCAAAATGAGTACTCATGCCCCCACATGCCAAAAGCGTAAGGGACCCTCAAGAGATAGTAACACACCTAAACGAAAAGCTAGCAAATCTGGTTAGTCGAATGGAAAATCTCTAGAAGAGATCCGTTTAGATCACTCCAAGTCTCTAGGAGACGAGAGTCCTAGTGATGAAGCACGTGCACAAAATATTCCATGCACTAGGACCGTGGAACGACTAGACCCAGATACAATGGGAAATGAGGAAGGTCTGGTTGACGTAAACGTCGAAGTCTCTGTGAACTTCACAGATACAGGAAAAACATACAATAGAAATATTACTGTCGTCGATGACACATTTGCAGCGTCAATCGCCCTTTCCATTATAAATGATCTAGATCCAGAATCCAAAATAATCTCCGAGTGCCGAAAGCGCTCCGATTGGGTTAAATAGAAAAAGGCAATTGATGCAGAGATCGCCTCGCTTAACAAAAGATAAGTATTTGGCTCTATCATTCGTACACCCGCGCGCGCTATCCCCGTAGGATATAAATGGGTATTTGTACAAAAATAAAATGAGAATAATACTGTGGAGAGGTATAAAGTGAGGCTGGTAGCACAAGGGTTTTCGCAGAGACCCGGGATTGATTTTGATCAAACCTATTCTCCCGTCATGGACTCAATAACGTTCCGCTACTTGATATCTTTGGCAGTTAAGTTGAATCTCCAAATGAGATTAATGAACGTAGTAACCGCGTACTTATACGGATCACTAGATGCCGACATTTATATGAAAATCCCAGATGGATTTGACATTCCTCAAATGAGGGATGGTGAAAACCGCAGTATGTATAGCTACAACTGCAAAAGTCGTTGTACGGCCTGAAGCAATCGGGCCTCATGTGGTACAACCGACTTAGTGAATTCCTTCAGAAGAAAGGATACACATTCGATAAAGCTTTCCCATGCGTATTCTCGAAGAAATCGCAAGATGGTTTTTACATCATATCCGTCTATGTTGATGACCTAAACATAATCGGAACATGCAAAGAGATTGAAGAAGCCAGTTCAATCTTGAAAGCTGAATTCAAAATGAAGTCCTTGGGTAAAACCAAGTAGTGCCTCGGCTTGTAGATTGAGCACCTCCCAGAAGGAGTCCTTATTCATCAGTCGACCTACGTAAAGAAGGTATTGGAGAGATTTCACATGGATAAATCTCATCCACTTAGCACCCCGATGGTTGTCCGATCCCTCGAAGTGGATAAGGACCCATTTAGGCCAAGAGAAGATTCAGAAGAAATTCTAGGACCAGAAGTTCCTTATCTTAGCGTTGTTGGAGCTTTGCTCTATCTCGCAAATTGCACCCGGCCGGACATTGCATTTGCTGTCAACTTGCTTGCGAGATATAGTGTTTCTCCTACAAGGAGACATTGGAATGGTGTTAAGCACGTTCTACGATACCTCCAAGGGTCTCAAGACCTTGGACTATTTTATCGTAAGAACCAAGACAAAACCTTAGTAGGTTATGCAGATGCTGGCTATTTGTCTGATCCCCACAACGCCATATCCCAGACTGGTTACGTTTTTTTCTGTGGTGGAACCGTGATCTCATGGAGATCGGTTAAACAATCCATGGTTACCACATCTTCAAACCTCTCAGAGATAATAATTTTATTTGAAGCCGCATGAGAATGTGTTTGGTTAAGGTCCTTGGTAAAACACATTGGTAACTCGTGTGGTATCGCCAAAGGCGATACACCTCCCACCGTTATATTTGAAGACAACGCTGCTTGCATCGCACAAATGAGTAATGGGTACGTCAAGGGAAACCTGACGAAACATATTTCACCTAAGTTTTTCTACCCATACGAACTCCAGAAGAGTGGCGTAATTACCATTCAAAAGGTACAATCTAGTAATAATCTATTAGATCTGTTTACTAAATCCTTACCTACGTCTACTTTTGAAAAGTATGTCCGTGGTATTGGGATGCAAAGACTTAAATTGTTGTTGTCTTCAGGGGGAGCGGTAACCTCGAAATAAATCTGGAAGATTTAGATCAAGAAGATCAATGACATTCCTCCCTACTTATTATTTGGCCGATCCCTAGCACGTGGAGTTTTCATGACAAAATATTTATGTTATGTCGTAATGTCCAAGGGAGAGTGTTGTAAATCTGGAAGATTTAATATTCCAAATCTAGGAGATTTGGTGTGGACGTTACTTATGGACCAAGAAACTCAATGGGCTTTATCTATTAGATTAGGGTTTTAGTATTATAAACATACCTTTGTATTCATTATTGTACTCACTCATACACAAGATCATTAGTGAAACTCCTGGCTTGGATCGCCCCCAGACGTAGTCGTTCTCGACGAACTGGGTCAACAAATGTTGTCTCTTTAATTTACGCACTTATTTACCACACATTTAAATACATATTATACATTTCAGTTTTAAATTCAATATTTTTAATTTTTTAATTAGAAATATATAATTAAAATATATTGGAATGTTGTTGAATATTACTTAGCATATTGTTGATTATCACTGAAGGTATTATTGATTACCACTTGAGGTATTGTTGATTATTGTTCGTTAATTACTGTTGATTCAAAACACGTCGTACACACTAAATTGTGTATTTTTGTTTATATTTTTTGCAATTTATTTAAGTGCATACTTGAGTGCACATTAGAACTACTCCTTGAAAATATATATGCTCAAAATATACGGATTTAATTTTTTTTTTTTTTTGTAATTCTGTAGTTTGCCACGATTTTGAGTTTGATACCAATCTTATTAATTAACTATATGATTTTATTTGTTTTCTAGATACTACGTGCACAAAGAGAATGTATAGTGTGAAACTTATTTATATATAAATTATTTTACAATATTTTTCAATAGCATAATTAATAAAAACAACTAATATCGTTTAGTGAAATAAATTATACATTTCAAACACCTCAATTTATATTTTTTAGTAAAAACAACTTACATTTTCCATAACTAATACATTTTAGTGAAATAACTCATACCCTTTAAAATATTTTATGGATGAATCAATTCCACCCTATAGTTTGCCCCAATCTAAATATAGATAGAGTAGTATATATTCATTGTTCCTATATATGAATTGTAAATATACACTATATATATCATCATATGTATCCACAAGACCAAATTAGCTAACGGTATATATAATCTGAACTAGTTTCATTGTAAAATTAATTTTCAATTAACATCCTTTAGTGAGAACTACTAATCCCTTTTACTAATACCTCTTACCCTTCATCGAATATCCATTACTAAAATCAATTAATATCTTTTAGTGAACAATTAATACTCTTCAGCAAATGCCTTTAATTTAGTGAAATGAATTAATACATTTTAGTGAAACAACTAATATCATCCAAAATTGTTCACATTGAAACTTATTCAGTCTATACTTTGTCCTTAGCTAAACCATTCAGTGATATATAGGGTTTGACGGAGTATAAAGTGAAATTAGTTCATACATGGACTATATTGAAGGGTGTGAGTTATTTCATTAAAGAATAATAATTGTTTTCACTTAAAGGTGTTAGGTTTGGAGGATACAAGGTGATAGTGTGAAACTTGTTTATACATAAACCATTTTGCAATATTTTTTTGTAAATCACTAATTCCTTTTAGTAAAAATAACTGATATTCTTTAGTAAAACAACACATACCCTTTGTATCTTTCAACTCATAGTCTCTAGTGGGAAAAATGTGTACCCTCCAAAACTAATACCCTTTAATAAAAACAACTAATCCCCTTTAGTGAAACAACTCATACCCTTTAGAGTGGTTCATATATGAACAAGTTTCACTCTATATTTTATCATTTCTAAAAGATAATTTATTATGTCGCATCAATACCGCATCATTAAAAATATACTTATTTTCCATCAATATATTTATATTTAATTCACTTCCTATTTATAATTTTTATTTATGTATATTTAAGTAAATATATATATATATATATATATATATATGTGAATAAAATTTTAATTAATATATTGAATGTTTAAATATTATAGGTTTAATTATTTTACAGTATATATTCAATTGACAATTATTAACACTTTTAAAAATATTATTGAATATTAAAAATTAAAACAAAGATTGTGTTTTGTGGCCTCATGCGCTGAGCTTGTAAATATTTACATTTTTAATCGGAAACATGAATGGGGTTCGAGAGATTGCACTGATCTGGGGTACAACTTTTGGAAAATAATTAAATCAATTAAACATGTCTTCAATCGTCGTTAATAGAGTATTACCTGTTGTAAATCCTAAGCGTAAAATAGAGACGCAAGTTTGTTTACTCAATTCATCGATAACGACTACGTTTGGGGGCGTACCAAACCAGGAGTTTCACTAATATTTGTGTGTATGCGTGTGTACAATACTGACTACAAGGGTCTATTTATAATAGATAAAAGCTAGTCTAAACCTAAAGCCTGTTTATGCTATAAGTCCATTAGTAATGTTCACATCAAATCTTTTATATTTGGTATAATACATCTACTGGATTTATAACACTCTCTCTTGGACATTACGACATAACATATATGTCTTGCCATAAAAACTCCACATGCTAAGTAGCGATCAAATATTTAGTTAGGGAGGAATGCAATTTATTGATCTTCCGGATCTAATCTTCTGGATTTACTTCGGGGTTACCCTCCCCCTGAAGACAACTCTTTGAGCTTTCACATCCTGATACCATTAACATACTTCTCAAAAGTAAATGTAGGTAGGGACTTAGTGAACAGATGTGCTAGATTGTCACTAGATTGCACCTTTTGTATGGTACCACTCTTCTGGAGTTCGTATGGGTAGAAAAACTTAGGTGAAATATATTTCGTCAGGTTTTCCTTGACGTACTCATTACTCATTTGTGCGATACAAACTGCTTTGTCTTCAAATATAACAGTAGGGGATGTATCGTCTTTTATCGATACTATACGAGTCACCAATGTGTTTTACCAAGGATCTCAACCAAACACATTCTCGTGCGGCTTCAAACAAAGCTATAATCTCTGAGCGGTTTGAAGATGTGGTAACCATGGTTTATTTAACCGATCTCCATGAGATCGCGGTACCACCACAGAGAAACACATAACCAGTATAGGATATGGCATTGTGGGGATCAGACAAATAGCCAGCATCCGCATAACCTACCAAGGTTTTGTCTTGGTTCCTTCGGTAAAATAGTCCAAGATCTTGAGACCCTTGGAGATACTGTAGAACATGCTTAACACCATTCCAATGTCTCCTTGTAGGAGAAGCACTATATCTCGCAAGCAAATTAACTGCAAATGCAATGTTCGGTCTAGTGCAATTTGTGAGATAGAGTAATGCTCTAACAGCGCTAAGATAAGGAACTTCTGGCCCCAGAATTTCTTTTGTATCTTCTCTCGGTCTAAATGGGTCTTTATCCACTTCTATGGATCGGGCAACCATTGGTGTGCTTATTGGATGAGATTTATCCATGTGAAATCTCTCCAATACCTTCTTCACGTAGGTTGCCCGATCCATGTGAGGTGTATGTTCCGATAATATACAATTTTATCCAAGACTTTCATTTCATATTCAGCTTTCAAGATTAAACTGGCTTCTTTAATCTCTTTGCATTTTCCGATTATGTTTAGATCATCAACATATACGGATATGATGCAAAAACCACTTTGCGATTTTTTCGTGAATACGCATGGGAAAGCTATATCAATCGTGTATCCCTTCTTCTGGAGGAATTCACTTAGTCGGTTGTACCATATAAGACCTGATTGCTTTAGGCCGTACAATGACTTCTGCAGTTTTATGCTATACATACTGCGATTTTCACCATTCCTCATCTGGGGAATCTTGAATCCATCAGGGATTTTCATATAGATGTCGGCATCTAGTGATTCGTATAAATATGAGGTTATAACGTCCATCAATCTCATCTGGAGATTTAATTTAACTGTCAAAGATATTAAGTAGTGGAACGTTATTGCATCCATTACGGGAGAATAGGTTTGATCGAAATTAATATCGGGGCTCTGTGAAAACCCTTGAGCTACTAATCTTGCTTTGTATCTCTCCACAGTATTGTTCTCATTTTGTTTTCATATAAAAACCCATTTATATCCTACAGGGATAGCGCGCGCGGGTGTACGAACGATAGAGCCAAATACTTTTCTTTTATTTAGCAATGCAAGCTCTGCTTCAATTACCTCCTTCCATTTACCCAATCGGAGCACTTCCAGCTCAGCGATAGTTTTGGGTTCTGGATCTAGATTGTTATTTATAACGGAAAGAGCAATTGTCGCTGCAAATGTGTCGTCGACGATAGTAATATTTCTATTATATGTTTATCCCGTATATATGAAATTCATAGAGACTTCAACGCTTATGTCAACCAGACCTTCTTCATTTCCCAATATATCCAGGTCTGGTCGTTCCGCGGTCGTAGTGCGTTAAATATTTTCTGCACGTGTTTCATTACTAGGACACTCGTCTTTTGGACGAATCTCTTATGGAGACTTTAATATTTCTAGACGAATCTCTTCTAGAGATTTCACGTTTGACTGACCAGACTTGCTAGCTTTTCTTTTAGGTGTACTTGTATCGATTGTATGTCCTTTACGCTTCTGGCGTGTGGGGGCATGTATACTTGATTTACTTGGGACCTCAACCCTTTGGGGTGCATTTACTGCTGGTATATGCGGTTTAGTTACACCTCTATGGTCAGTGAACGCGTCTGGCAGATTATTTGTTAAATATTACAAGTTAATGATCTTCTGAACTTCCAGTTCAGATTGACTAGTGCGTGGATCTGGATACTAAAGGTTACTTAGGTTCCACATAATCTCCCGGCATTTATTCAATTTTGAATATGGATCTCCCCCTAATGCCGAGAAGTGATCTTCATCGAATGCACAGACAGTGAACCGGATCGTTAATTGATCCCCGGACAAAGGTTCTAGGTATTTCAGGTGGATGGAGAGTCAAATCTAACGTAAATACCTAGCTTCCTTTGTGGGCCCATAGAGGTATGCTTCGGTAATATTATCGGAACATACACCTCACACCCAAAAATACGCAGATGGGAAATGCTTGGTTCTTTCCCACGCACTAGCTGTATGAAATGATCATTATGCAGTTGGACAGATTTGTATCAGGTGTGATGCATGTAGGACTGCATGCCCCCAGCATGAAGTGGGTAGTTTAGAGTTCATAAGTAATGGTCTAGCAATAAGTTTGATACGTTTTATTAGCGCTTCAGCAAGACCATTTTGGGTGTGGACGTAGGGGACCGAATGCTCTATTTTAATTCCCAGAGCCATACAGTAATCTGTAAAGGCTTTGAGGTAAACTCAGCAGCATTATCCATACGAATAGATTTTATTGGATAATCTGGGAACTGAGCTCGAAGCTCGATAGTTTTTGCAATGAGCTTTGCAAAAGCTTGATTGTGGGTAGACAACAAACAAGCATATGTCCACCTAGTGGAGGCATCAATTAGGACCATGGAATACCGAAATGGTCCTGATGCTAGATGAATCAATCCATAAATATCTCCCTAAATACGTTCAAGGAAGACCGGAGACTCTAGTCCCACCTTGGTGTGCGACGGGCGCACAATTAATTTACCCTTAGAACATGCATCACATATAAATCCATCAACAGGAGGGATTCTATTATTCGAAATATTATGACCAATGGAATTAGATAGAATCCTACATATCATAGTTTGTCCTGGATGACCTAACCGCTGATGCCATAATTTAAAAGAGTTCGGGTCGTGAAATTTCATACTCATGGCTAGATGGAGATTAGACGGACGGATGTAGGAATAGTACAATCCGGAAGAGAAAGAGGGAAGTTTTTCAATAACTTGTTTACGACTACCTCGAGTAATAGTCATCAAAAGGTATTTGTTATTATTCTCAATTTCAGTTTCTATGTGATAGCCATTAGATCTTATATCTTTAAAACTGAGTAGGGTACGCTTAGATTGTGGAAACAATAAAGCATTATCGATTATGAGTTCGGTACCCATGGGGAGGATGATGGAAGCTCTTCCGGAGCCTACTATTATAATATTATCATTGGCTATCGTGGTTACACTCCCCTTTCTTTCTGCCAAGTTATGAAAATACTTCTTATCTCTTAAGATTATGTGTGTGGTTGAGCTATCTACCAAACACAAATCACAATTTGTATCCATCATACCAGAGAAAAAAGACCCAAACCTAATAGCTGATATGTTAGTCATGTATGAGAATAGCAATATCCAAATAAATTCAACGGATAGCATATATTGAGGTAAACATATCAAAGCTATATCATAAAAGTCATATCAATCATGAAAATAAAATATCCGAAAGACAGGATCCAAAAGTAAATGGTCTTAACCAAAACAAAGTACTAAAATGATCAAATACTCAAATCACTCATTGTCTCCAAAGTCTCTGAGCTCCAAGCCCAAGAGATCATCGTTGTCATGGTTGAATTCTGCTTCAGGCTGGCAAGCATGGTGAGATTCGACTTTAGGGGCCTTCCCCTTGTCGTCCTTCTGCTGCTTTTGATAAGTCTCAACCAAATATTTGGGAGTTCGACACGTGCGAGACCAATGGCCTTTGCATCTGCATCTATAGCAGGACTGCTCAACCTTATCCTGAGTGCCAGATTTTTAAGGGCGGGATTCGTGTTAGATGCAGCCTTTCCACGAGCCTGAGCTTGATTGTCTTTCGGGGTACCTGGATTACCGGATTTACTACGACCTCGGGCTTTGCTATGAGTTTGTTTACTTCCTCTCCCACTTCCACGCTTGCGACCACTTGTACTGCCTTGAGCTATAGCATGTGCTTCGGGCACTGCTTGTGAGCCAACCAGTCTTGAGTTATGATTTTTCATAAGGAGTTGGTTGTGCTTTTCTGCCACTAGAAGTGCAGAAATTAGCTCAGAGTGTACAGTGTAGTTCTTAGCCCTGCACTGCTGTTGGAGTACAAGGTTGCTAGCGTGGAAAGTTGATAGAGTCTTCTGGATCAACTCGACTTCAGTTATAGCTTCCTTGCATAGCTTTAACTGAGATACAATACGATGTAGGGCTGAGTTGTACTCCGTCACAGACTTAAAGTCCTGGAAACAGAGGTTCAACCAACCGTATTGTGCCTGAGGGAGGAGTATATCATTTTGTTGTTGGAAACGGTCCTTCAGGGACTTTCACAACGTTTCGGGGACTTTCTCAGTGAGATATTCATTTTTCAGGTCCTGATTCAGATGATGTCTAAGGAAAATCAATGCTTTCGCCTTCTGGGCATTAGTTGATTCCGAATCATCGACAATAGCCTCGCTTAACTCAGTTGAGGCTAGATGGATCTCAATATCTAGCTCCCATATCAGATAATTACTACCATTAAGAGCAAGCTCAGCGAATTCTCTTTTGGTAATATCAGACACTATTCACTACAATTTTTAAAGTGACATGGTGAGTGTTGTGACCAATTTATTGACAATAGAGAAATAAGGATTTATTTGATCACTCTCGAGCACATAGAAACAAGAATTGGGCACCGTCTACCCAAGATATAATTTTACGGTCCGACAAATATTGGGTGCCGCCTACCTAGATAATATATGCGGACTATAACCAATAAAGTAAATTTAATTCACATAAACAGCTATACAAGTAGGAGCAACTATTCAAGTTCAAATTTTAGTCAATGCTCATGCTTCAGGCAAACTTGTGTACGAAAATTTTGGTCATTGTTTGAGTAAATTAAATTAGCAGCAAAGATAAAGTAGACACACAAGGATTTTCATATAAATTCTAATTTCTACAGCAAATAATCCCCAAGCCTATTCCGCGACAAGCGTATCTATATGCTGAAATTTAAAAGGGATTAAACCACTTTACCAGTGCGGAACCCTAAGTAAGGGTTCCTTAATGTTTGCTTTCTTGTCTCGCCTCACGCACATGTCAAACAGGTGGAGCAACCAAACAAAGTACAATAACCAATACTGAGTCCAAAAAAAATTCTCAGAGATGGAATAGGAAAAATAAATTCCAATATAGAAATTCAATAGAATCACTTTACCTCTCCAATAAATAATCAGAGCAAACATTAGGCATAATAAGGAGTTGCGATCACAATTTAATAGCAGAGGAAATAAGAGTGCTTAATTTGTTCACGGGCTTTATCAATATATGGGATGCCCTCACTTGCTTGCTTGACGACATCGCTGATGGGTTGTTCGCAAGAGATCAGAGAGATAGTAAGCGGGAGATGATGGATTTGATCATCACTACTCAACAAATTCCTTAAACTCTTCCAGGTCAGCAATATGACTTTTAGTGCTTGTGCACATGCTTCTATTGCATCCATCTGCCCAGTCTAGCTTTTTGCGCTTCTGAAGCAACGAAGACTTGCCCGTAGCCTTCTACATCCCTTGCTTCTTGACCGAATTTATTCTTATCTTCGATTGGAAGACTGAAACTAGTGACGTTTTCATCGGTAATTTCATTACGATGTACTCCTTGTGGAAAATTTGAATGAATCCAAATTGAGTAGAGTATTCGTGATGATAACGTGTTGTAAATCGTAAGCGTAAAATAGAGACGCATATTTTTTTACCCAGTTCATCGATAACGACTACGTCTGCGGCGTACCAAGCCAGGAGTTTCACTAATATTTGTGTGTATGCGTGTGTACAATACTGAGTACAAGGGTCTATTTATAATAGATAAAACCTAGTCTAAACCTAAAGCCCGTTTAGGTTATAAGTCCATTAGTAATTGTTGGTCCCGGTACAAGACTGAGGAATATGTGTATGGGGGGGAATACACGTATACCAATTTTCCAGACTTAAAACCTAACTGGGTCCCCTTTACTCAGAGTGATAAAGAACTAGGGACTGATAATACACCTACTGACTTCTCTGTGGTGCGGGTCAGTTGGCTAACTATCAGTTCAAGTTTAGTGCGGAAATGCGTGAGCCCTGATAGTTTAAAGTCTTGATTAGTTTGCTTCTGAAAAACTGATTACTCCACTGAAAAGTGTTTAGTAAGGGCAGTGCTCTTTTCGATAAATCAGGCTGATTGATTCAGACCTGATAAAACCGAATGCAATGAATGAATAGGCAATATGGCAGTTATGAGCAATATCAAAGCAATAAGAACACGGCAAGTTTAATGTGGTTCAGAGACTCAAGCTCCTACGTCCACGGCCTGATTTAACAGGAAATCCACTCAAGGGATTCTTGTTTTTAACGTGCCAAGGTGCACCAAGACCAGCTAACCTCACTGATCTATACAAACTTCCTTACTAACACACTAACTGACTTACTCCCAACACACCTAACTTAGGGTTTTGGTTTCAGTTTGGATTCCAACTAAGTTGAGATTATCCTTACAAGACAAAGTTATGTTAAGGGTTGGATAATCTCTCTAAGCTTAAGATATTGCTTGTACGCTCTTTGGAATACAGATTAACTCTCAGTTGCTAAGAAATACTTGGGAAATTTAGAGGGTTTCGAGTGCTTCTTCTAAAGACTGAATGTTTTGAGTGCTTGAGAGTTTGAGTAATTTCTGGCTTGGAAATTTCCCATAACCTTGAATGGGTTCAAGTCCTTCTGTATTTATAGGTGATTTGAAAAACTATCCGTTGGAGAGATAACCTTTCTTGTCATCTATGTAGAGTGGTTCAAACAGACATATCTTCATGCAGCAGCCGTTCTTGCATGGGATTAGGTAGTTGCATTAAATGCACATTAAATGCTTGCCCGTTGAATATGCAGTCTGAAGTCAATCTTCTGTCAGGTTCCATACGTGCGTGTCCTTCTAGGATTGGTCCACGTCATCAGGTTGGTGAGAATGTCAGAACTTATTCCTGGGCTTCAGGCTTGTCTTATTAAGTTCCTTTTGTCTTGAGCTCACCGGTCTTGTCCTGACTCTGACATTCCTTTTGCATTGCTTGGCTCTACTCCAAGTCTTCCCATAAACTCAGTATCATCCTGTTCCCTTTAGGACTGAGTAGTAATGACCTCAGGGTCATACTCTTCATCAACCGAGACTTACTTAGCCAGCTCAGAAGACTGCCATAAGTTCAGGATGGTAAACCGTCTTCAGGCTCTTTTCTTGATTGTCATCAGTAAGTGCTCCTCTTACTGAGTACCTGTGAAGTGTAAAATGACTAAGTACAAATCCTAACCAAGACTAGCCTGACAAACAAATGCAAACATCTTTTCAGGGGCTTTGGGGTCTAATCAAAACTGACATTGTCCCAACAATTTACCCCTTTTTTATGATGCCAAAACACTGAAAAGATCCTCATAACACTTAGAGGAAATATAAGATCCTATCTACAAGATAAGACAATGTTAGAGCAATTCTTGATAAAGTACATAATTTAAATAACAGCCAAAAAGACAATGAGTTTTTGTCTGTGGGCTAAAGTAATAGATTTCATTGAATGATTTGATCGTGGTTACAATGAATCTAATCTATTACAAGGAAGTAGTGAACACCTAGACTAATCTCATTTCAGGTTTAAGTCCATAGCCTGCATAGACTCTTGCCTTCAGCTCGTCAAGTCTTCTAGGTTGGTTCACGAACCCTTTAGCCTTCGCAATCTTCAACACCTCAGTCATAATGGCCTTAGTATCACGCTTTTCAGTTCCAGGGACTAAGGGAGGCGATTTGACAATGAATTCAGGGGCCTTCACTTGGACTTGAGCTGCTCCAGCCTCCTCCAAGATCTTCTGGATCAGCTCAGGATGATTGTCCATCATGTAGTCAGTGAAGTGGGCATTGATGTCTTCAGAGTCGCCACACTTCTTCACCACGTACCACAACTTCACAAACGCATCCCTAGCATCAGCCCAGAAATCCTTTAATGCTTCTGAGATGAACTCATCAACATATGCTTCCCTCTGACCTGATTCTGGCCTTCTGACTTGAAGAATTGTTGACTTCCTTGCTGTAGGCCTCTTCATGTACTTCCTAGGCTTAGGCTTCGCCTTCTTCCTCCTAAGCAGACTGATCATAGCATCATCGAGTTCCTTTTGTTGAAGCTCAGTGAGATCAGTCAGCTTCTCCACTTTCTTCTCCAAGATACGCATCTTTTCTTTCTGTGCAATCTCAGCCCTGCGCTCAGCCTCAGTCTTTTCAGAAGGTGTCCCCCACGCCTCAGCGCATAACTCCGCCACCATCTCCCCAGAGTAAGTGATGGGGTTCTTCCTTGTGTTCATGGGGGGAGACTTCTGAACTGACTCAGGTTGCTTGGATACTTGGATCTCTTTAGAAGGTTCATCAGCCTTTGCCTTCTTTGTTGCCTCCGCCTTCAGCCTGGCAACAATCTCATCTCCCTCCTTCTCTACAGCTGCCAACCTTGCTGACTTCCTTACCCTTAGCACATTTCCTTCTGGATTGGCTTCAGGATCAGCTAGAATTGATTCGCCTTGGTTGACTGCCTCCGATGCCTCAGGGCGGGATCTTTTCTTCTTCTTTTCCCCCTTTTTGGCATCATCATCGGCCTGGGATGGGAGTCCTTCGGCTCCACTGTTGATTACGAAGGAAGCTAACGATTGAACTTCAAGCACACCTTCCTTCAACATCTCAACTCCCATGATAATCCCAGTGCCAGCATACGAGACTGAACTGATAGCAGCATTCACTTTTTTCTCAAAGACCTCCATGTTGTGTTGGAGACTTTGTTCAGCCTTGGTGATCCTTTCCTCCACCTTCAAGGACTCACCGCTGATTCTGCTAGCTTCAGTCAGTATCTTCACTGACTCCTCTGTGGTCTTAGTCAAAACATCTGCAGCAGTCTAAGAGGTGTGATCAATCTTCCTTGACACCAGTTCCAACTTGGACGCTGAGTCATTCATGGCCTGAGTGAAGAGTGCTCCAGCCTGAGCAGCAAGCCTCTCCACTGCCTGATTTAGTTTGTCCTCCCTGATTGCATCCCTCTCTTCAAGTTGTTTGAGAGTTTTCCTCAGTATCTTCTTCGTACGTTTCCTCTCAGTCCTCACTGATTTGGCCGTGTCAGTCATTGTGCGCTTTAATAAAATCAGCTCTTTATTTGCAAGAGTGTTGTATGCTGATTTTGTCCACTTGATGTGCTTGGCCAGGGTCTTGGCATCCTCTTCTTTCTCAGCTCATAGCCTCATTACTTCCTCCTGAAGTTCAGCTAGATTCTCAGTAGTCTTCTCCTTCTTCACCTCGACTATACTTGTGAATTCAGCACGTCTGACCCCAGTGATTAGCACATCTTCGTCTCCATCAGTGGCCTCGTCAGTGGTAGGCTGTTTTCCCTTGTCAGCCCCTGCAGCTTTAGTCCCCTCTTCAGGGTGCACTGAAGGCAGTTGTGGAGTGGTCGTGGCCGCTTGCTCAGGCTCAGCCATGTCATCTCGAACCTTAGGAACTTGTCCTTCGGAACTGGGAGTCTCCTCTGACGCCTCAACATCTTTCTCCCTTGTCTCAGGGCAGGGAATCCCATCATCGACAGATGTGTCATCGGCGGCTGAGATGTTCACAACATCCTCAGCCACTGGTCCACCCTTGGCACCAGTGTCTTTCACACCTTCCCCCTGAGCTTGAGACTCAGGCACCATGCTATCTACTTCCCTTGCCGTCTCCTCCACGGCTTTCTCCAATGCTCCACCTTGACCATCATCATCATCCTCCTTATCCTCCTCATCACCAGAAAGGATGTCAGTCTTCGCCTTGGACAGCATCTCAGCTACTAGCTGCTTCAGGTTCTCGAGATTTAGCAGTTGCAGCCAGCTAGTCAATCCAAAGAAGGTGCACAACCTAGCTTCCTCAGTCTCCCAATGCTCCCAGCCACGAGCATCCACCAGTATATTACTCTTGCATGTTGGACTGTTTAAATTCCAGCCACACCTTCAGCTCAACAACATTTGCCAGCAGCGCCATGTACTTATTCAGCCCGGGCCAGCACTTAGCTGCCCACTCCATGGCATTCCGCCTTAAAGTGTTCTCCAGAATACCTCCCATCATGTGTTCGGCCAGCTCCTCTTCCTCCTGCAACTCGAGGAAGTCATCCTCTTCATTGGGTATGGATTTGGGACAATCTTTGGAGTTGGGGTATGAGGGGAAATCTTCAGGGTTAGGGATAGGATCTGAGGGTTGGTCAGTCCTCTGAGGAGAGGGCACTGACTCTGGGATATTGGGTTCTGATGTTTGGGGTGAGTTGGTGGGTTGTGGTGTGGGATCAGGGTTGGTTTGGGGTTGGGGGTTAGGGTGAGTGGGGGATGAATGGGCTGCTATCTCAGGCTGCAACAACTCAGTCATCTCGATAGACTTTCTCACTTCCTCCAAGTCAGAGGCTCTAGGAGAGCTTGACTTCTCCCTCTCTTCTACCTCAAGCAGACTCTTAGCAGGGGACTTTTTGGGTCCCTTCCTAAGTCGTTTCAACGGCCTCTCTCCCTGAACCCTTCTGACGTCATCGTCAGTTCCCTCAGCCTCAGAGTCGGCCCTCTTGGGAAGTGACTCAGTCCCAGAACTCGTGCTCTTCCCTAACAGCACAATCTTCACCTTCTTCTTCACGGCCTTCTCCGCCACCGGCTGCGCCTCCTCAACCGCAGGCTCCACAGCCTCCTCAGCCTCTTCTCTCCTCTTGAAGAGCTCATCTACCTTTTCGATGAGACTGGTAGCCACTTTCTTGGCCTTACCAGCTGGCTTTTTGGCCTGATCCTTTGTCTTGGCATTGGGATCAGTCAGCCCTAACATCGCATAGGTATCACTCAGCGAGGAAAACATCACCTTCTTGGAGGAAAGATTGTCCTCGAAGTCGAAGGTGTACTCATGGCAAGCATGAGCAATCAGGATGAACATCCTCGTTCCATAGGGCAGGATGGCACCAACAGATACGTGCCTCTTCTCCTCATCCCACTTCAGCTTGTCCAAACCAGCCTGATGGAGTTGATCAAGGAAGAACTGCTCCCAGTTCGCTTCCACTCCATCAACAATAGCCCCTATTATCCTCAGCTTGGGCAAGCTCAACTGCTCATGAGAGCCTGTGGACCCCATCACCACCTTGGACACTAAGTCCACAAGAACTCTGTACTCAGGCTTCAGAGTACTCTTGTTTTGACGGGCTCTAAACTCAGGCGAGCCAGTCTTGGTCCACTTCCTAAGGAATTCTCCCTCCGAATTCTCCTTGTAAAACCTGGGATTGATTCCTGAGGATGGCAAGTCAAAAACCTCCTTGATTGCCCTCCGAAAGTTGATATCCACCGCCTCTGAGTTATAGAGAGGTTCGCCGTGGTTGTCCTTCTCTCCCGTCGGCTTGAGTGCGGTCACCTTCGTGAAAAGTTCTCCCTTACGCAGGAACATGTTGAAGTAGGCTTCTACATCCGTCCTTGGAAGTATAGAGAGAGGGCGCGTGGTGAAGTATGTTTCCAACCCAGCTTTGGAAATCCAGTTGAAAACTGGTTTGATTTCCTCAACTGTTAGACACGTACCTTCCATGGAGATGACTTGCTCCATGTGTACAAGCTTGTTGTTGACAACATCCTCAAGCTTGTCTGTAGTCCAGTTGGAATTAAGAAGTGCCATTGATTTTGAAAGAAAGAGAGGTTTTTAGGAATTCTGTGAGTATTTTGAGCAAGAGAATACTCAGTGTGCAGATGTGCTTTGTGTTTGCATAAAAACCTCAATGGCATTCTTTGATTGATTAGACTAAGTCAGTTACTCAGACGTGGGGTTGAGATTAATTCCTGAATTAGAAAGGTTTTGAAATGAAGGGCCAGTATTAATCTCAGTTTCAATCAATTACCCATGTCAGTCATATTCCGTATAAAACGGACACGTATATGAAAAAGTAACTGAAGCATTAAATGCTCCGCTGCGCGTGGGTTTAAATATGAAAAGGCGCACTTTTAATGAAAACGAAATGCATTTAATAAAGATTTTCAGGACGAAGGACTCAGGAAGACGCTTGAAATTCACAAAGTCAGGTTGAAACTCATACCTGTCAGGGAGACATTGTAGCACCCTGATACCTCGCTGAGTCGAGTCTGGTCTGAGTTCCCCCTAGACCCTACACTGACTATTCTCCCGGATCTAAAAGTCCTAACTCCACTGACAGCTCTTTGCCTGTCAGTGTGAATTTTCTCCATCCTAATATCCTTCTTCTCCACATGATCTCGAATGAAGTGATGCCTAATGTCCACATGCTTGCACCTTGTGTGAAGCAATGGGTTCTGAGTAATTGCTATAGCACTATTGTTGTCACAATAGATTGGAACCTCATTAGAAAATACATGGTAGTCCCTCAACTGTTGCCTTAACCATAAGATCTGAGCACAACAATTACCAGCAGCCATATACTCAGCCTCAGTTGTGGATGTTGCAACTGAATTCTGCTTCTTGCTAAACCACGAGATCAACTTGCTCCCCAAAAACTGACATGTCCCTGAGGTTGATTTCCTATCAATCCTACAACCTCCATAATCTGCATCTGAATAACCTGTCAGTTCTAAGTTGTCATCTGAAGGATACCATAGTCCCATATTGACTGTCATTTTCAAATACTTAAGTATCCTCTTAGCAGCCTCCAAATGACTTTTCTTGGGATCAGACTGATACCTAGCACACACACCAACTGCAAACGTAATGTGAGGCCTACTTGCAGTCAGGTACAATAAGGAACCTATCAGCCCTCGATACTCAGTCTGATTTACTTAAGTCCCTTCAGTGTCAGGATCCATCTTCCAATTTGTGTTCATAGGGATCCTGGCTGGATTGCTGTTCTGAACACCAAACTTGTGAATCAAGTCTCTTGTATACTTGGCCTGATTAATGAAAATACCTTGATCAGTCTGCTTGACCTGCAATCCTAAAAAGAAGTTCATCTCTCCCATCATAGACATCTCAAATTTACCAGTCACTAGCTTGGAGAATTTCTCACAGAGCTGATGTTTTGGTGATCCAAATATTATGTCATCCACATAAATCTGGACCAAGAGAATGTCATCACCTTCAGTGATACTGAACAATGTCCTATCCACGGTTCCCTTCTTGAACCCATGGTCAGTCAGGAATTGAGAGAAGGTATCATACCAAGCTCTTGGTGCTTGCTTAAGTCCATAGAGTGCTTTCTTTAAATGGTATACTCTATCTCCAACCTCAAACCCGGGAGGTTGTTCAACATATACCTCTTCATTGAGTACACCATTCAGGAAGACACTCTTGACATCCATTTGATACACCTTAAACTTCTTGTATGTTGCATATGCAAGGAACAACCTGATAGCTTCCAACCTAGCCACTGGAGCAAAGGTCTCATCATAGTCTATTCCTTCAGACTGACAATACCCCTTTGCAACCAGTCTAGCCTTGTTCCTTACTACAACACCATTCTCATCCTTCTTGTTCTTGAAGACCCACTTGGTACCAATAAAACCTTGATGCCTAGGTCTATCAACCAGTTCCCAAACTTGATTTCTTGTAAACTGATTCAACTCCTCTTGCATAGTAATGATCCAGTTCGAGTCAGTGAGAGCTTCTTCAATGTTTTGAGGTTCTTGCTCAAAGAGAAAGCAACAGAACAATGCACTCTCACCATGAAACCGTCTGGTCCTGACTCCCTCAGTTGGATCACCAATGACTTGATCAATATGATGATCCTCTATCCATGTTCTCTTGCCAAGAGTTGTTCCTGAAGTACCTGCAATGTTAGTGTCTACAGGCTCATAAAATTCAGGAAATTGAACAGAAGAGGATGATCCTGAGTCTATACCAAAGGGATTAACAAGCTCAATGTCAGGGACATTGATTCCCCCTTGATGAGGTAACTCAGG
Organism: Ballota nigra; assembly: GCA_947034835.1. Lineage (NCBI taxonomy): Eukaryota > Viridiplantae > Streptophyta > Magnoliopsida > Lamiales > Lamiaceae > Ballota > Ballota nigra. Next base: position 43,218,337 of record OX344724.1, on the reverse strand, counting down.
AACCGTCCCAGCTGCAACCGCATCTTCATAGACGTTACTTACCTCAGGTTGAGCCTGTTCCTCAGTCTGAGGCTCAACTATCCCTGATGTGCTGGGCTTAGGAGTGGCACTTGATTCATCATCCTGATCATCGTCATCATCCCATCTTGGAATTGACACAGTTTTGACCTTTGGATCAGGTTAATTCTTTAGGCTCAGCCTTGTCACTCTTTTTGTGACCTCCTCAGTGTCAGGATTCAACACTCTTATCCTAGACTCATTAGCAGATTCATCAAACACAACATGTGGTGATTCTTCCACAACAAGGGTCCTACAATTGTAAACTCTGAAGGCTTTACTAACTTCAGAATATCCTAAGAATATTCCTTCATCAGATTTGCTATCAAAAGCTTTCAATTGGGTCTTCCCATTGTTGAGAATGAAGCACTTACAACCAAATATATGAAAGTAAGAGATACGAGATTTCCTCTTATTCCATGTCTCATATGGGGTTTGTGCATGTTGTTTGTTCAGCATGGATCTGTTCTGAGTGTAGCATGCAGTGTTGATTGCCTCAGCCCAGAATTTCTTGGGTAATCCTGACTCAGCCAGCATGGTCCTGGCAGCTTCCTTCAGTGTCCTGTTCCTTCTTTCAGCGACACCATTCTGTTGTGGGGTTCTAGCTGCAGAAGTCTCATGAGCTATACCAAGTTCATTACAAAAGTCAGAAATATATGAATTTATAAATTCATTGCCCTTGTCAGATCTGATCTTAGTAATGGACTGATTCTTCTCAATGCTGAGTCTTCTGAGCAACTCTGGAAGCTTCACCTGTGTTTCCTTCTTATTCAACAAGAAAATAACCCAAGTATATCTAGAATAATCATCAATAACCACAAGGGTATATTTTCTACCATTCATACTCACAGGTGTTATTGGGAATAGTGATCTTGATCGGTCCCTCACTGAGAACACGCGACATCTGGTCATGGATGGCATCAAGATGCACTTCTAATCTGAACTTCCAATAGACAAAGTTAGATTTAGAGAATTCAGGTAACGAAGCTTCAAGTCTCCTCAAAGTCATGATGATGCAAGTTTTATGAAAAGCAAACTCAGATCTGTTCAGTGACCACCAACAATTTCTCCTCTGAAACTATTAGTATTCAAAGTCAGTGGTCTTTTGAACCACTGCTCTGATACCACTTGTTGGTCCCGGTACAAGACTGAGGAATACGTGTATGGGGGGGGGGGGGGGGAAATACACGTATACCAATTTTCCAGACTTAAAACCTAATTGAGTCCCCTTTACTCAGAGTGATAAAGAACTAGGGACTGATAATACACCTACTGACTCCTCTGTGGTGCGGGTCAGTTGGCTAACTATTAGTTCAAGTTCAGTGCGGAAATGCGTGAGCCCTGATAGTTTAAAGTCTTGATTAGTTTGCTTCTGAAAAACTGATTACTCCACTGAAAAGTGTTTAGTAAGGAAAGTGCTCTTTTGATAAATCAGGCTGATTGATTCAGACCTGATAAAACCGAATGCAATGAATGAATAAGCAATATGGCAGTTATGAGCAATAGCAAAGCAATAAGAACACGGCAAGTTTAACGTGGTTCAGAGACTCAAGCTCCTACGTCCACTACCTGATTTAACAGGAAATCCACTCAAGGGATTCTTGTTTTTAACGTGCCAAGGTGCACCAAGACCAGCTAACCTCACTGATCTATACAAACTTCCTTACTAACACACTAACTGACTTACTCCCAACACACCTAACTTAGGGTTTTGGTTTCAGTTTGGATTCCAACTAAGTTGAGATTATCCTTACAAGACAAAGCTATGCTAAGGGTTGGATAATTTCTCTAAGCTTAAGATATTGCTTGTACGCTCTTTGGAATACAGATTAACTCTCAGTTGCTAAGAAACACTTGGGAAATTTAGAGGGTTTCGAGTGCTTCTTCTAAAGACTGAATGCTTTGAGTGCTTGAGAGTTTGAGTAATTTCTGGCTTGGAAATTTCCCATAACCTTGAATGGGTTCAAGGCCTTCTGTATTTATAGGTGATTTGAAAAACTATCCGTTGGAGAGATAACCTTTCTTGTCATCCATGTAGAGTGGCTTCAAACGGACATATCTTCATGCAGCAGCCGTCCTTGCATGGAATTAGGTATATGCATTAAATGCACATTAAATGCTTGCCCGTTGAAAATGCAGTCTGAAGTCAGTCTTCTGTCAGGTTCCGTACGTGCGTGGCCTTCTCGGATTGGTCCACGTCATCAGGTTGGTGAGAATGTCAGAACTTATTCCTAGGCTTCAGGCTTGTCTTATTTGGTTCCTTTTGTCTTGAGCTCACCGGTCTTGTCCTGACTCTGACATTCCTTTTGCATTGCTCGGCTCTACTCCAAGTCTTTCCATAAACTCAGTATCATCCTGTTCCCTTCAGGACTGAGTAGTAATGACCTCAGGGTCATACTCTTCATCAACTGAGACTTACTCAGCCAGCTCAGAAGACTGCCATAAGTTCAGGATGGTAAACCGTCTTCAGGCTCTTGTCTTGATTGTCATCAGTAAGTGCTCCTCTTACTGAGTACCTGTGAAGTGTAAAATGACTAAGTACAAATCCTAACCAAGACTAGTCTGACAAACAAATGCAAACATCTTTTCAGGGGCTTTGGGATCTAATCAAAACTGACATTGTCCCAACAGTAATGTCCACATCAAATCTTCTAGATTTGGTATAATAAATCTACTAGATGTATAACATTACCTTTCAAAAAAATCGTCATTAATAGAGTCAACAATCGAAAGGGAATGCTAACAAATAAAAACCCAAAAAAAAGGAGCAGCTCACAGTATATAGCGTGTAACACCCCTAATTTCTTAATTAATTATTTATAATATTTATTAATTTTAAAGTATTGAGTTTTATTAAAATTAATAATAATGCATATCTTTAAAAAGAATCGTAAAAGATAATTTTCAAAATATTTATTTTAACTTACAAAAAATATATTTTGTATGGTTTAAATTTAAAAAATCAAATAATATTTTTTTATGGAAGAAAATATTTTAATTCCTAAATCTTTTGTGATAAAGTTTCCATAACTTTTAAAATTTTAACTACAATCATATCTAAGTCAAACTCCAAGTCCAACTATATCCCTATATATCTTAATATACTATAAAGACAAAGTTTTGGAAGCCTATGTGGCAAGCTTTTAAGCCTCTATTTTAAAAATACTCTCCTCTCATTCACCCAATTCATTGACTTTAAAAATTATTCTCAGCCATTGAATCTTAATATCTAATCTAATCTTGACCGTTGATTTTTTCACATCTCCTTTATATATACCATGTATCTCACACAACTAAAAATCAATTACAATAATCTCTCCAAAGAAACAATCCAATTCTTCTTCTTTTTATTTTTTTCAATTTTGCTATGAAGTTCTATATTAATTATATTTTCGTCTAAATATTCATATTTTTCTTTTCTTGCAGGATCTGCATCCCAATATATTCAATCTTCATATTTCTTTTTTGCAAGATATTTATCTTAAGGTTTTTTTTTATATAGTTTTGATGTATGAATTTAATCTTCATATTTTGTCTAATCTCTTCTACGAATGATCATTTCCTTAAACTCACTTTTATTTTTGTGATTTGGACGAATACAAATTTCTACGTGTCATACGGTATTTACTCTATTTACTAATTATTTGGTTTTTGTTTTTTTATTAATTATTGTTTAATTTTATTTTATTCGTATGAAAATGATTATTGTGTGATTTTTTTAATTATATTTTTAGGATTGAACATCAACAATGAAGATGAAGTGGATGATCAATTTTTCATATGAAGACGAAGTGGAAGATCAATTTTATTGTAAAGATGAAGAATCATTGATTATATGTTAAAAATTAGATTTTTTTAACATTATAATGTATTAATCACTATTCAATGTATTATTTACAATTCTATAAATAATATTCTTTATGAGAAGTTATAATTTTTATTTTTATTTTATTCTATGATGATGAAAAATCGTTCAAATTTGGATGATGGTGAATATATCTTTCGAAATATATTATGTAATTCGAAAATATTAATTATACGAATATTCAAATAATACCTAATATTTTATGTAATAATTATACGAATATATATTAGGAATAATTAAATATACGAATATTCAAATATTTTAATTAATTATACGAATATTTTAAAATATACGAATATATCAAATATACGAATATATATAGGAATAATTAATTATACAAATATTAGGAATATATCAAATATACGAATATTCAAATATTTTAGGAATATATATTAGACTCTTTATAAAATATTAATTATTGGGCTCTTTAACAAATATGGATGATGGATATATTTTATATATTATTTTAAAAGACTAGATTTGAAATAATTATATTAGGAACAATATATAAATTTATAATAATTATAAACATTACTTATTTAATCAATTTTAAATTTCAATTTGAATATATTAGGAAAAGTTGACTAATTTTGAATGATAATTTAGTAAGATAATTTATTAGGTAATTTTAATTATCCTACATTCCTAAATCCTAAATTTTTGGTTAGTGGTATCTTTAAAAACAAAATATGCAAATAATGTAAGGAAGGTGAGGATGACGTCAAGTCATCATGCCCCTTATGCCCTGGGCGACACACGTGCTACAATGGCCGGGACAAAGGGTCGCGATCCCGCGAGGGTGAGCTAACCCCAAAAACCCGTCCTCAGTTCGGATTGCAGGCTGCAACTCGCCTGCATGAAGCCGGAATCGCTAGTAATCGCCGGTCAGCCATACGACGGTGAATTCGTTCCCGGGCCTTGTACACACCGCCCGTCACACTATGGGAGCTGGCCATGCCCGAAGTCGTTACCTTAACCGCAAGGGGGGATGCCGAAGGCAGGGCTAGTGACTGGAGTGAAGTCGTAACAAGGTACAACTATTTTTGGATGGTGGATATCTTTTTAAAAAAAAATTCGATCATGATTCATTAATAATAAATTTTTTTTGTGTATGAATTTGAATGTTATATATACAACCAAAATATGCCTTTGATAAATTCAACTGAGTAACAATTCTAATTGTTTTTTAAATTCAAAAATAATTTAATGTCTTTAATATTTTTAGGGAATTTTGATCTTTTTAAAACATGTGATTTAACTATAAATTCATACACCAATCAATATATAAATTTAAACTAATTATATACTTTACTTATTTACATAAATTTTAAATTTATTGATAAAAGATTAATTATATTAGAAAAATTGACTAATATAATATGATGATATAGTCCCTAATTTCGAAATTACATTCCAAAATATTAAATTTCAAAATACTACGTCATGTGATCTTTTATATATTAAAAAAATAATATTTTCACAAAGATTCCCAACTTACAATATACATTCATCTAATTAAATAAAAAAGGTTGAATCTCTTTATATCACTATGCAACATTATTTATAAGCTATGAAATCCAATTGAAAGGAAAAAATTATGACAGCTATGAAATCTATATTTAATTATTCATAAAAATAGAGTGTATTTAGACAAAATATAAGTTGAGATTGATTAAAACACATATTTTATAAAGAGTCAAATTTACCTAATATTTTATGTAATTCGAAAATATATGACTTAAATCATACTATAAAAAAGTAGTCAACTTTTCCTAATATAATTAGTCTATATTTATATATTCATAAAAATGGGATGTATTTAGATAATATATAAATTAAGATTAATTAAAATACATGTTTTATAAAAGAGTCAAATTTACCTAATATAAGTAATCTATATTCAATAATACAAAAATAATAGCATAAAATTAAATTTAAAATGAATATAAATAAATAAATTATATAATTAAGATAAATTTATATATTGATTGATGTATGAATTTACAATATTAAATCACATATTTTGAAAAGAGTCAATGTTTCCTTTAAAAAAAACTAAGAGCAACAATATTAACATGTTTAATAAATATTCGAATTTAAAAAAAAATCATAATTTTACATAGTAGAAAGTATTCAACTATTAAAAATATAAAAATATAAATTATTTTCGAAATGATTCATCATATTAAAATTTATTCTCTAAGGTTCGATGCTTATGTTTTATCTATAAAGAATGATTAAGAAAGTTTTCATCATATTAAAAAAATAGTCAAGAATTTACATTATTATCGATTTAAAAAAAAAACAAATTTGTTAATCAATTGAAAATATCAAAGGTATATTTTGATGTATCTATAACATTCAAATTAAATTATAATCAACATAAATATTATTATTTATAGAAATATAAATAAACATAAAAATTATTATTTAAAGAATTATAATAATATACATTGAAATAATCATTAGTAAAAGAGATTAAGCAAAAGATGCGGATTAAATTAATACAATTAAATGATCAAAAACATAAAATAAAATATAAATACCTTGACAATTATAGATTCATATCCTGCAAAAAAGAAATACGAAGATTCACACGAAAGATGAATTGATGAAATTTACAATGCCTTGAGATGTATAGATTCTTATCCTACAAAAGAAAAATATAAACAATATATTGAGATGTATAGATTCACAAAAAAAATTAGAAGATTTAGACGAAATAAGAATCAATAAAGGAAAAAAATTCTCGCATTGTGATGAGTCTGATTCTTATTATATATTTTGTATTTTGTATTATTTTAGTTGAACAAATTATAAAATATAATAATTATAATTAATTTTTTTAATCAATTCAATTATTTTATTTGTACTTGAGGAGATTGAAGGATAAACTGAATGATAGTATTGTTGGTGAACTTAAGAGGATGATGGATACTTTCAATCCATTTGCAATGCAATTTCGCAAGGAAAAGTATTATGTTTGGAGCTGAGCCAAATTTGTGATTAAATTTGCTAGAAAGAAGGAGTTCAGTTGGAAGAGTTTATAACCTTCCTACTGCTTCTAAAGTTGTAGCTCTTATTCTAGGGGACATGATGCAGCTATGGAAAAAAGAATGTGATACTAAAAGACTCGTAGCGGTGAATTGTAAAGAATAAGTGAATTGCATCCATCTTATGTTCCATTACAGTATCATTTATTGTTCTTGTATGACGATGATGTTTATAGGATTGATGTGGTTCATAATGATGTTGATTATACAACAAGAAAAAAAATCGGACTAACAATGCAAGAATTTTTTTCGTTTAGGATACACGAGCATAATAATGAAACAAACTTTATTCCTATCTAAGAGACTTTTCCAGCAATTTTTGGTGGATTCATATACTATGATTGAGTCGGAAAGGTTGTTATTTATAAAATTTAATCAAGTTAAATTGAGGTCTAGCAGAGTGAATGATATGAAAATAGTTGATAGAGGTGATGTGGATCCATCTTCTACGGGTAAAAGTAATGTTTGCATCCTTCACAAACAGTCCTAGGTATATGATTCAAAAAATTTCAAGATGTCATGACACTTTGCAAGTGTTTTTCTTACCCAAATTTATTTATCACAATTACTTGCAATCTAAAATGGCCCCAGATTACAAGATTCTTAAATGAGAAAGGTCTTGAATCTGTTGATAGGCCATATATTCTCTACAGAATGTTTAAGATGAAACTTGATCGTATTGTGAAGGAGTTTAAGGAACTTCAAATACTTAAAAAAATTGATGCATGTAAGTTTATCTTTTTATATTTATTAAATTTTTAGCTCCATAAAATTTATCTTTCATGAATAAAATAACTTTATATTTCTATTAAATTATTTTAGTATATAACTTGATTCAAATTTTTCAATTTGTAATGTTATACTCAGTGAAATTTCAGAAAAGAGGATTGCTACATGCTCAAATTTTTTTGTTTCTAAACCATGAAAATAAAATCCAAATCCGAAGGATGCTGACCGTATCATATCTGTAGAAATACTAGATAAAGATGATGATGCATTTTGTATGATTTGGTAAGTGACTACATGATTCACTAACCCTGTGGATTAGTGAAAATAAATTCTCCTTGCATGGTCAACAACATTTGCTCAAAGAATTTCCCAAAGAGTTATAATGAGTTTACATATGTTGATGAAGGAGGTTTCCCACTGTATAGAAGAAGAAGTACAGGGGTCACTGTTGATAAAGGAATTATTCATTTGGATAATCGTTTTGTAGTTCTTTACAGTCCAATATTGTTGCGAAAGTATCAAGGTAATATAAATGTTGACTGGTGCAATAGGTATAAATTCATCAAGTATTTGTTCAAGTATATCAATAAAGGAGTTGATGGGTTATAGCTAATGTGGAGAAGAAAGGGGCCACTAAAGGTGAATAAAAATCAAAAGGCGGAGTGGAAAATTTTGTAAACTGCAGATACATATCTCCGTGTGAAGCAGGAGAACTCTTCAGTTCGATATACATTATAGGTATCCAGCGGTTATGAGATTGGATTTCCATCTTCCTAATCAATAGAGAGTTATTTTTCGAGATGAAGATTATGTTGATGATGTACTCGAAAGACCATCTTCAGGTAAATCAATATTCTTGGCGTGGATGGATAAAAATAAAACTGATGATGAGGATGCAAAGAAGCTGACTTATGTGAAATTTCCAAAGATGTATGTTTGAGATAAAAAATAATATCAGTGGGAAAAGATAAAGTACAATAGATTTTCTCTGGGAAGACTATACAGTGTTCTATTGGGGGCTGGTGAAAAGTATTATTTGTATCTCTTACTGTCTTATAGTAACGAATCAACATCTTTTGAGATGATACGAACCATTGGTGATATTGTGTATGTTACCTTTAAGGATGCTTGTTATTCAATGAGATTGCGGGATGATGATCTTGAGTACATTGATGGGATAACAGAGGCAAGTTATTGGACAAGCGCTCATTACGTGAGGAACTTATTCGTTATTCTTCTCATGTCATCTTCAATGAACTCTCCAGAAACCGTGTTCGAAAAGACGTGGGAGTGTATGCCAGATTATATACTCTATAAAAGAAGATGAACATTGAATATTACAGGTATAACATCTTTAAAAAAAAATTAATTGATTTAGATTGTAAAAATAATTTACAATTATATTTTTTTGTTATTTTTTTCTTTTAGATTTATAGCTTAACAGTGAAAAGTTGAACAAGTTGGCTTTAATTAAAATTGATAAGCTACTGCAGATGATTGGATCCACTTTGAGTAGATTTGCATCAATGTCAGTACCCAATTTTGAGTTTGAGAAAGATGTAGTAAATAAAAAGAATTGAAGTACGATCGGCCTGAACAAAGAGAAGAATATGACAAGTTAAGTTTAACTCTAACTCAAGAACAAAAATTTGTGGTTAGTGAAATACTTGAAGTTGTTTGGTTGCAAAAAGGAAGAGTCTTCTTTTTATACGGATATGGTGGAGCTGGAAAGACATTCATTTGGAGAACGATCTCCGTAGCAATACGTTCGGAAGATAATATTGTTCTTAATGTTGCATCAAGTGGAATAACATCACTCTTCTGTCCGGCGGACGTACTGCTCATTCAAGATTTGTTATACCGCTTAATATTGATGAGACCTTCACGTGTAACATAAAGCTGGAGACACATTTGTCCTAACTATTATTGAAGACAAAGCTTATTATATGAGATGAGACACCAACGATTAACAGATTTAGCTTTGGATAGAAACTTGAGGGATATTGTTAGATCTCTAGATGGAACCATGAGTGATATGTCTTTTGGTGGTAAAATCATTGTGCTTGGAAGAGATTTCAGAAAGAGACTCCATGTTATACCTAAAGGAAGTCGAGAGGATATTGTGCACTCAACTATCAATGCTTCATATTTGTGAGATCATTGCAAGGTATTTTATGCATCTTTTATTAAATGATAATATTTTTTTAAAAAATTATTATTGAAAAACTAAATACATCTTATTTGTTTTCAATAATAAGAATTTGAGATTGACGAAGAACATGAGATTACAACGTTCTGATCTCAATACGTCCTCAAATGATGATGATATTGTTAACTTCTCAAGGTGGAATTTGGAAGTTGGTGATGAGAAAATTAGAAATAGGAAAGATGATGTCACTGAGATTGAGATTTTGAAAGATAATTTAATTTGTGATGTTGTTGCTCCAATTGCATCTATAATAAAAAAATATTTATCCATCCTTGATTCATAATTTAAGGACACATAAATACTTTGAGAATAAAGCAATACTTGCACCTACTCATTGAGATGTGGAGTTTATAAATGATAAGATTTTATCTGATTTCGGGTGATACTAAAGTATACTTAAGCTCAGACAATATTTGTGTCTCTAAATTTCGAGAAGGAGGTAATGGACAGATGGTTATAGTTGAATTTTTAAATTCTGTTAGGTGTTTTGGAATGTCAAATCACTATCTGATCTTGAAAGAAGGAGTGTCTATAGTGTTACTAAGAAGTATTGATTACAAATCTGATTTGTGCAATGGAACAAAATTGATCGTCACAAAACTTGAGAACCACATTCTCTAGACTGAAATAATATCTGGAAGAAATATTGGAAATAAAGTCTTCATTCCAAGAATTACATTGACAAATTTTGATCCTACAATGCCGGTATATTTTACAAGTTGATAATTTCCAATTCTACTATGTTTTGTCATGAAAATAAATAAAAGTCAAGGACAATCGCTATCTACTGTTGGATTGTATCTTCCCAAGCCTGTTTTCACTCATGGTCAACTTTATGTTGCAATATCCGGAGTTAGTTAGAATAGAAGATTGGAGATTTTGTCACTTGATTCTAAAGGAAATCCTTCTAAATACACCACAAATGTTGTTTATAGAGAGATTTTCCGCAATTTGTAAGCATTATTTTCTAAACATTTGATCAATAATAGATGTCATGAATTTATAGTTTATTGTCCTTGAAATAGAATTATTTATTATTAACTAACATTTTAAAAAATACAATAAAAATATTGAATAAATAAAATAATAATAGTAACCACATTTATAATACTTAAAATAAATTAATTAATAACTTTACCATAAATTTTATATACAGTTCTGCGATAATCGCGGGTTTAGCACTAGTATGTGTATAATTCCATAGTTTTGCACAAAAATCATATCTCATATTTTATGTTCATCATCTTCTAAAGTTTTTTCTTCATTATTCATAGGTAATTTTTTTTCTATCTCTCTTCTACATGTTCAAAATTTACGAAATTTTAACATGTTATTCTTTATTACATTATTTATGTACAGTAAAAATTTCAAAGCAATCAGAGTTGTATTATATTTTATATAAATTTTATGTTTACCTTCGCAGCTCTGTCTATTCAATTTCAAAATAAAAATTCTATATTTCTATACCTTCAAATCATATAATTTTCGTACATATTATCTACTATAATGTTTTGAGTATACAACAAAATTTTCAAGTTTTCTTTCAAAAAAATAATAATAATTCAAGTTCATCTAAGTCGTTTTATATTCATTATCAAATTATTTATAATATTGTCCATGTTTTGAAAAGTCATCTATTTTAGTTTCAAATATACAAAAATTCAATTTATATAACTCCAAAAAATCTGATTTTTATATGTGTTATAAATTAGTTAGTTAGTTATATTGTGTAAAAGTTTCATAGTATTTCAAGTCCTTGTTTTAAAGGAATCTTCTTTTTACTACAATTGTACATATTTTACAGATTCAATTTTTTCGGTTTTAAAAATTTGAAACTCATATTTAAACAGCTCAAAATTTTCTGATTTTTTTATATGACATATAATCTTTAGTATATTATATACAATTCAAATTTCATATTTTTCCTCCAAATATTCAATGATATATACTCTAATGAAAATTATGACGCAAGGTCACGACCACAAAAAGGACTAAAGTTATTTCATTGCACTTATTTGCATCCACAACATTAATTTGAGGTGTGGTTTAATTGTTATTATTAATTTTTTTCGTACGAGAAAATTGTTATTTGCATGCATTCTATGTGAGATTATTTTTATTTATGCATGTATGGTTTAAATTGTCTTTATTAAATATTTTGTATAATAGATTGTTTATTAGCATCATATTATGGTATGAAAGTATACCCAACTTATGATAAAAAAAATAACAGCTAAAAAAATAAAACTGCTAATATTGGACAGATGGAGTATTATTTTGGAAATAATACTATGATTAAAATAGTGTATGATTTCTAAAAAATAGATTCTCCAAAGTTATTTGGGAGAAAATTCTAATACCGAAATACACTATTATATTGTAAAATTTAGATATAATTTTTTTTATAATTTTTACCAATTTTTTATTAGGTTATTTAGATATCTTTATGAAAAATAATGATAGATGTGAAATCTTTAGAACCAAACTCGAATTTTTTTTGAAAAAAAAAATCCGCTTCATTTAAAAAAAAATAATATGTTAATTATTCTATTTAAATAATATATTTCCAAAATTATTAATTTCTCAAGATAAAAAGATTAGCAACAATATTTTCCAAAACAAGTAAAGCCTAACATGTGCTGCCGAACATTTAGTTTGATTTTGTAATATTATTTACATTATTATTTTGAAAATAATATTGTAATCGAAATAATATATGTTTCCTTAAAATATTACCACCAAATGTAATATTCTTTCATTAAGAATAGATTCTACCGAAATAGATTATTAAATTGAAAAATTTAGATATAAATTTCTATTATTTTGTACCTTTTTTTTTATTAGATGATTTAGGAATTGTTTATTGGCAAATAATGGTAGATATGAAATTTGTTGGATCAAACTCGAAAATTTTCTTTTTTGATAAAATTCTACCTGCAAAAAAAAAAATTAAAACTGTAAAATATAGATATTGTTTTGTATAGTAAGATTTCGATTTGTTTTTACCAATTTCAAATTTTTAACCGTTTTTTTTTTCAAAATATATGTATATGTGAAATGTCTAGGAGGGAAATTGAATTTTTTTTAAAAACTAAGATTGACGCATAAAAGTCAATTCTTATTGTTGAATTATGTATTATAAATACCAACACATTAATCAATTTTTTCCACACAAACATCTATACAATATTTTATTTTAATTATGACACATTTTTCTGTTAAATATTACCTTTAGATCCGAAATGTGTGATTCTATCTTTTGAATTAAACTTTTGCATTCAATTGTTATTATATCTTCATACCATGGGGGAAAACTGAGCATGCAAGTATATAATAACTGCAATTTTAAGTAATATTGTGTTATACTAATTTGAGATTGAATGTGTGAATTAATTGATTTTTTTTAAATTTTCTACTTATTCATATTTAGTATTTTTTTTATTGTTCGTTGAATTTTAATATTATATCAAAATTACAAGATATTTAAAGAAAAAATATTATTTGTAATTTGAAATAATAATAACAATTTTTTTCCAACCCCCGAAATTTGCGGGGTACGCACTAGTATTATTTATAGTGGAAATCTTGATCACCTTATTCAACGATGAATCAATACAATTCTCCCACTTTCCACCTTCTCGTTCTCTTCCAAAGTGTTGCCGCCACCATTGCCATCTGCCAAAAATCTTCAGCATTTGCACTTTAAAATCAAAGGAAAGTCTTACTCTAATTTTTTTTATCTAATTGTTCTTTTTGTCCTCACATTTTTTCAATTTCTAGAATAATTAGGACTTGTTTGAGATGATTGATTATGATAAATATTTTAATTATATTTTAAAGTGTTTATTTAAATATAAAATGTTAATTGTGATATATGTGCAATTTTACAATTAATATTTTAAATTTTACTAAATTAAAAAGAGTATTTTTTTTTTTGTTATTTTATATTTATTAATTTAATTTATTAGTAGAGTGATGCATGCGATGCGCAGTGCAAATGCTCTAATGCAAAGTGTAATCTTTAAAAAAAAGACTTGTATGAGATAGTTTTATGCTATGAGATGGTGGGATGGGGTATACGTTGGACATGACACATTAACACTTTGACAGGAGTGAGAGTTAATTTGTGTTCTCATGTCATGAGATGGTCTCACATAAGTTATTGCATTTAAAAAAGATTATACGTTGGATCGATAATCCAATGGTTATAAAAGGGTCCTCTTGTTAGTGATAACGTTACCAAGTCATCTGAGCAAGAAGATTTGAAGAAATTAACATAAGATATCGTCCATAATAGTTAAGATTGTATAAATTATTTCCAAATTTTTATTTATATTATTTTCCTTATGTAAAGTTTTAGATATGATTGTAATTTCTTGTATAACACTCAAAGGTTTCTGTTAGAAAACTCAAACTTACTTGTAGAATACTTTAAAGTGGGCAAAGTACAGAGTGAAAATGGTTTATACATGAATCACTAAAGAGTATTAGTTGTTTTCATTAAAGAGTATTAGTTATTTATACTGAAAAGTATTAGTTGTTTTAGCTGAAGAGTATAAGTTATTTACTGAAAACAAACTAAGACTCTTCATTGAAAACAACTAATACTCTTCAATATAAACAACTAATACTTTTTAGTGAAAACAACTAATACTCTTCAATGATTCATATAGGAACCAATTTCACTCTGTACATACTCTTTATTATATACTGACAGTCTATAAAATTGAGTAACCACAATATCGTATTCTTGACAAGTGATTTTTGTGTGCACTCAAGTGCATAGCATACACTTGGATTTTGAATCTGATTTCAAATCAATTTTAACTTTTCAAAGACCAATTTACTTAATGAGTTTTGAAAAGTCAAAATTGATTTGAAATTGGACTTAAAATCCAAATGCATGCTATGCACTTGGATGTATACAAGAATTTGTGATTCTTGACATGGTATTAGAGTCATTTGGCTCACGCCCATGTCCTGGGCCATGTTTGTTTCTTTTTCATCTCTTGTCACTTTAATCATCTTTATTTTTTTATCTACCGTTAAGAGCTTAGTCACCCTCTTCATCAATCATCTTCTCATCCTTTCTAATCTCATCTAGTCCAATTATTCATTTCCCAACTCACTGTCCAACTTCTCCTTCTCACCAAGAAACCCAATATCAATTTCTACAAATATTGTTTAATCAATCTCTAATGTAAGTCCAATTTTAGAATCTTCTTTTCCACCTCTATCGGTGTCGTCCTTTTGTCACTCAACGCCCGTGGCTACTTCAAATTTCGTATCTATCTTTCCTCCTTCCAAATTGTCTTTTGTGATAATCTCGTGCAATTGCTGTCTCTTTATCGTCTCTTAGTCTGTCTTCATTATGTTTTTCTTGCCATGGTCTCTCTCTACATATTGTCATCGTTGTGTGTGTATCTCTCTCTCACTTCTTATTTGTTTGTCAATGTTTCTATGTTCGTACTTGTCACTCTCACGTTCATAGAATTTCATTGTTCCAAGATTTGAGTATCATACAGATCCTCCATATTGCAAGGCATGTTAGAGATATTGTTACCAAGTCATCTGAGCAAGAAGATTTGAAGAAACCAACAAAAGATACACGTCCATAATAGTTATATTTGTATAAATTATTTCCAGATTATTATTATTATTGATATTATTTTCTTTATGTAAATTTTTAGATAGGGTTGTAATTCCTTGTAGAACACCCAAATGTTTCTTGTAGAATACTCAAAGTTATTTGTACTCAAAGTGTTGTATATATGTTGTATACTATCAATCAACAAAATTGAGTAGCCACAATACTGTTTCTTGACAACACTAACGTTAGGAAGCGCGGAACCTTCCTGATGGTAAAAAAAAAATCTATTAAGTAGTAATCAATTATTCATTTAAAAGTAACATTAATTTACTAAACAGATGACTAAACGTTCAGGCAACATTATTGCCCATAAGCTTGCTTTGTTTGGCTTTTCTTGTTCGGTTCCTTTCTATTCGGCTGTTATTCCAGCTGATCTTGTAAACGACTTTGAAGCCATTTTGGTTGTGGTTTAAGTTATGAAGTTCTTGTTGCTGTAAAAAAAAATCATGCAAAATGCCTACTTTTAACTTTACAAAATTTATTTTACCCACTTTGCTTAAAAAAAGGAAAATTATTCTACACATTTATACGAGTAGAAAGATTGAAAGCGTTAAAATGGTTCCCACTCTCCTTTATTATTGAGTCACAATTATTAATAATTAATAAAACTATGATAATAGAGCAACAAAGAATTAACAATTAATCAACTATACACTTGAAAAAAAGTAAAAAATAATAAATAATAACAAGTTATTAATTTTTTGAATAATATAATCAATTTATCATTTAAATGCAACATTATTTACTAAATTATTAATCATAAATAAATATAGTTAATAATAATTGAACCACTAATAAACAAATGAATAATTATTTAATTTTTGGTATTGACAAATTATGTGGGTAAAACTGATTTAAAGGTAAGTGGGAGAGAAAATTTTTATGAGTTTTTATATTTTAAGTGGAAAAAAGTTAAATTTTAAAGTCTTTTTTTCCCTTTAAAAAAAGGTTAATTGCAAAAAAAAAAAAAAATTGAACTTTATGACTTTAATCAATTATACTATATGAACTTTGTTTTCTTTGTAATTTAGTTTCACAATTTGAAATATTTGATAATTTTTCATCAACAACTAAATGACATATTTGACGCATATGCCACATAGAGCTAATTCATATAGATGCTAAAAAATTAAATTATGATATTTTATAATGAGAATAGCATACTTAAATTGTTGTTTTTAATTTTAGAAACATAACTTAAAAATGTATTTTAAAAACGTTATTTTCATTAAAAAAATAATTTTATAACTTTAATGATGTTTTTCATTTTATCTTTCAAAAAACGTACTTAAGTAATAGGAAAAGGATATATATTAAAAATTAAAAATATAAATCTTACGTATCTATACTACATTAAAAAGTCACAAGCAATTGAGAAACATTTTTTGACATGTTTACCCTTGTCTTTTTCTATACTTCATTAAAAAGTCACAAGCAATTGAGAAACATTTTTGGACATGTTTGCCCTTGTCTTTTTCTTTTTTTCCCATTTTTAACCCTGCCTCTACCTATTCTTCCGTTTCATACCTCCATTGCTTCTTGACATTTCCCTAACCCGATCGGCAAGAGTTCCAGATCAAAACCCGGTGTAATTTGTATCGTGCAATCGAGGATGTGCAAAGACACTTCGTTGAGCTTAATTTCGCGATGAACAAGTGAAGAAAATCAAGTGATTGAACAGATTGAGGATTTACTAAAAGGGGTATCGACGGGAAACATCAATCCTGGGGGATTAACGGTGAACGGGAAAGCAATGAAACCCGGAAGACGTAATGTCGTTGGGTGATTGAGGATGAGTTGCTGCAGTCGGAGCATTATCTAACATGGTGAGTCTGGCGTACAGATCGTTCCTGTCAAGGTACAATCAGACTTTTACTCCGGTGTACATATCTCTTGTTTATAGTTTTCGATTTAATTTTTTCCGGTATTTATATTATACTTGGTTGTTGCTCTTCTTTAGTTGTTACATTATGATTACTATGCCACCACTGCTCTTCTGCATGCAATATGGGTTGGCTCTGGTGTGATAAGAAATTGAGAAATCTAATTCCGTGGAGGTACATTTCGGTTTTTGATGTGGATGCATATAATGAATTTCTTGCTTGTCATTTTTAAGTTGATTGGTTTGTTGATTAAATTTCTGTACTTTTTGGAATTATGCTTTTCTTTATCCGAAGAGTTGAATTCTACTGCATTCTGACCATTTGTGGTGCTCATCAATCTAGACATTTACAAATTCTTATTTCTATGGATCTTTTTTTAGGTGTTGCATTTGTTGCAAATGTTTTTTTCTCCATTGTTATTTGTTGAGAAAGCACTTAAAGTTTTCATGCTTCGGTTCCCCTATTTAGGTAATCTCTCCCCCTAATTTTCAAGAGGTGTCATTTGTGATTCATAAAAATACACAGAATATTGAGACATTTTGCAGAATCAATGGATATATTGTTTGCACAATTATTGAAAACGCCTCCACTTTTCCCAAATCTCTGTTTTTCAATAATTTAATATTATGATGAGGAATTTCCTTCTCTCTTCTAATCAAATAAAGACCTTGTTTTTTTTTTTTTTAATGCAGGAATCCCTCTCTTTGAGAAACCATGAAGCAAGGAGAACTGCTGAAGCTACAGGATCTGGAACCAGCAAGCAAACGGCCACCATTAAGAATGAGACATTTTAATAAAAATGTAAGACTAAGTATTACTTTATCGTTTTCCTTTTAAATTATACGAATAATGTTATAGCGCGTTATCTGAATGAAATACTTCTGTTCTTTAAAAATTAATTTATTCACATGTATTATTTGATGCAAATTCTATTGAACACTATGTTTATTTAGCATTTGTTCCTGCAACTCATGGGCAATGATCTCCCAAGTTATTGTAGGTGACCAATGGTTTTGCATATTAATTAGCCTGTTATTTGAGTAATTGCTTGCAAGCTTATAATTGTTGAACAAACTAAGCCTAGCTGCATTTTATGAAAGCTATTTTATAATCTCATAATTATTTGAAATTAACTATGGTGGTTTATGTTTCATTAGAGTATAGATTAAAGTTAGTAACTTGAAAGAAGTCGTGGTTCTTGTAATCAATTTACCATACCAGTATCCATATTATCCAATTGACAGTGAAGATAGATGACAATATGAAAATGTTCTCTCCCAATGCTCTTTCATAGTTATTCTTCTTCTACTAATCTCACTTGTATTCTCCACAACTCCTTAAGAAGTTGGTAACTATATATATTATTAATCAATTCGTACAATTAAGAATGGTTACAATGTATTGTTTTATCTTCTATATTAATATATATAATATAATTGGATACATGTCTATTCAGTTAATTTTCTTATACTTGAAATTGTTATGAGTTTTATGTTGCATGCTTAGGATGCATCCATATGCAATTGTAAATACCATGTTTATGAACATAACACTTGGGAATAAACACTTGATCGGTGCTTGGCTCTTAATTTGTAAATTATCTTGATATTTTCCAATTTGAAAGTTATATAAATATGGTAAGAGTTTTATGAGTATGCTATTTTTAATGTCTTAGTTGCAATTTAAATCAAGACCTTTTGCAAAATTATATTTTACGTTAAAATTTTGGATCTTGTTAAAAACACTTCAATTTGATTTTTTTTTTTTTTGGCAATTAAGACTTACGACTTGATTTGCAGAGGCTCGTCGTTTATGCGGCATTTACGTGGCAACAGCCTAGGAAAAACTTAAATATTGTGGCAAAAAACATTAAATACATGACAAAATTTAAAATTAAATTCTCAATTTTTTAAACCCTACATCCCAAATTCATGGTAAAATGGAATATTTAAATTGTTTTATGGTAAAATGGTTGTGATTATGCTATTTGGATACATCAATGTTCTTATTAATGCAAAAAAAAAATTTATCTTGATTTCATTTTTTACTTTACTATTTTTTTTCTATTTGGATTCATTTATTTATGTTCTTATTAATACCAATATTTGGAATTTAATTTAAGTTTAAGTTAAGCCACATATTTCAATTTTTTTGCCACATTACGACATAGACGTCATGTCAATGACGGACCTCTGCAAATCTGTCTGTAAATCTTAATTGCCAAAAAAGGTTAAATTGGAGCTTTGTTTAACAAGATCTAAAAGTTTAGCTTAAAATGCAATTTTAAAAAATGTCATGATTTAAATTGCAATTAAAATCTTAGGGTTATTTTACACCTAATTTAAGTTATTTTGGGCGATTGCCACGTAGATGACACGTCAGCTATGGACAGAGGCAAATATGTCTGTAAGTTTTAATTGTAAAAAAAGTTAATTGAATTTTTTTTAATAAAATCCAAAAGTTAAGTTTAAATTGCATTTTGGAAAATATCGTAATTTAAATTGCAATTAAACCTTTTTTAATCTATATTTTTGTGTTGTCTTCATGCCCCCATTGATTTGTCTAAAATACTTTCAAGTTCTCTATCTGTATATTATAAGATTATCATGTAAGTTCTCTATCAATATACTTGGAAATAAACACTGGACCAGTGTCTGACTCTTAATTTGTGAATTATCTTGATATTTTCCAGTTTGAAAATTATATGAACATGATACAGTTGTAAGAGTTTGTTATTTTTTTAATCTAATTTTGTGTTGTATTCATGTCCCTATTGATATTGAATTAGTTGTATATGTGTTGTGTGACTGTGATACTGAATTAGTTATATATGTGTGTATGTATATGTTGTTTATTGTATAATAGTATTGCATAAGTAAATTGGGAAGTAGAAAGTAATTGTTGAAATGCAAATACAATTTCAAAGAAAATAATTCAAGAAAAGAATAGGACATGAAATTCTGGGAACCATTATATTATATACTTAACAATTCAATCCTCATGCATATCATTTCTTCATTTTCTCTAGGCAGTGAGCTGAAGCGGACGATTATACTTTTGAAACTGATGGCTGAATAGAACAAAAAATCCCAGGATAACATCAGAACTATATCTTTCATAAACTTGTTTGCAGTGAGGGAAAGTTAAAAGGGAACGCTGTATTTCACTCTTTATCCGTTTGCATTACCCATGTGGTTTATATAGAAACTTATTTGCTATTCTTAGCTTCTTCATACTTCATTTATTTTTTTACGAAGCTACTCATTTTTGGGCAGTTGATAACCTCTTTTATATGTGCATCAATGGAACTTTTCGCAAGTTTGATTGCTACCAAGACATTAATAATAGCAGCGTGGAACATTCTGTTCCTCAGAAATCAACGTGATTAAACATCATGGTCCTCATTCAAGGAAAAGAAATTCATCAAATACTAAGTTTGCATTATAGCCTATCAAAATGGAAATCCTACCAACCGGTTAGACCTAACAAATGTATAGTACTATGGAAGCGCTTGATTTGTCAATTGGGCTTGTTGAGAAATTTGGACCCAACAAATGTATTCCGCAATGGAAGCTGCTTGATTTGTCAATTCATAATTGTGTATACATCAATTACTCTTTGCAAAATCAAGTAAAATTTGGCAGTCGACATGGATCTCTTGCAATTGATGATTAAAGAGAGTGATAATGGAACATGAAACTTATATTTCATCTTATTTCTAATAATGAATTTTAAGCTCAGTACTGATAATATAGCTCTACTTTCAAGTACTGAACATGACTTAACAAATGAGGAGAAAACCAAATTTCACTATTTTGTTTGAAATGACTTCATATAATACTTACACTATATAGTACTTCTTTTGTTGCAGGGAATTTGCACGATTTCTTTATTTAGACGTCCTACACCAATTTACACACTACCTAAAAAGGAAACATTGGTTTGTGTGCATATTTACACAAATATACATACCCATATGTCACTACTTTCTCACCTTTCTTAAACCACGTGCAATCCCAGGGATCCAAATTTCCTTGGGACAGAGAGAGTACATCTTATTTCTTTCTTTGATAGGCTTGGTCACAATTATGCACATGCAATGCTTAAAACGCTTTTCTGACTGTAAGATAATTAGATGAAAAAATATTATTGTCGCAAAGTTTTTGACTACGTGCAACGCACATGTTAGGAGACTAGTATTGTAAAATGACGGAAACGATCCATCGCGAATGTGAAAGTTACACATAAGTAGTGGATCCACTATAATTTTAATGGATAGATTTTATCTGCGTATATGTCATTATCATATTTGTAATGAGTATACTATATTGTGCCCACCAGTGCGCATATGATCATTTCTGTGTAAAATAATTTATATATGAAAAGTTGTACACCTTATGTATTTTGGGTGTGATTCAGTGTGAATAGTGGCACTGTCACCCTTATTATCAACATGGCTTTAAAATAGATCTTAAAACAACATAGTTATAAAATTAATTGATAAGTATATACACACAAATAATTTCGTGAATGTTAATCGTTTCAGTATTTAAGGTTATATAATAATTTGATTTGACAGGATGAACTAAACTGTTTAAGTAATAAATTAAACGGGGATCTATTTCAAGGCGTAATTGTAATTAAGTCGAGTCGAGTTGTTCAAAGCTGAAACTTGATTGAGCTTAGTTTTTGGAATTGGAACTCAATCTAACAAGTGAATTATTTTGAATTCGGATCGATGTGTTTAAGGCTGAAACTCAGTTGAGCGCAATTCTTTGAATTCGAACTCAATCCAACTCGTGATTTCTTTTGAATTCGAGCGCTCCATGTAATCAAATTATACCGACCATATACACGAAAGAAGTGATTTCTAGTTGTTACAAAATTGACCATTAAGTTCGAGAAATTCGTTAGAGAAATTCGAAAGTAAGGGGAGAAATATTCAAACTCCACCTACTCTAAGCTAATAAGGATACTAACGATGGGAATTGATTTAATTGATTCCAAGTTCTCTAAATTAAGGGGCCGCTTGGTTAACAACTCTTCAATGGTAATGAGAATGAGATTGCAAATTAGTGTAATTAGCATGTTTCATGAAAACAAAATCACTACCTCTCCTCCTAAATAAGGTAATCACTACTCCATTTTGATTACCCTATTTTCTTCCTACAATCATCCTCCTCAATCACTCTCCCATTCCTTCACCAACAACTATTTGTTGTCAACTTCAATTCCAAAATTAGGGCATGACACTAGCAATGATGTCACCATTGTAACACTTCTTCCCCTAACATATCATTTTTGTTATGAGGGCATAGATGGAAATAAATTTTCATTCCCATTACCATTGAAGAATTGCTAACCAAGCGCCCCCCTAAGGGAAATCATTGTCACTGTGTTCAAAAATATTTGTAAGCTCAAATATGCAAGTTTTTTCTTTGTGGAATATGATTTTTCTATTTAAAAAGATGTTATATATACAGAAAGAGAGTATATATGTATAATGCAAAACTTATTTATACATAGACCGATTTAAATACTTTTTAGCATAACTAGTTTGTAACCACGTGCTTTGCACGTCGGGCGCAATTTATGTTAAAATTTTATTGTTAAATGAGCATGAATCATTTAGATAATATGTCTAACAATAAAAAGTACTTGAATTGTTGTTGGGTGGGCACTATTTAAAAAGAAAGATGACAATACCATAGGAGGTTCTGTGAATGTAGTGTTTGGTTTTGAGATGATAATGTCCAACAATAAAAAATTGAGTTTGAGATGATTTGTCTAACAATAAAAAAGAATTGAATCATCGTCGGGTGAGCGCTACGGGAGAAGGATGATGACGATACCATAGAAGGTTTCGTGAATGGAGTTTTTGGTTTTTGTATTTTTCAAAATTTTAGGACTGATTTTAGTATTGTAATCTTCGTAACCTAAGTTCAATATTTTTTTCACAGGGGTAGAATATATATATTTTTTCTATTTTTGTGTTGATTTAATTTTCGTTGTTTTCATAATGTTAATAAAGTGTTGGAAAAATGAATTCAAGATTTTTTTTTTAAAGTGTCATATGAGGTTACGATTTGTATCAAATAATTAAGAAAAAAATGAGATAATTAATGCTATGGGTGCAATTAAATCAACATTATTTTAAAACTTCAATTTACATTAGAGTTTCCTTGTACACAATATTTTTTGTTTGTCGTTTATTCTTTACCTTGATCAACACTTTTGTATCTTCTAGGGAAATTCCCCTCGAAAGCGCGACGTACAATTATCCATGGGAGAATAAAGGTTCCGGTAAGTAGACACCAACTGTCTGCATTGTTTGCCCTTGAGCTTTATTTATGGTCATGCAAAACAGCTTCGAACATGAAATTATTTGCGAATGAACTTGAAAAGGTAGCTCTTGTCGTCTCCAAATTCATCAGAAGGCGTGACAGAAAAACCTACAGCATGGCAGAGCTCAATTCAATTAGGCCATTTTCTTTTTGGGTTTTAAAAATCTGGATTTGGATTTTTGTAATCTAAAACTCATTCTAGTTTGGGTTTTAAAATTAGGTTTTTTAAATCATAAGCCTACAACCCTATAAATAACCTATACAACACTCTTTTACTTTTACAAAATAAAGTTAAAACCTACCCTACTCAAAATTAAAAAAGAACACAGATCTTAAAAACCCCATGGATTATAAAAATCATTGATTTCCAAAAATTGGTTTTTAAAAACCACTTAAAACAAAAAAGAACAAATCCTTAGAGACTTAGTATGATCCACCACCTTTTATTTAAATTGCAAAGATTGAAAACTTTGGACACGTCATTTATGTTCTGTGGGTCTTTTCTTTTAAATAATAAAATAGTCAAATCAAAATTTAAAATCAACTTAATTTAAATCTTTAAGAAACACGAATACAATAATAATTTCACAACAAAATTTATCATCTCCCAATTTAAAATGAACCTAAGCTGTCCATTATACACTACACTAGAGTGTACCCACGCGAATTTCGCGTACTGAAAAAATATATTATATTTATTTTTTGTAGACATTTAATATAAGAATATTTTTGTTTAAAAAATTTCGAGGTATATACAATAAATTATGGGGTTTGTTTAGCTGTGGCCCGTGCCCTTCACTAAACACTGTAGGTATATCCTACAAACTAAATAATTAAAAAAAACATCAAAATTCACATAAATTAATAACAATTATGGAATAATATTACTTAGACTAATAATTTAATAATAATCAATTTCCATTTCATTATTGAATAATTTATAAATTAATCAACATTATTAGTTATTGGGAGTATACGGTAAGAAATTAATTTGTATAAGAAACAATACAAAATTTGAAATAAACTTTAAAGTTACAAATACATGTTCATCGATCAAAATGAGTTCCAAGTAGAACTTGTCTCTATTAAAATCATTAAAAAATATTGTCCAACTTTTTCAATCCTAACTTTAACGGTCAATTTTTGGCTCTTACTCTTGATATTAGAAATCAGAGAAAATTGAGGTGTCATACTCTTGAAATCTAAAATGAGATTTAAATTACAACAATTAAATCATCATAATTATGCAGATAAAAATACATTGTATAGTTAAATTTATTATTTTTGCACATGAAGAATATTTAAATTGAACGATGTAGAGTATAAATCAACAATCATTATTACATTCATATTGATATTGATATTTAAATCTAATCAAATTGTGAGCCCTTAAAATGATGAATTTAATTATAAAATAAATATACTAATAACAATATATATATATAACTAACCAACAACTGATGGGAGAAATCTCAGCAAAATAGTGGAACAAATGAAACTTTGATGTGAAAAAATGAAATACAATATGCTCTTATTTATAATAAAAAAAATGCATGCAATATTATATCTTGTCCACAATAAGAATATATCACATAAGAATATTTTTTGGAATATATAACTATATACCTTTTATTTTAGGAAAAAATAATCGAACATTATATTATACTATATATACTAACTCAAAATTAGAAATGATAAATTTAGATTCATTCAATAAGTAGATCATATTTAATTACATTAAAGTTTGGAAAAAATATGATTTATAATAAATTCTAAAAATAACTAAATAAGAAAATGGAAAAAATATTTATTTGCATTAATTATGCAGATATAAATTAATGGTTTAGATTTAATGATATAGAACGAAGGGTCGAGATTAAAAGTTTAACCAACTTTTAATGAGAGCACAGTATTTCAAAATGGAGAGATTTGAGACATGCCACATCAGCCTAAGAATAAGGTGGTGTTGACACATCATCTTGGAGAGGTTTGAGAATATATTATTATAAGATGCTCCAATTCATAAAGTATATGCTACTCAACCATAAATAAAAAAGCAAAATAGACACACATTTGAGTCTCTTTGGTATTCTGCAAGTAAAGATAACATATTGATACCCAATTTCATTCCAAAGCTCACAGAAATATCTTAACGCTCATCTGTATAATATGTTTAAAACTTAGCACTCACCTTGACCTTGGTTTCTGTTTATTCTTTTGAGCAATTGCATAGATTCTGGATTCTAAAGCTTCATAAGCTTAAAATGAACCAATATGCATCTGCCAGTTCAAAAGGTTTAAAAGAACCATAATTCGTTAACAACAAACCCCTGAAATAAAAATATTTCTCAAGTCTTGCTTTCTCTAGAAACACAACACTATACAGAGATCATGAAGATAATTAACGTGAAGTATGAAAAAGAACCTTGATAAGCTAAACTTAATGAGATCTGTTGAGTAATTTTATTGACATTTTCTCCTTTACAAGCCAAAACAATATCTTCATACTTATTCTTTTCACTCTTCGCATGAAAAATTATCTATAAATTTATAACACAAAACGAATAGTTGAAACTACAAAGAAAATTAGGATAGAAAAATCATGAAATAAAAGTACTATCAATTTATAAACACGGATAAAGCTTAACAAATTGTAAGGATTATATAATGCAAATCCGGGAGAAAAAATAATAACATGAATCAATTTTTTTTTAGCAAAAACCAGTATCCCAAGACTGAAGATGAAAGAAGATACTTGATTTAGCAATGGACCAACTCTTTTTTTTTTTTTTGCATCAGAAAAACCCAGTATTAAGTCACTTTCACAGTTAACCAAATTATATTTAGTACCACAAACTAACTGTAAAAAGAGCAACAGAGAGAAATATGTGCACAAAACTCATTAAGAAAAATGAAATACTACCAAATTTAGTATTACTAAGAGCTTTCCGTCAATACTTTCTCCTTAATTATTCAGAAGGTAAAGCAGTTATTATAGGGATTATGTTTATTTTAAATACAGTGAGTAAAAAGAAGATGTGGTTGAATTGAGTAATGTGGAATTTGTCCCATATATTTATAATATTCAACCTAATTATATGTTGTAATCAAAATCACACTTTTTAAGATAAACCATCAGAATACTTGAGTAGGGTTGTACAACCATAGATAAATATTCAAACATAAGGTAGAAACAAAAGCACATTTGGAAATATGATTGTACAATAAAAAAATTAACTTAAAAATGATAGTGATTCATGGAAAAAACATAAAACTAAAAATGTACAATAACGACCATCCCAGTATAGCAATACACTGTCGGGCAAATGCATTAACATTGTGCATTTGAAACACTCAGATGTTTTTATGAGACACTAAAGCAAATAGTGTTATAGGAAAATATTTTAATGAAATCCATACAAAAGATTAGTGTTATAGGAAAACCTTTAAATGAAATCCATACAAAAGATGCTTCATTACTTTTGAACTTCTTTACTTAAGTGTGGCATACTATGAGAGAAACTGGTAGATAACCGTACCCTCAAATTAATATTCAAATTGTTTATTTCAATTAACGATAAATACAGAACTAACCCTGT
Source organism: Ballota nigra (assembly GCA_947034835.1). NCBI lineage: Eukaryota > Viridiplantae > Streptophyta > Magnoliopsida > Lamiales > Lamiaceae > Ballota > Ballota nigra. The sequence goes on along the minus strand of OX344724.1, from coordinate 43,190,948 downwards.
TCTACTTGACAATACTGTTATTCAACCACAAGACAGGCCATTATCCAGAAAATTAACATTACTGGGGAAATATGGTCCTCTGAGGAATGCTATGCAATTAATAGAAGTCAATAGAGCAGGGTTCAAAAGATGCATCTTATCATTCTCCACATTTATTTAAAAGCATCATCACAGCCCTCAAACATCCAACATCTTACGATTTTTTTTTTTTGACATTCCTTAAACTAAAATCTTGAGGAGCTAGAAGAGACTTACTTCACTATGTAGTTTTGAATGTGAAATGATCTCAACTCCTGTTGTCGATGTGAGCGATGGGAGTTGGCCTTCTACTCCTCCAACGACCTATAAAACACCAACATTGATGAAAGGTCTTGTTCATTCACCGCCAATATAAGCTTAAAGAGACGATTTCATACCACAATCAGATGCAGTGATGGAAACTCAAATAAGGAGCTCAGCAGCTGCAATTTAGTGGGAAAAAAATGCCTTAATCACATAACAATAGAAGAAATGGGCAGGAATAGAATTTCCAAATAATGATCTATTAAACTTGTACACATCTATGGCTTAAGTCTGGCAAGTTTTTTGGTAGTGAACTCACAATATTTAACATTCGTAGCATACAAAATAGCTTCAACAGTTGTATTTAACTGTTTTTGGGCCTGAAGGGGTGAGTAGAGAACAATTTGCACTTAAGTTATCATGTTTTAGCATACAAAGTATCACTATTTAAAAAATATTTGATTTTATTTGTTATTCTTTTCAAAATCACTAAACAATGATATTTCATATGTTAAACCGTTTGTCTAACTACTTTATCTAGAAGATAATAAAACTCACATCTTTTGATCACTAACCTAAGGTATCATAAAAGGGAACGGAAATGAAAGAATATGCAGAGAAGGCATAATCGACAGTGAGGCACTCGGGCCTGTCAACGAAATAGAGTCCAATGCGGGACCCCTGTAGTGCACAGAGAATGGCATCCAATGAAACAAAGAAATTAATATTGAAAGTTACAAATTTTGGGCTCAATCTCACCTTTTGTATTCCACGTCTAAGTAGAGTAGAACCAATAGCTGATCACAATTCACCAGCTTCTCCGGACGTCATCCGCCTGTACCTGCAGCATCACATCATATATATGATTTTACTTCAAGAGATTGCATTCATATATTTATTAAATTAAAAACCAAAGCCGTAAAACTCATTCGACGAAATTCAATTGAAAATTAAATCCACTTATAGGGATGATATGCAACCAACCGCTATAAGCCCGACACCGTCCATGGCAAGATGTCCAACCGTCGTCCTCAGCAGTGTACGACCCGCATATATTCTAAATTGCAAAGATGATTAAACTGTAATCTTATTGCATTCATACATTATTAAATCAAAGAAATAATAGATTAACTGCACACAAAAATAGAAAAAGGTAAATCAATAGATGAAAAATTCCAAAAATAAATACGATTGCTTCAAGTTTGAGCATGAGAAGAAATAGAGATTTACCGGCAATTTAGAGGGAGAAGATCAGAGTCATACGATCGAAGATTAGAGCGGAGATTTCTCCCCGTTGATGTAACAAGAGAGAATGACATCGAAAATTAAAAGTGAAAAGCAACACTGATTGGGAAGGGGAGGGAGAAGAAGAGAAGGGCCCACGGTGTTACCGGGAGAGGATGAGACGGAATTGAATTTCGATCCAGAGTAGGCGCACATTGGCTGAGGTGAGGGAAGAAGACGATAAGCCGATGGAAAATGAAAAGAAAAATTAGGGGACGGGAAAAATTAATGGAAAGATTAGGATTGGGGAGAAAAATGTTATAGGGAGGAGAACGGAAACAAAAAAACAAAGCAAGGTTAGAATGGTCTAAAAATGATTTACATTGCTAAGTCACTTTTAATAGTATTATAGATATTCATACCATTTAGTGAAAAAAATTAATAGTACATTTTAATGAAACAACATACCATTCAAATTAGTTCATATATAAACTTACTTCACTCTATACCAATTTCACTCTATATATCATGTTAATTTTTAACATTTTTATGAAAAACCTACTTTTAAATGTGACAAAGTGTAAAGTGAAAAATGATCCATATGTGAACCATTGAAGGGTATTACTTGTTTTCAATAAAGAGTATTAGTTATTTTCATTGAAGGATATTAATTGTTTTAACTTAAGAGTATTAGTTGTATATTGAAAATAAATTAAGACTCTTTAGTGAAACAACTAATATTTTTTTAATAAAAATAATTAATACTCTTCAATGCTTTATATATAAATCAATTTCACTCTATACATACTCTTTAAACGTAAAGATATCTATCACCAATTTATCTTAAAAACAAACACTACCTGACATTCCCTTTTATAAAGTTTTTTTTTTTTTACAATTTTTAATTTTGTAAAGTTTTATGTCCATATTTTTCTGTTAAATATTAAGTAAAATATTGTGTGAATAAATTTTACAGTGAACCTTAATTTAAAAGTATTAGGTTTTTCCATTACAAGAAAATATTAGTTGAAGAATATTAGCTATTCTATTAAATAATATTAATTGCACACTAACTTTTACCATAAACAAATTGTACACTATAGATACTATAAGTATTATTATGTGAGGTGGAATATTGTTTGTTTTATCAATATATTTTGACAAAGTATAGAGTGAAAATGGTTACTATTAAAGGGAATTAGTTGTTTTCATTAAAGAATATTAGTTGTTTTCATTGAAGGGTATTAGTTGTAATCACTGAAGAATATTAGTTACTTACTAAAAACAACTAAGATTTTTCGGTGAAAATAACTAATACTCTTTAGTAATAACAACTAACACTCCCTCCTTCTCAAGGGTATCCGTATTTGGACCCTTGAGATTGCACGTGGAATAAGAAAAGTGGTCAAATAGTGACATATTGGTAAATATGTGTATATCTTTGTGAGTGTACATGCAAATCAATGTTTTTTTAAGTAGTGTGCAAATTGATATGAGACGTCCAAATAAAAAAAAATGTGCAAATTTCTCAGACAGAGAGAATATTATTTAATGAGTACAATTAATACTTTTTTAATGATTCATGTAAAAAAATTACCTTTTAATGAAATTTCACTTTTATACATATTCACATTCATATGTTTTTTTATGTCACCTTGAGGCATAATATACTGAATAATTATTGGGACCATTCATTCAAGCAAATTGAATAATTATGCCAACACTGCGCAATGAATCGTTTTCGTGATTCAATTTAAACAAAAAAAATTAATTTTTTTTAAAGATATATTGTTATTGAGTCATTTTAAACCATTAATTATTATATGTGGTCTTGACTGTGTCACAAGAATCCATGTGATACTTAATTTTTTTGGCGGTATCTCTTATACTTTATAAAAATAAAAACAAAAATAAAAATCATTCAAGAAATGATGATTCTTGAGATACTATAGTCCCACAATAGATTCAGATAGCAAGAAAAATAATGAAAAACTTCAATAAATAAATAACAATATGGCCCACAGTAAAGTATGAATCACATGAAAAAAACAAAAGCAACAAAAACATAATGAGAATCAGAGAATCTATTATTATTATATACATTTCCCCTCAAAATTTAAAAATTATGGATGTAAGACGATATGCCAAAATTGAATAATTTAAAGCCAATGGCAAGCGATATTTTTTATTCCATAGTCCCCACCGCTATATTAAACAAAATAGCTATTATAGGATTATAGCTCCCCTTTGAGGTCCCTCTTTCTTTTAAAAGAAAAGAGAAAAATAGTCGATTTAGCCAATAATTAATTTGTGGGCAAGAATTAAATACTTTCTTCGTCCAAGAAAACGGTATTATATATTGTTTGGTACTTGATATCTAATTTATTGGCCGACTAATCTGGACGATCCATAACCAACCGTCCACTAACGGGGGTTCCATTTTGAACTATAACTTTGCTCTGTATGAACTGATTCATCTCGAGAATTGATCGCACCTATTGGATTTTAAACCTGAGACCTATAAAACATCACACTCCTAAATCTTAAACTCTCACCATTAGGCCAACCCCCAAAGTTTACTATTTATTTTATATTATTATTATTTTCTTTTCAATTGAGATAAAACTAATATCTATTATTAATAAAATTGGGAATAAATCCCTTTCCATCAAATTAAAAGGGAGAAAAATGTAAATTTAGCTCTATATCTTATTTGTGGAGATCAAATAGGCTTTTTTTTTTTTTTTTTACATTTCAACATCTTTCCTCTTTATTTGGAATCAAATAAATCCTTATTCTAAATAAAATTGGACAATCGAGCCATTATCTTGTTTAATTTTCTTTATCAACATGGTATGATTTGATGTTGTGGAAGTTGTGCTAGAAAATATAAATATTTTAATAATAAAGAAATACATAATTTACACTTAATGAATTATAACGATAAATTCAATAGGGAAACTTTTTACGCAAATTCTAGGGTGCACTTGGATGCATAGCATGCACTTGGAATTTTGAAATCAATCTGAAATTAATTTTGACCAATTAAGATCCAACAAAAAATCGCGGGTCAGGCCCAACCCGACCAAAATTCGCGGGTCTGGCAACAAACAGGGTCGCAAATGGCCGCGCGCGCTTCGGACCGATACCCGAAGTTATATCACCAATACCCGAAGTTATATCACCAATACCCGAAGTTATAATCACCAATACCCGAAGTTATATTACCAATACCCCAAGTTATAATCACCAATACCCCAAGTTATAATCACTAATACCCTAAGTTATATTCACCAATACCCTAAGTTATAATCATCAATACCCTAAGAATTACTCAATAAATATATCTCAAATAATTATTCAGTAGTACCACAAGACTTAATTACCAATACCCCAAGTTATAATCACCAATACCCCAAGACTTAATCACCAATACCCCAAGACTTAATCACCAATACCCCAAGTTATATTACCAATACCCCAAGACTTAATCACCAATACCCCAAGACTTAATCATCAATGCCCCAAGTTATAATCACCAATACCTTAAGTTATATCACCAATACCCGAAGTTATAATCACCAATACCCGAAGTTATAATCACCAATACCCTATGTTATAATCACCAATACCACAAGAATTAATCAATAATAACATCCCAAATAATTATTGAGTAGTACCCCAAGACTTAATCACCAATACCCCAAGGCTTAATCACCAATACCCCAAGTTATAATCACCAATACCCCAAGTTATAATCATCAATACCCCAAGAATTACTCAAGAATAATATCCCAAATAATTATTTACATCCCAGTCATTGTATTCCAGTCTGATATAATATATCCCAGTCATTGTATCTTAATTAATTCGATGCTTGAAACACCTTAATATCCATTTCTGGGGAGACGCCTTAGTACTTGAAACAAATGGATTAACCAAATACATATAATTCTTCTAATTAATTCAATGTTTTGCCTAATTGACTAAAAAACCCAATGGCCTATAAAACCCTTTGTGAGAGCTCGTCCACTATTCTCTATTAGAGCAACACAACCGTTTTAGTCCCGTTGAGAAACAAACTTGTTATAAATTTCAGCATCCCGGATTCGGATCCCCCGACCTGTCCACTTCTTCCCACGAAGAAAGTCGAAAAGAGGCAGGGGATTCCCCTGTCTCAGAAGAATTTCTACATTGCTGGATCTGTTCTTGAGTTTGTTTTAATTGTGGGTCTATTTGGTTTATTATTAATTTATTATACATGATGGAGATTAGGCTCAAGGCCGAAAATATCGGGCCCTCGATTAGGATTAGCTCGAATCGTGCTCGACACCCAGGAGCACGAATTCTTGCCTATCGCCGATTTGCTTGCCGGGATTAAGTACAATCTAAGAAACTACACGGTCGAAGAGGAAGAAACGCAGAGAACCCTGTGATTAATTTTGAAGCGAGATTTGTTTTTATGTTTGTGTTTTTGCTGCGGGTTAGGCTGACCCGCGAATTTTAGTCGGGTCTGGTCTTGACCCGCGAATTTCTTTTGGTCAAAATTAATTTTTAAATTGGGTGCAAAATCCAAGTGCATAGTATACACTTGGATGCACCCTAGAACTACTCAACTTTTTAATATCAAAATCATAACACGCTAACAATTTTTTTTAGATAAAGTCCAAGAGAAAGTTGAAAGATTAATTAAGTGCGACACAACGATAACGTAGTGATGCAAATTGAGATAATTCCTGATTTTAAATGTATGATCAAAATGTGTGTTCATCTAAAAAATAATATATAAATACCAGGATTTTTTTTAGGCTAAACAAGACCCATAAGAAACAACTATAATGAAACCAACCAAATAACTAAACTGCCATGCCCAAATAGAAATTAAAACATAAATAAATAAGTCTTCAATTTGCGATGTGTTATCACTTATTCACACCCCCATTAGAATGATTCATCCTCGAATTGGGATAAATATGTTCTCCATGTGCGTAGGGAACCAAGTGCTTTACATTAAAGACGTCCAAAGTGCGGAGGCCCAGAGGTAGGCGTAACCGGTAGGCATTAAGATTAATCTTCTCAACCATTTCAACTGGAACAAACCTCCGGGTTGCTAATTTATTTACTCGGGGGCGAGAAATTAATCTTTGGTGAGGACTGACATACTAATTACTAAGTCCTTAACATCAAACTCGAGGTGATGATGCTTCATGTCAACGTAGTTCTTATAGGATGGCGTTGTTAATGTCCAGATGGGCTCGAGCAGTATCATTCACCTATAACAATTAATCCCAATAGGACCACGAGGAACACGGTCAAACACGACATAGAAAGGGCAAACCCCCGTGCTGCGAGTGATCGCCAAATTATGAGTGACATCTGCCTGTGGAAGCTTTGCATCCCAAGATTTTATATTGTCACCCACCAAATAGCGAAGCATGTTACCTAATGAGCTGTTCACAACCTCAGTTTAACCATCAGTCTGAGGATGGTAAGCACTACTAAAGTGAAGCTCAATTTTAGCCTCATCCCATAAGCTGAAAGCAATAAACATCCCGAAAATAAAGTTGAGCAACATGCAGCCCATAAGCTGAAGTACGTTTGCATGGTATGATGCGAACCATCTTGCTGAAGCGATTAACAACAACAACTAAGATAGAGTCAAAACCCCACTGAGTACAAGGAAGATAAAGAACGAAGTTCGTATTAACACCAAGCCAAAGAGTGCCCGAGCAGTAGCTGATCCAGAGAATCAATACTAGGTATGCACAAGTATGTTAATATAAAAAAATTACATAAAAAAATCTATACTGTTGGGCACGGAGTCCAGCGTCTCCCAGCCGAGTCGGGTGCGATAACGGCCCGGTGTGCCAAATCCGACGGAGGCTATTCGACTTGTGGTGCTGCAGCTAGATATGTGGTTAAAGGAAATAAAGTAGCACCTTACTACAAGTTCGGGCTTTTAGTCGAGTGGTAAGCGTTTGATCCTACAATTGGTATCAGAGCACAGGTCACGGGTTCGAATCCCAGTGGAAGGCATTTTGTTGGCCAAGGGGGCTGGCAAATGCTGGGGGAATTGTTGGGCGCGGAGTCCAGCATCTCCCAGCCGAGTCGGATGCGATAACGGCCCGGTGCGCTAAGTTCAGTAGAGGTTATTCGACTCATGGCGCTGCAGCTAGATATGTGGTTAAAGGAAATAAAGTAGCACCCACTACAAGTCTGGACTTTTAGTCTAGTGGCAAGCGCTTGATCCTACATAGACAATTCAAAACTTAAAAACATAGTATTAAGAAGGCAAAATATACTTAGAACAAGTTATATGATAAAATTTATTTGTATTTTAAGTTTATTTTGTTAATAGTATTAGTTGTTTTATAAAAAATATTAGTTTAATAATAATAACATTAAATGAAATGTCTAATATCATTATGAGTTAAACAATAAAATTGGTTTACAAGATACTTGATCAATTAAGAATTAAAAATAAAAAAAGTTATTTATCTAAAATGGTATACAATTGTGCAAACCAAATTATTCAATACCTGCAAATAAATATATAGTGAAGGTGAGAAAAAGAGGTAAAACATATACTACTTTCGTCCCCCAAAAGTATGGCTTTCTGTTTTTTTCAATAATTTTATTTTCTTCACAATTCAATCGTCACTTAATATTTTCACATGTCATCAGTTTTATACTCACAAACAACAACTTAATTTATAAATGGATCACACAATACACCAAAATATCCTTACTTGGTCTATTTTATCTATGTTTTCCTAAGACCTGACAAAAATAAACGACCATACTTTTGGGGGACGGAGGGAGTATTTCATTAAGAATTTGTGGTTTCAACTCTAACTGATCTCTTGATCCCCCTCTCCAAGGACATGGAACCGGGAACCGAGGCCTCAGCGACGTGCTCCAAATTTGATTTGTGGTACCGGGGTCTCAGCGACATATTTTGAATTTTATTTGTGGTATCAGGGTCTCAGTGTAGTGTTCCAAATTTTGATCTACAATCTGGTTGTAGGGAGTTGATGGAGTCATTGTGACTTATTCCATCAGAGCTCTAATTTGGGGAAGAATTTGACCTACAATTTGATTGTAGGGAGTTGATGGGGTCAATGTGACTTTTTCTATCCGGGCTTCGGAAACTCTATTCTGAATCTCCTATTTATAAGAGATCAGTGACTTGGAGAACAAGAAAGAGATATTTCTAAATCTGAGAGATATTCCCAAATCTGAGAGTAAGGAAAATATAATCACAAATCTTGCAGATATTATTGTATATTGTTATCTCCAAAATTAGGATTTACATAAAATATGACACCATTAAATTTAATAAAATTTAGGTGCTTAAAAAATTGTTCTCAACGAATTCTAATATTTAAAAAGCGGTTAAGAATGTTGTTATTGCTTATTTAAAAAAACATGTCTCTAGATAAGTAACTACATAATCATTTGAAATATCTACGGTGATATTCCATTGCTTGTTCTTCACATAAGTCATTACCAAGAATGTTCTTTTATGAGGATCATGTGAGAGAGAGTTAATGTCAAATTGACATTCTATTTTTCTAGTTGGAGCAACACTGGTCTTTTATTTCATCACTGAAGGGTTTAGAATCATTGAGATTCTAGTTGAAGATGGATAATAAAGTGGTGGAACCGATCATGGAAGGATTTAGAATTGATATTGAGAACTGATGAGAAGGAAATTCTCAATTCTGTATATTTGATTTCACACATATTAAAAATATAACAATTTATTTATATAATTATTTAATTATTTAAAATAAATAAATATATATATATATAATACTCCCTCCGATTCATTTTTGTTTTCCACTTTCAAAGTGACATGAGTTTTAATAAAGGAGTTGTTTATTAGTATTTGTGGGTATAAAGTTATTTTTGTGGATATAAAGTAAGGGTAAAAGGGTCCTTTCAACTTTTTAAGGGGTAAAGGTAAAATGATATGTGTATTTTTATGCCATTTTGGGAAAGAGATTGAGAAAGTGGAAAAAAAATATTCCTTTTATGGTAATACAGACAATCTAAAATGAATCGGAGGGAGTATATATTAGTTTTATTTTTTAAAATAAGGGTATGCACTTGCACACCCTCTTCCCCATATGCACCTGCCACTGCGTCCAGGATAGGTAGGGGCTTATAAAGGCCGACATTCGAGGTTGTTCCCTTTAATACCTGGCACACGTGACTCGTGCTAGAAATTGCATTAAGTCACGATGCAAAAAAGGGCAAAATAGCGCTATTGTAAGAGACCGACATTTATGGCACACGTGACATCATGCAATAGATTGCATCACGTCACGATGCAAAGAAGGGCAAAAATAGTGTTGTTGTAAAAGAGCGAGGGTGGGGTCACAACCCACCTGGCCAACACTATGAAGCTCTGTGATAAGCTATAGACAAAGGTTATAGGACGATACACATAGATGAGTGCCAAAAAATAAGAATCCCTTAACAAGGGTGAAAGATATCGTCTCACCCACGACCAACTAGGATATAATCCAAGAAAAATAAGGATCATCTGCATACATATTGGTGAAATTATTGACCCATGGAATCGTAACGCGCATGTCGATAAATATTTTAAGAAGAGAATGATGTCGGCTCAATGCATCAGCCACCCGATTTGCCACACTCGATTTATTGCACATACCAAAATGAAATTGCTGCAAATAAGTTACACGTGAAGCATGGCGAGCCAACACATTATCCTGGCTAGTCAGATCCTTTAGGAAATCATGATCAGTAAACAATATGAACTCACGCTGAAACAAATAGTAGTGTCAATATCGAACAACGCACCACAACATAGAATTCAATATCATAGGCGTAATAATTGAACGCGGACCAATGAGCTTCTCACTGAAGTAGGCGACAGGGCGGCCATCCTGGCTAAGGACCGCACAAATGCCAACCTTTGAGGCGTCACAACATAACTCAAATGGAACTGAAAAGTCTGGAAGGATCAAAATAGGTGCAGTGGTCAACTTCTGTTTTATAAGATCAACAGTGTGTACAGCTGCATCCATCCACACAAATGTTTTACCTTTCATGCAATCAGTAATCAGAGTCATTGTAGTAGAGAAGTACGAAAAACATCTATAAAAAGAGGCTAACCCATGAAAGCTCTGGAAGTAGGAAGAGACCAATCCCGGATTACCTTAATCTTAGTGTTTTCTACATTAATTCCTGCTGAAGAGATATAAAGCCCCAAGAAGATAATATAATCTGTAAAGAAGACACACTTGTGGGGTGCCCCATATAACTTTTCCAAGCGAAGTATCTGAAAAAGATTGCACGAAGATTGCCAATATGATCAGACTTTGTCCAGCTATAAATCAAAATGTCAATGAAATAAACAACAACACGTGCACGATAAGAGGCCAAAGGGCCTAGTTCATGAATCGCATGAAAGTGCTAGGGGCGTTGGGTAGGACGAAAGATATGACCAACCACTCAAAAAGGCCCTCGCGAGAATTTAAAGCAGTCTTTCACTCATCTCCTGGTCAAATTTGAATCTAATGGTAGCCACTGGGAAGATCGAGCTTCGAGAATACCGAGGAACCACAGAGCTGATCCAACAAGTAATCAAGGCGTGGAATTGGGAACCTGTATTGCACTGTGATCTTGTTAAGAACTATTATTTTTGGGCTTGAGAAGGGTCGGGACTACATAGAAGATCAAACTCTCTCAATTGAGACCATAATTCAGTAAATCCTTCACCTGATGTCTAAGCTCAGCTTGTTTGGAGGGACTCATGCGATAGTAAGGCATGTTGGGTATCAACACTCCCAGAACTAGGTCAATCTGATATTGGATGTTCTGAAGTGGTGGGAGTTCAGCTGGGAGCTCCGAAGGGAACACATTAGTAAAGTCATGCAAAATAAGGTGACCCGCAGATAGAATAGTAGATGCATCAGAAATATCATGTGCAACTAGTAGGTAACCCAACAATAACAGTTCCTGCTCAAATGCTGAGCGAGATAATAGGACAACCGAAAGGGTCGGCGATGGGCCAGGGATGGGCATGCCGGAAGGGTGTAGGATAAACTTAACACCATTCATAGTGAATGTATATGTGTTAAGGTATTTGTCATGGAAAACTCTACTGTCAATCGACAAAGAAGGACCCAATAAAAGGTGGCAGGCATCCATGGGAACCACATCACACCATATACACTCAGTAACAATAATCATAGTATCATGACTTATCAAACTAAGATTATACGACTTAGGGTGTGAAGTAGTAGTAAGAGACAATTTAGCAACAACAACATCAAATATAACATTCTCACATGCCCCATAATCAATGATATATTTTACAAATTTTACCATTAATAGTGCAGGTAGATTTAAAGATGGAGTTATGCTGAGTTTGGGTATTGTTGATCTTGGTCGAGAAATATGCATGATGGAGAATGAGAAAAGAACCTGTGTCACTAAGTAAGTAAGTCTCGTCGGAAACTTCATGGGTGTCTGTGTCATAAACTGGCGGATCATCCATGCACCCATAGTCATCACCCTCCAAGAGCAACGTATGAGAACCGCGAGGATGAGGGCACGAGTTCATGCGATAGCCCGAATCACCATAGTTAAAATAACGATCATTTAGGAAAGGGCAGGGCCCGACGAGTGCAGCCGAGGTAGCCGTGGTGGGGGGCCTGTCGGAGCAGTAGGTTTCTACCCAGCAGGGGCCGAAGGGGCCACTGGTATCGGGGGCTGATCACGAGTTAAGGGGACAATGACAGCAGTAGTGTTGGTCCCGGGTAAGTCTAAGATATGTGTATGGGGGGAATACACGTATACAAATCTTTTTCAAACTGAGTCCCTTTTACTCAGAGTTTTAGGTGCTAGACACTGAATAGATAATACACCTACTAACAGCTCTGAAGCAAGTCAGTTGGCTAACTATCTATTTATGCCTGAGTGCGGAATGTGTGAGCCCTAAAAGATTTAGACTTGTTTAAGTGATTTCTGAAAACTGAGTTTTTCTTGTTATGAAGCCGTGGTTAAAAGGGCAGTGCACTGAGTTTCAAAGTCAGACTGATTGATTCAACACTGACAAAATATACAATGAATGAATGATAAAGAGTTAAGCATAATATCAAATAAATAAAGACTCAGAGTACTTTAACGTGGTTTAGAGACTCAAGCTCTTACGTCCACGATCCTGATTGAAAAGGAGAATCCCTTAATGTATTAGTTTGTTTTTAACGTGTCAGGGTGCACTATGATCAATCACACTGATCCCTAGAATTTACGAGTTCTAGTCCTCCTTCCTTAACCACTTTCTACCTCAACCAACAAACCTAACACTGACTCAGCTTAGGGTTTCAGTTTTGACTTGGATTCCAACTAAGGTGTGATAATTCTTACAATGCAAAGCTATGTTAAGAATTAGATTATCACTCTAAGCTTAGGATGTTTATATAAACGCACTTTAAAATACAGATGACTCTAGGCTATAAGAAACACTTGAGAAATTATGAGGGTTCGAGTGCTTTTTTGAATACTTGAATGCTTGTGAGTCTTAAGTAATTTCTTGGCTTTGAAATTTCCCGTAACCTTGTTTGGGTCAAGGTCTTCTGTATTTATAGCAAATTTGAATAAACTATCTATTGTAGAGATAACCTTCTAATCATCTTTCTTTTAGGATAATTCAAACGGACATATGTCTGCATGCAGCCGCCTACTTGCATGGATTTGGTAAATGCATTAAATGCATGCCCATTGAATACTGCAGGGATGTCAGGTTTAAGTCAAGGTCCGTACATGACTTGTCCTCCTCTGATTGGTCCACGTCATCAGGTTGGTGAGAATGTCAGAACTCATTCTTAAGTTCAGTCTTGTCTTTTCTGAGTTCAGGTTTGTCCTCATCTACGTACATGGTCCAGCGCTGACATTCATTTTGCTTGCTTGGATCCTACTCCAAGTCTTTCCCAAATACTCAGTGCAGTGTGACTCCTTCAGGACTGATGATTTAGCCATGATCTCAGGATCATGCTCTTCATCCTAATACTCTGTTAGCCAGCTTAGAAAGACTAACTCGAGTTTAGTGATGGTGCACTTTGTGTCTTCAGGCTTCAGTCTTGAATGTCTTCAGTGAATTCACTTTTCACTGAGTACCTGTGAATGTAAAACATTCTAACCTTATCTAATCCTATCAAGACTAGCTTGACTATCAAACACTTAGGCAAATTCATCTTTTCAGGGTCTTTGAGATCAACTCAAAATTGACATTGTCCTAACAATTTCCTCTTTTCTGATGATGCCAAAACACTGAAAAGATCCATAAAACACTTAGTGTAAATAATCCTATCTATAAGATAAAGGTTCAATGTTAGAGCAGTTCTTGATAAAGTACAAAATTTAAATAAAGCAGCCAATAAGACAATGAGTTGTTGTCTAAGGGCAAAAAGTAATAGATTTCATTGATGAATTTCTCAGTGTTGCAATGAACCTATCTATTACAAATTTTCTTAAGGGTGCATCAGATTCTACGCATCTCAGGCTTGATGTCGTAGCTAGAATAAACTCTTTCCTTAAGCTCTTCCACTCTCTTGAGCTGGTTCAGGTACCCTTCTGCCTTGGCTATCCTGAGCACTTCCTTCATAAGGCCCTGGAGACACATATAGTTGAGTTTGGCACATAGGGAGGGGTGCGAATGATCTGCTCAGGGGCCTTAATCTGGAATTTGGTTTTCTCAGCTTCATCCACGATCAGCTTGAACAGTTCAGGATGGTTGTCCACCATGAAGTCAGTGAAGTTCGCATCAATATCATCAGTGTCGCCCCACTTCTTGACCACATACTATAACCTGATGAACTCATTCCTTACGTCCTCCCAAAATTCCTTCAGTGCCTCAGAGATAAAGGAATCAATGAGCACTGGCTTCTCTGCAGACTCACTGGGAACTTGAACTTTCCTGGCTCAGGGTGCTGCAGGCTTTCTGTACTTTCTCGGTTCAGGCTTCTCCTTCTTCCTCCTTAGCAGGCTGAACACAACATCATTTAGCTCTTGGTGCTGCATCTTAGTGATCTGCGTTAGCTTTTCAATCTTCATTTCCTGAATTCTATGCTTCTCCTTCTGAGTAATGTCTGCACGACGCTGAGCTTCAGATTTTTCAGGAGCCACTCCCCATGCCTCAGAACATAAGTCTGCAACCTAATCACCATCATAAGTAATGAGATTTTTCCTTGTGTCGATTGGGAAGTGCTCTGAAGCTTCAGGAACAGGTGGGAGTCTTGGTTGTTGCAAAGGATCACTAGTCTGGCCTGCTATCCTGGCTGACTTCCTCGGAGTGGACTGAACAATAGCTTTGGATGCCTCAGATGCCTCAGGGTTGGATCTTTTCCTCTTCACACTTTCCCCCTTTTTGGCATCATCTTTGGCCTTAGATTTGGGTGATGTATCTTGTAGCAAGTCATCATGGTTGGAAACCACAAAGGCAGTTAGAGATTGGACTTCGTTCAACTGCTCCTTCATGAGTTCCACACCAATCTGAATTCCAGCTCCGGAGTGCTTCAACTGAGCGAGCCCTGATCCAACCTTCTTCTGAAATTTCTCCTTCGACGCTTTCAGGGTGCTCTCAGTCTCAGTCAGCCTCTTCATAATCTTCTCGGACTCTGACGACATTCTCTCTGCTTGTTCAGTGATGGCCTTGGTGAACACCTCAGAGGACTTCTCAGTCAGCTGTTCTACCACCTTAATCATAAGAGATTTATTGCTTTCTTTGATCAGCGTCAATATCCCATCGACCACCCTCTTGGTCTCCTTCAAGGTTTTCCTTCTCTCTGCCTTGACTGTCTTGATGGTTGTTATTATGGATGTCTCGAGTCGCCTGAGTCTGTTGTTAGCAATGCCACTGAGCTTTTCTTGATACTTGTTCCATGACAGGTCGATCCTGAGAGCTGACTTCATCCACCGCATCTTCTTGCTAAGGGCCTTGATTTTCTTGTCTTGCTCAGTGTCAAGAACACTTAGTTGGTTCTCCACATTAGCAAGGTCCTCAATTGTCTTCTCTTGCTTCACCGTGATGATGTCAGTGAAGTTGCCTTTGCGGACGTCAGTGATCATCACATCCTCATCTTCATCATCTCCAACCATCGGCTGCTTTCCCTTGGTAGCCCTCGCCAGCTCAGTCTCCCCTTCAGGATGTACTGAGGGCAGTTGTGGATTGGTCTCAGTCACCTGCCTATTAGGCCCAACTGAGCCAACTCGAATCTCAGGGCGGTCCTCCCCAGAGGATGACGCATCGAAACTAGGTGTCTCCTTGGACGCCTTAGCAACTTCCACCTGTGCCTCAGGGCAGGGAATCCCTTCATCGGCAGTTGCCTCATTGGTGCATGATCCAACCTTGTTGGACTCATCAACTGATCCACCCTTGGATCCAATTTCCTTTTCACTTTCTCCCTGAGCTCCGGCCTCCGTGCCTTCACAGCTCATTCTGTCAATCTCAGCGGCGAAATCATCAACACCTTTCTCGCCCTGACCGTCTTGACCATCCTTTATATCATCATCCTTATCATCCCCATCCTTCCTTTTCTCAGGAGTGTCATTGAAATTACTACCATCTTTGATGATCTTTATTCTTTCAACCAACTCTTTGAAGGCTCTTATTTCTAGAATCTCCAGCCAGCTGGTGATGATGAAGTACGTGCATAAGCGGGCCTCCTCCTGAACCCAGAAATCCCATCATCTTGCCTCTACCATCATCCTCTGATCCTGCATATTAGTCTGCTTGTACTCCAGCTAGGCTTTCAGGTCTGCAACCTGATTTCTTAGCGTTGGGTAGCGGTTGAGTCCTGGGAAACACTTGGCAACCCATTCATCAGCCCTCTCCTGAATCATATTTTAAAAAATATGCAGGGATGTGTCTTCATCATCATCTTCCTCCTCTTCTTGGTGGGTTGAGGCTTCAGGGTTGGGTGAGGGTTCTTTGAGATTTGAGGATGTGGGAAGTTTGGGGTGTTTATCAGTGATGGGAAGGTTTGTGGGGGTTGGGGTGGATGTTTGAGGTTCAGTGGGATTGGGATTAGGGTTGGTGAGTTCTGTTGGCTCTGTAGGGTTTGGTTCAGGATTGGTTAGATTGGAAGGCTCAGTGGGTGTTGGTTCAGGGTTGTTTGGGTTGGGGTCAGACTACAACAAGGGTGCAGAGCTGATGACTTTCCTGACTCAATAAAGGTCAGAGTCGTCTCTTCTCCCTTCTTCAGTGCCCCTTGTTGATAGGCGAGCTACATCAGTCTTAAGGCGAACAAATTTAAATAAATTAACCCTACAAGAAGTAAGATTAAACAAGTTAAGTCAAGCCAGACCAACTTGGAATAGTCAGGCGAGCTACTCTGGCTAGGCGACCTACTTCGTCAATACGAGCTACATAAATATAAGGTCCTCCCGAATACAAATAAGACCATGGCGAACTACTTTAGCCAAAAAACCAAGGCAGAAAGCTAATCGACCAACTAAATCAAGCTAAGAACTCCTCAAGAACAAGTCCAAAAGAGACGAACAACTCACTAATACGAGCTAATCCAGTTAGAGGATAGAAACTAGCTTAGATAAGGTCAAATAGTCAACTCTCCATGTGTCAACCATGCACACATAGGAGAGCAAGAGTTATTACACCTCCTACTTGGAGGACTTGTATAAAAAGCCTTGAATTTTCAGCAATAAAACTAAGTACAAATTCATAAATACAACCAAACTTTGCCTACACACACTCATACACCTAAATCTACACACATATACAAAATAAATATGAAATCAATACTCGTATTTACATTTTCTTAATCCTGGTCTATCGTATTTACTATTTACGGTAGTAATCATTCACACGTAATTTTTTGGTGATCTAATTAATGATTAATAGCTATTAATCAACGTGATTAGAATCGATCATCAACACCCCTCTCCTCCACCGGACTCAAAGTTCCCATCGTACTAACTGGCGAACTCTGATACTTCTTTCTCAACCTTTGATGGGTCCTGGGCTTACAAATAATGTCACCATCAACCATTGTCTCATCGTTAGAGACCTCAGGCTCAGGAAAAGCCTTCTTGGTCCCTTTCTCAATAATTGGTTCGTTGATCACCACTCCCTTCAGCCTTATCTTCTCCACCTTCTCCTTCTCCACTTCCTTACCCTTCCCCTTCTCCTTCTCAGCCTCCTTCTCTGCTTCCTTCATCTTCTCCATCTCCTCTGCGGCAGCCTCGATGACCTCATCAGCCTTCTCCATGAGGTCATCCACCCCCTCAATAAGGCTCCGCTTGGTGGGCTTCTTGGACTTTGGCCCAGTCTTCCTCTTCTGGCCCTTAAGAGGAGCATTTGGGTTAGCCAATCCCAAGATAGGATAAGTGTCCTTCTCAGTGGAGAACATAATCTTCATGGAAGGAAGATCCATCTCCATGTCGAAGGAGCACTCAGGGAAGGCATTTGTGATAAGCATTGAAAGCCTTGCCCCAAAGTGAAGCACTCTCTTGATGGTTATATCTCTCTTCTTGTCATCCCGTTTCACCTTCTCCTTTGCTTCAGTGGCCAGAGCATCCAAGAAATACTCCTCCCAATTGACCTCAGCTGCGTCAAATATGGCCGCCATGATCCTGATCTTATCACGGCTTACTTGTTCATGGGAGCTAATGTTGCCCATGATAATTTTGCCGACTACATCAATAAGAGCTCTGTATTCAGGCTAGAACGTATCCTTGTGCATCCTCGCATGAAAATCAGGCGAGCCTAACTTCAAGAACTTCTCCAAGTACACCCCTTCATTTTTCTCTTGATACGTTGTTAGGTTAGAACCTGAGTTAGGCAGTGCAAAGACCTCCTTGACCATCGCCCTGATGTCAAACTCTCTTTTTTCCTGCTTAAATATAGGGTTTCCCTTCGCGTCCTTCCCTTTGAGCACATCAACGGTCACCCTTGTAAATAAGCCATCGTCATCGTTGGAGTATATCTTCACATATGCCTCTACCACTGCCTTAGGTACCACCAACTTGGGCTTCCAAAAGAAGTAGGTCTTCAACCCGGTCTTTGAAATCCATTCGAACTCAGGCTTGATCTGCTCCACCTTCAAGAAAGGTCCGTCCATGGCAATAATTTGTTCAATGTGGACTTGCTTGTTCTAGACTACGGATTCGTAGTCAACAACAGTCCAAGTATTGTCTGAAGAAGTTATTGAGTTTGAGAAAGAAGGAATTACGTCTTGCAAAAGTTTAAGTATGAGAGAAAACTCAGTGTGCAGTATAAGCTTGAAAACGTAAGAAATTGCAAATTGGCTCTTTCTTGATGTTTAATCAACCAGTTACTCTAATGTGTGGCTGAGATTAATCTTAAATTCAAAAGGTTTTGAAATATGATGCCAGGATTAATTCAAAGATATATACTTTGATCACGTCAGTCATATTCCGCATGATACGGACACATATATGAAAAAGTAAATGTGCGCATTAAATGCTCTGACACGCATGGGTTTAAATATCATAAGTTGCGGTTTTAATGATAACAAAATGTGTTTATTGTGATTCTCAGGATTGAAGACTCAGGATGACGATTCATATTCTGAGTTAGGGTTCGAAGTACATACCAGTCAGGGTAACATTGTAGTACCCTGATACCTCAGCAGTGTCGACTCTGAGCATGAGTTCCCCCTTAATCCTACACTGACTTCTCTCCCGGATCTAAGAGGCCTAACTCCACTAATAGTTCCATAAACCTTGCTTCAGCCAAAGGCTTAGTCAAGATGTCAGCTTTCTGCCTATCAGTGTGAATCTTCTCCATCCTAATGTCCTTATTTTCCACATGATATCTTATGAAATGAGGTCTAATATCCACATGCTTACACCTTATGTGAAGTACTGGATTCTGAGTGATAACTATAGCACTATAGTTATCACAATAAATTGGGACTTCATTTGCAAACACTTGGTAGTCTCTCAATTGTTGCCTCAACCATAAAATCTGAGCACAACAACTACCAGCTGCCATATACTCAACCTCAGTTGTGGATGTTGCTACTGAATTCTGCTTCTTTGAAAACCAAGAGATCAACTTGCTCCCTAAAAACTGACATGTCCCTGAGGTTGACTTCCTATTAATCCTGCAATCTCCATAGTCAACGTCTGAATACCTTGTCAGCTCTAGGCTATCATCTAAAAGATACCAAAGTCCTAAATTGACCGTTCTCTTCAAATATTTCAGCATCCTTTTTGCAGCCTCAAGATGACTTTTCTTGGGGTCTGACTGATACCTGGCACATACACCAACTGTAAAAGTTATGTCAGGTCTACTTGCAGTCGGGTATAGTAAAGATCATATCAACTCTCTATACTCAGTCTGATTCACTGATACCCCATCAGTGTCAGGATCCACCTTCCAATTTGTGTTCATTCGGATCCAAGCTGGATTGCAATTCTGAACTCCAAACTTCTGAATCAAGTCCCTAGTATACTTAGCCTGATTAATGAAAATCCCTTGATCAGTTTGCTTGACTTGCAATCCCAAAAAGAAGTTCATCTCTCCCATCATAGACATCTCAAATTTACCAGTCATCAACTTAGAGAATTTCTTACAAAACTAATGATTTGGTGATCCAAATATGATGCCATCCACATATATTTGGACCAAGAGAATGTCATCACCTTCAGTGATCCTGAACAATGTCCTATCCACAGTTCCCTTCTTGAACCCATGGCCAGTCAGGAATTGAGAGAGAGTATCATACCAAGCTCTAGGAGCTTGCTTAAGTCCATACAATGCTTTCTTTAAGTGGTACACCTTATCTCCAACCTCAAACCCTGGGGGTTGATTCACATATACCTCTTCATTTAGTATACCATTAAGAAAAATATTATTCACATTCATTTGATACACCTTGAACTTCTTTAATGTTGCATATGCAAGAAACAGCCTGATTGCTTCTAGCCTAGCCACTGGGGCAAATATCTCATCATAGTCTATTCCTTCAGACTGACAATATCCTTTAGCCACCAGTCTTGCCTTGTTCCTCACTACAACTCCATTCTCATCCTTCTTGTTCTTGAAGACCCACTTGGTACCAATTACACCTTGATGCCTAGGTCTATCTACCAGTTCCCAAACCTAATTCCTTGAAAACTGATTCAAATCCTCTTGCATGGCCATGATCTAGTTCGAGTTAGTGAGAGCTTCTTCTATATTCTGAGGCTCTTGCTCAGAGAGAATGCAACAGAATAGAACACTCTCACCATGGAACCTTCTGGTCCTGACTCTCTCAGTTGGATCACCAATGACTTGGTCAATGGGATGATCTTCTAGCCATGTTCTCTTAGATGGAGTTGTCCCTGATGTACCTGTAATGTTAGTATCTACAGGTTCTATAAACTCAGAAAAATGAACAGAATGGAATGGGACTGAATCTAAACCAAAGGGATTTATGAGCTCAATGTCAGGGACATTGTTTCCCCCTTGATATGGTGACTCAGTAGCCCTCTCAGCTGCGACCACATCTTCATAGACGGTACTTACCTCAGGTTGAGCCTGTCCCCCAGTCCGAGGCTCAACAATCCCTGAAGTTATGGCTTTAGGAGTGGCCTGAGTGTTATCATCCTGGTCGTCATCATCATCCCAACATGGAATTGGTACAACTTTGATCTTTAGACCAGGTTAATTCTTCAAGCTCAGCCTTGTCACTCTCCTTGTGACCTCCTAAGAATCAGTATCTAGAACTCTTGACCTATGCTCAGTACCAGACTCATCAAATACAACATGTGGTTATTCTTCCACAACAAGGGTCCTACACTTATAGACTCTGAAGGCTTTACTAACTTCAGAATATACCAAGAATATTCCTTCATCAGACTTGCTATCAAATGCCTTTAATTGGATCTTCCCATTGTTGAGGATGAAACACTTACACCCAAATATAAGGAAATGAGAGATACGAGGCTTCCTCTTGTTCCATGTCTCATATGGGGTCTGAGTATATTGTTTGTTCAACATAGAGCGGTTCTGAGTGTAGCAGGCAGTGTTGATTGCCTCAGTCTATAATTTCTTGGGCAGCCCTAACTTAACCAACATGGACCTGGCAGCTTCCTTCATTGTCCTGTTCCTCCTCTCAGCGACACTGTTTTGTTGTGGGGTTCTAGCTGCAGAAGTCTCATGAGCAATACCAAGTTTATCACAGAAATTAGAAATATATGAGTTTATAAATTTAGTGCCCTTATCAGATCTGAACCTGACTATAGACTGATTCTGCTTATTGCTGAGTCTCCTGAGCAATGCTGGAAGCTTCATCTGTGTTTTCTTTTTATTTAACAAGAAAATAACCCAAGTATACCTAGAATAATCATCTATGACCACAAGGGTATATTTCCTACCATTCATACTCACAGGTGTTACAGGGCTAAACAAATTCATGTGCAAGAGCTGAAGAACTCTATTAGTGGAGAAGGTATCTTTCTCTTTGAATGTAGCTCTGACCTGATTTCCTTCCTGACAAGCCTTGCACACATGATCCTTGCTAAAAACTTCATCAGGTAAACCCTTAACAAGTGAAAGTCTAGAAATTTTGTTAAGAATCTTGAAGTTCAGATGGTTTAGTCTTTTATACGATAACCAACTGAGCTCTGAAGAGCTTTTAGCAACAAGACAAGTATCAGGAATAGTGTTGCTCCAATCAGCTAAATAAACATCACCTTTCCTAATACCTGTAAGAAGCACCTGAAGTGTTGATTTGTTCTTGACCAAACAAATATTCGATAAAAACTCAACACTGAAACCTTTGTCACAAAATTTGGCTCACTGACAACATGTTGTGCTTCAGTCCTTTAACATAGGACACATTTTCCAGCCTGACTGTGCCTATCACAAGAGTACCAAAATCTTTGGTTAAACCTTTGGAGTTGTCACCAAAAGTTACCTGTGGGCCATCTTTGGCAGTGAAGTCCTGAAGGAGACTCATAGATCCTGTCATGTGCTTTGAGCATTCGCTGTCTAAGTACCAAACAACTCTGAGTAAGTCATCCTTCCTCTTCTTGTAGCCCACAGTTGCCTGCAATGAAATCAGGCTTTAGGTACCCATTAGGTGTTGGGTCCTATGGTGTCAGATGTACCTTTCGGGATCCAAACCTGCTTAACTACCTTGATTGCCTCAGAGGAGTAGATTTGTCTCCCATTCACATCCACATACACTACTTTCTTCTTCTTTGCTTAGATGAAGATGGTGTATGAGTGTCAGGCTTAGGAGGCACATGAACCTCAGTGTTTGACCTTGGGGCAGACCTCTTCTTTCTCCTAGGCCTAGGTGCAGTAGGCTTTGTGGCTTGTTCCTGACTGGGGCCTTATTTTCTATTTCCCCTAGGCAAGTAAGGGACTGGAAAACAGTTATAGGCAGTAGGTTGCCAAAATTATGGAGGTAATATCATATTCGGCCTTCCCTGAGGGTATTGTCAAGCATGATAATACCTCTGTTGGACAGTCTGAGGTCTCTTGGCCTGAGTCCTCCTCTGCTTGCGCTGAGAAGTTCCCTGACCTGAGCTCTCAGGGGCTTGTTGGGGTTGCTTAGCCTTTCCCTTGGGTTTTGGCTTCACAATCTTGGGGGAAACCCTGACTGTCTCAATATTTTCTTTGCCCTTGTCAGTTTGGCAGGCCTTGTACACAACCTTCTCTGTACTTGGCCCAGCCTGAACAAACACCCTCTTAGTGTTGCTACCTGAAGCAACATGAGACTGACCTTGTGAGGACTTCCTGGAATCAAAGACAATTCCAGATCTTTCATTCCCAAGTTTTTGGCAGCTATTTATTTCCTCCACGACCACTAAGGATTTATTCATTGCTGCTACCTTCTTCTTGAGAGTGTCCTCACTCTTTTTCAGGATTTCATGTCTGGCAAAAAGGTCATCAAACTTACTCTTGAGTTCCTTTAATTCGTTCATCTTGGCTAATTGATCTTCAACCAGTTCTTTAAGAAGCATCTCTTTTGGAAGGCGTTCAACATTGACCATGTCAAGCTCCTAAACAAGCCTTGTTATTTGAGAAGCTTCCTTCAGATCTGACTGAGTCAACTGGTCAGTCATGTTTGAACCTTAATACTCAATTTCTCATTCTCCTTAGCCAAGAAGACTTTAGTTTCCTGCAGCCTGGAGAAATCAACCATCAATTGCTCAAGACAAAGCTGAAGGTTCATTTCTCTAGCCGACTCTGAGCTGGGCTCAGGATTTAGACCAGTGTAAGAAGCACACTCAGAGTTGGAATTTAGCTCAGGTTCCTCCTCAGTCATAAGGCAGAGATCATCGTACTTGTCGTCAGAAAAGAGATCAGGCGACCTTTGCTCAAGACCATCCGAGTCGGATGCGTCTTCAGCGAGCATAGCTCTCCTATCAGCATACCTCTGGTCTCTCTTAGTCCTCCTGTCTTTTCTTTCCCTAACACTGAGTTCTGGGCAGTCATATTGATAATGCCCAGTCTTGTTGCAGTTGTAGCACTTGGTTGTCTCATCTCCACTTTCTTTTCTTGCGTCAGGGTTCCTTCTTGAGCCAGGTTCCCTCTGTCTTAATGAGCTTTCAGGTTGCTAGAGTACTTGTTATCACAAGCATGTCTCTGGTCCAACTCCCCACGATCAGGTTTCGGGTCAGAGTACCTCCTTTCTTCACCTCGATCGAGTCCCTGGTCTGAGTTCCTCCGGTCTTTATACCTTCTGGAACTGTTGTGATTTCCTTCAGATTTCCTATCTCTTGTGTCTTGATAGTATTTCTTATAACGACCAAATCTTGAATTCAGCTTCTCAAACCTTCTGGCCATCATACTATACTCCTCAACAAGCTCTGCTTTACTCATCTCCATCAGTGACTTAGATGGTGAGTCAATAGGTTCTGATTTGGCTTTGAAAACCACATTTTTCTCAGGGGCTTTCTCCTCCTCTTCAACCACTACTTTCTTCTTCCTCTTATTCAGGTTGAATTCAAGAGCTTTAAGTTCAGAGAAAAGTAGGGTTGAAATAATATTGCTCATATCCTGAGTGTCTTTTAGCATGATAACACTATTGTCCCATCTCTCAGGGAGAGAGTTCAGGATTTTTGAGACAACTTCTCTCTTAGGGACTTCATTTCCCAAGAGAACTAACTCATTCATCATCTTGATGAATCTTGACTCCATCTGATCAATTGTTTCCTCAGGCAGCATCTCAAAGCTTTTAAACTTCTGAATGATAATATTTCTCTTGGTCTTCTTGATCTTCTTAGATCTCTCGCACATTTGGTTCAGCCCATCCCATACCTCCTTGGCAGTCGTCAGATGCATCAGCCTCACTGACTTCTCGAACGGCACTGTGTGGAGAATAATGTTCCTAGCCACGTTGTCCAGTCCAATCATCTTGATCTGGTTAGCATTGAGCTCATGTCTAGGCTTTGGAACTGGCTTTCTAATGGGTAGATCATCATATCCAAGGCCTCAAACATTGGGAATGGTGATCTTGATATGGCCGTTCTTGATTACCAAATGCATCTGGTCATGGATCACCTCCAAATGTGCAAGCAACCTTAATCTCCAATAAACAAAGTTAGAGACAGAGAATTCAGCCAAAGAAGCTTCGAGCCTCCTTGAAATCATGATGCAAGTTTTTAGAAAAAATGCAAATTAGATCTGTTCAGTGACCACCAACAGTTTCTCCTCTGAAACTATTAGTATTCAAAGTCAGTGGTCTTTTGAACCACTGCTCTGATACCACTTGTTGGTCTCTGACAAGTCTAAGATACGTGTATGGGGTGGGGAATACACGTATACAAATCTTTTTCAAACTGAGTCCCTCTTACTCAGAGTTTTAGGTGCTAGACACTGAATAGATAATACTAACAGCTCTGAAGCAAGTCAGTTGGCTAACTATCTATTTATGCCTGAGTGCGGAATGTGTGAGCCCTAAAAGATTTAGACTTTTTTAAGTGATTTTTGAAAACTGAGTTTTTCTTGTTATGAAGCCGTGGTTAAAAGGGCAGTGCACTGAGTTTCAAAGTCAGACTGATTGATTCAACACTGACAAAATATACAATGAATGAATGATAAAGAGTTAAGCATAATATCAAATTAATAAAGACTCGGAGTAGTTTAACGTGGTTTAGAGACTCAAGCTCTTACGTCCACGATCCTGATTGAAAAGGAGAATCCCTTAATGGATTTAGACTTGTTTAAGTGGTTTCTGAAAACTGAGTTTTTCTTGTTATAAAGCCGTGGTTAAAAGGGCAGTGCACTGAGTTTGAAAGCCAGGCTGATTGATTCAACACTGACAAAATATACAATGAATGAATGATAAAGAGTTAAGCACAATATCAATGCAATATAGACTCAGAGTAGTTTAACGTGGTTCAGAGACTCAAGCTCCTACGTCCATGGTCCTGATTGAATGGGAGAATCCCTTAATGGATTAGCTTGTTTTTAACATGCCAAGGTACACTCTGATCAATCACACTGATCCCTAGAATTTACGAGTTTTAGTCCTCCTTCCTTAACCACTTTCTACCTCAACCAACAAATCTAATACTGACTCAGCTTAGGGTTTCAGTTTTGGCTTGGATTCCAACTAAGGTGTGATAATCCTTACAAAGCAAAGTTATGCTAAGAATTAGATTATCACTCTAAGCTTAGGATGTGTATATGAACGCACTTTGGAATATAGATGGCTCTAGACTATAAGAAACACTTGGGAAATTATAAGGGTTTCGAGTGCTTCTTTGAATGCTTGAATGCTTGTGAGTCTTGAGTAATTTCTTGGCTTCAAAATTCCCCGTAACCTTGTTTGGGTCAAAGTCTTCTGTATTTTTAGGAGATTTGAATAAACTATCCGTTGGAGAGATATCCTTCTAATCGTCTTTCTTGTAAGCTGTACTCTGTGAGGTATTGGGTATTTCTGGTACCCATACTTCGTCTTCAATAAATTAGTTTTACTGATAAAAAAAACCGGACATATGTCTGCATGCAGTCGCCTACTTGCATGGATTTGGTAAATGCATTAAATGCATGCCCGTTTGAATACTATAGAGATGTCAGGTTTAAGTCAGGGTCCATACATGACTTGTCCTCCTCTGATTGGTCCACGTCATCAGGTAGGTGAGAATGTCAGAACTCATTCTTCAGTTTAGTCTTGTCTTTTTTTAGTTCAGGTTTATCCTCATCTACGTACATGGTCCAGCGCTGTCATTCCTTTTGCTTGCTTGGATCCTACTCCAAGTTTTTCCCAAATACTCAGTGTAGCGTGACTCCTTCAGGACTGATGAGTTAGCCATGATCTCAAGATCATGCTCTTCATCCTGACACTTAGTTAGCTAGCTTAGAAAGACTAACTCGAGTTTAGTGATGGTGCACTTTGTGTCTTCAGGCTTCAGTCTTGAATATCTTCAGTGAATTCTCCTTTCACTGAGTACCTGTGAATGTAAAATATTCTAACCTGATCTAATCTTATCAAGAGTAGCCTGACTATCAAACACTTAGGCAAATTCATATTTTCAAATAGCTCTGTTGCGATTCCAAAGCAAGGGCGTAATGATGACCGTCGTCGACTGTAGAGGGTTGTAAGAGATTCAAGGTGTTCTGAAATACTACACGAAGGCCCCGATGTACCGAGAGACAATGTGAGAGGGTGTTTCACAACTATCTATGTGGGATATTAATTGGTAGAATTCCTTGGCATAGGCATTTGCCGAATCTATGCCCTAGCGGATATGTTGGAATTTCTGGTATAAAGTTGAGGCGTAGTTAATTGAACGAATTCCGCCATCATGAGTTCCCTAAGAACCTCCTAGTGAATCACCTCCGGACGGCCATCCTGTTAGCGAGAGGTCTTGATTGTACGCTACCAGGTGGCGACGCAGGATAAAAAAATACGTAGCCACTAAAGCAACGCGATGGTCATGGGGAACCACTTTGAAAGTCATCAAATCCACAATTGGATAGAACCAATCAAGGAAGTCATCGGGTGAGCCGTCTCTTGCAAACTCTATTATATCAAGGCGAAAGCTTATTTCCCACCGATTTTCTAGTGCGATGGCAGGCAACGGCGGCCGATTAGGGCCCGTTTGTGGTGCAAAAGGATTCTCTAATGTAATTGTGTCCTCCTCATCCGTAGCGTGTGCCTTCGAACTACCTCCTTGCGGCGGCAGTGCAGGTTGGGTAGAACGGGCCTCCGGTGTCAGGCTGCTAACTTTCACGCAAAGCTCGTCAAGCTGGGACTGCATAGTAATCAACACACTCGCGACACTGGTGATCTGTTCACGGAGTGATGCAATCTCTTACTTATCATTATGTTTCGGTGACATCATGTAGTCCAGGAACTGACTCCTACTACAACTAATGCAACAAGAACATAGTGATGCAAGATAGATTTGAATAATTCCCAATTTTCAATATATGATCAAAGCGGTTTTCAACATCCCAAAACACAAGATATAAATACTAGGTTTTTTTAAGCTAAACAAGGCCCATAAGAAACAAATATTTTAAAACCAACCAAATAAGTAAATAAAAAATCCCAATTAGAAATTAAAACATAAATAATTATCCAATATGTCTTCAATCTGTGATTTACTCTCCATCAATGTGTGAAACTAATACAATATTATTTTCCTATAAAAAAATGTCAAGTAATATTTATTAACTTAGTACGTTGAACATGTAATATTTACATAGTAAATTTGTTTGGTAAAATAAAATTTCACCACAGGACATATATGGATTTAGATTAAGTGATGGTTTGTATTTTGGATTAAATAGTTAAGTATGTGGACGGAACATATATTATAAAATTAAAAGAGTTGGGATTGAGATTTGTGCTAAATAATTGCGTTAATTTTGAATATTTTTGTTTCATTTTAAAAATAAGCACAATTGAGTTAACAAAATTGAGTCTAACTATATTAGGCAGTCCAAATTAATTATAAAAATATACATATACTATAAATAATTTAGGGAAGAGTTGCACTGGGCTCAAGCCTAGTGGCCACTAACTCTGACCCCAACACGCGTAAGAAACCACTTTAGGCCCTGGTTTATGAAGGGGAAACCATATATAGTACACGCTCTCTATATATCAAATCGAGATTTCAAGTGCTCATTTTGAGATGGATGATCGATGTTCATCATCCATTGGCCACCATTACGGTGACAGTTGGATCTAAGCTCTCTCTGTTGTTGTCGATCTTTCAGAACTTCACGACCAATACAGACTTGGTTTAAGGAAAGCCGCTTCTCAAAGGGCATCTCTGAGGGTGTCTTCCATATTTGTCTCCGATGTGCCACTTTTTTTTACAGTGATATAAGAATGGAAGCCCTTCTCTTTCTTTTACTATTCCTACCTAGGTTGCTTGGTCGGCGGGATAGACCCATCGCTTAGTAAGATGCGGTCTAAGGAACATTATAGTACTAGTCAAGGGGCTATGATACCAAACGTTATTATTATTCTAAATCAAATTTCTCAGTTCAGCTTTCTGGCTAAGGTTGACTGCAACATTCAGTCTTCGAGGCCCCAGGTGAGTTGAAAGTCCTTTTGTTTAGTACGAGACCACTTCACACCTTGCGGTGCTTATACCTCTCGCATATCGAAGTTCTGTTTAAAAATCTCGTCCGAGAACTAGTATAGAGAAGGATTTCCTACTGCGCAGCAGTTCTTCCATACCAACTTAGCCGCCCAGTGCTCTGGTAGACCATAGGTTGGCCCAGGCCAATCCTCACGTATGGGGTTTGGCTCTTCGCAGTTCTCCCTTTAACACCAATGGTAGATAGGTACCAAACTGTCTCACGATGTTTTAAACCCAACTCACGTACCACTTAAATCGGTGAACAACTGAACCCTTAGGACCTTCTTCAACCCCATGATATGATGAGTCGACACTGAGGTACCAAATGACTCCATCGATAAGAGCTTTTGGGAGTCATCAACCTGTTATCCCCAATGTACCTTTGATCCGTTGAGCGAGAGCCCTTCCACACAAGACTCCTGGATCACTATGGCCGACTTTTATCTCTGTTCGACCAGTCGGTCTCACAGTCAGACAGGCTTATACCATTACGCTCACGAGCCTACCTCTGTTGCTCTTTAGGAGGCATCCACCCCAAATAAACTACCCACCTCACAATGTCCCGCTTCCGCTCGAATGAGATAGACATAAATACACCCTGAATGATGTGGTTTTGTGTCGTATGTTGATGTCATGCTAATTGATGTGATTTTGTCTCAACATCGGTCATATCTACCCTTATTCATCGACTTTTTCCACCTACTTTGCAAATTTAGATCAACACAAATAATTCATTGGTAGAAAGATGAGAATGACTTATGGTAGTGTGTTGATCAGAGATAACCCTAACTATCCTCAGTTGGCTTGTTAAGTTCCTTTGGAGGCTTCTTCCAGTTTCAGTGTAGAGCTCCAGGTGCTTCTTCATGACTTACATTTGACTTCACAATTCAGGCATTATATTTTGATCGCTTAGGATGCTTCATTTATAGTTTATTTACTTCAATCAAATCAATCTAGTGCTTGAAAAATTCAACACTGTTTGCTCGTACCCGTGCATTGTTGACACATTTTCAGATACACGTGTTACTCACATCTTTAAAGAGGGTAAGCAAACCTGCTGACTACATCGTTGGGATAAGTATTGACTCACATACTCTACATCTTATTTATACTCATTCGACCCCCAAATACTTCTTGACATTTGTTTGTACAAACCAACAGTGTCAGATACGTTCTTTTTTTATTCCTTCAATGTTTTTCAGTATTCTATATTTTTCTTTTATGTATGTCTCTCTTATTTTCTGTTTTTGTTTGATGTGATCCACAATTTGTAATAATGTATTATAGTTTTTTTTATGTCCATTGATATTTTTCATATTTATTGACAATTTGGAAATAACGTTGTAAGCCAACATATTTTAACACTTGCAAATAAACATATAGAAGACGTGGAAAAAAAGACATACATAATTTTTTTATTCAAAATTTGTGGGTTACAACACTCGTATCGGGGTCTTAGCGACTTCTTCTAGATTTTTCCTACAAATTGATAAAAGAATTTAACCTAGAATTTAGTAGTAGAGAGTTGATTGAGTTTTTTTTTTTTTTACTTAGTTCATTTGACTACTAAAACTCTATTTTTATACTTATTTTTATAAAAGTCCAATGACTCAGGGAGTAAGACAATGATATTCTCAAATCTGAGAGTAAGAAAAGATAATCATAAATCTTAGAGATATTATCTTATATTCTTTATCTCAAAAGTTAGGATTTTACATAATATACACTATTAAAAATAATAAAATTTTAGTACCTACATATGCGTTAACCTCCCACTCTACAAGATGACATTCTTAAAAACAAAAGTTACATAGATCTTAATCTTAGGTAGATTAAAAACGTCGATTTCATAAATACATTATTTGTAAGTAAGTCACAATTTTAAAAGGGTGTCAAGTTGTGCACTAGTTGTACTAGTGTAACTGCTAAGCGTAAGACCAACTCATCAAATAAAAAAATAACGAGCTTTAATTTGACATTTATATACACATATTTAAAGATTTAGATTTACGTTATATTTTATTTGTCTTACATCTCAATTCACATAACACTATTCAGGTAATAGTCCGACATATTTTCCTGTTAATTAAAACTTGTGCGAACTAGTTGCACTATTAAATATAATAATTTTCACTCAATTTTAATCAAAATTTGACTTATTAAAAAAGCTGATATATATAATGAGAAGAGCAACACTTTTGTAAAATATTCTACAACAGAATTATGTGTAAATTAGATAAGTGCTAAATCTCGCAGGTCAATAGGCCAATCTAGGTCAAAACTCACAAATCCCAGCACCGGGTTAAGTGGGGTTTTCCAAAAAAAAAAAAAATTGTGCCAAGGCAAAAACTGAAAACTTGCTCTCAAGTTTGTTATAAAAAAGATAAATGTGTGTTACTAGCCCTTACAACATCAAATATTTGTTCTTATAGTAACTATAAGGACAAATGTATGTTTTTTTAATCTATTCACTCTTTAAATCTATATTTTTGTTTCACATTGATACTGATTTTGTTCATGTGGTAACCAATTTTTCTCCATATAGTAACTAACACATTTTTCTCCATTTAGTTAACACATTTTTCAAAACCTTACATGTATTACTATAAGGACAAAAAATATTTGTCCTTACAAGTGTTACTATAAGGACAAAAATATTTGTCCTTATAATAACACACATTTGCCCTTAGAGTAATACATGTTTTACACTTATAATAACATAACTTGGGTGCGAACATTTATATTTTTCGTGAACACATCGTTCTTTATAGTAGCACATATTTCAATACCTTACATAGTTACATGTGTTATTATATAAGAAAATATTTTGGGTTAATTGTAAAAAAAATCACGAACTTTATAATCTTTATCAATTACAACATAAACTTTTAAAGTTTGCAATTCAATACACGAACTAATTTATTATTGCAATTCGATACATGGTGTAAATTTCCGGGATACTCTATACACGTGTAAATTTTTCGGTAATACTAATTAACGCTCTGTAGTAGCCGAAGCTGCCATAAAAAACACGTCACACGCTACATCAAATGCAAAATCTAGAAGAATTTTTATTTTTCTTTAAATTTCAAAACATTTTTTTTATAAAAATTGCTCAAACACGGTTTAATAATAGTGAAAGATGGTAAAAAAATTATTTTATAGAGATGTATGAGTTTGTATAATGTGAGATATTTTTTCTACATAAACTAGACAACACCAAAATTTATAATCAATTATTAAACGTGTTTGAGCAATATATTTTAAAAAACACTTTTTGAAATATTAATTTTTTTATGTTTTTTTACAGATTTTACATCTGATATGGCATGTGACGCGTCTATGATGTCGGCTTCGGTTGCCACGTAATCATACATATTACTGAAATTTACACTATGTATTGAATTGCAATAATAAATTAGTTTGTGCATTGAATTGCAAACTTTAAAAGTTCATGTTGTAATTGATAAAGACAACAAAGTTCGTGAATTTTTTTGCAATTAACCCAAATATTTATTCCTATAAAACAAATGAATACCTGTGCAGAATCATTATTTGTTCTTATAATAATACACATTTTTTCTTATAGTAACATAAACTGACAGCGAACTTTTGAATTTTGCATTTGTGGGAACTTTTTTTGGAAAAATGTATTCAATCCGATCAGGATCCGCAAAATTTTCCAAGTTGGTCTATATAGTTTTTTGCTAATGAGAAATATTTTTTTATATGGAGAAAAATATTAGTTAATGCTAAAGAAAAATAGTAATTCATTATTTCCTCAATAATTTTCTTTTTTTAACAATTTACAAAAAATTTAAAAACTTAAAATTTAGACAATAAAAATTAAGAAACTTTGAATTAGGAAAAAATAAAGTATAACATAATAGGAAATATGCGAGAGATGAATAATAACAAATTTTCTTATTAAAAAAATTTCCTAGACATTTGGGTGATGTAAATTGAGAAAAGAATCGGTGAAAATAACTAAAATGAAAAATAATTTGAAACAAGATTTAGAATATAATAAAATATCTATTAAGGAACAGAGGGAGTAATGTGTAGGCTAAATAATAATAACAAATTTTCATACAACTAAAATTTAATACAAATCGATACTTATAGTTTTTTTTAAGCCAGTTTCTCATATATACTTGGTGCATGGTGCACTTACTCAACAATATACATTGAAAAGTATGAGTTGATTACATTGAAAAGTATGGGTTGATTACACTGAAAAGTTTACTCTGAAAACCGATATCACTGAGAAATTTTCAGTGTAATCAATCCAGACTTTTCAGTGTAAACAACATCAATTGTTGAGTGAGTGCACCACGCATTAGGTGCATAAATGACTTACTCCTTTTGGAGAAAAAATCGTTTGATTATTCTTTTTATGGTGTTCATTTATGTTAGCTATTTTTCTATTTTGGCTTACAAGTGAACTGTAATACCTCCTTTTCGTCTATGTCTGATTTTTCTCCAAGTAGAATTCTACTGTTAATTTTTTAGTGAGACCAGTGATCACCCATTTTCAACTTTAAGGTTTTGTTTGTTTTGTGATTCACCCGAATAGAATTAGGACTTTCTGATCCCCATCCTATTCGAATTAGTGATTTAAAATTCAGTTTTCTCAATACAATTCACTCAATACTATTTAAAAATATTATTACTCTTCCCAATGTCCCTCACTTATACTTTATCTTCCTACTTTACTCTTACACATGATTTGATAAAAAGTAAAATCTCATTCTACCAAAATTCCAAAACAAACACATATTTTTACTAATCATCAAGGATTTTACATTATGTGGATGTAAAGTCATGAGCAAAGTATTACTCCCTCCGTCCCACCTGAATTTGCATGCAAGGAGTCTGCACAATTCTTAAGAAAAGTTCACTTTTTGCCCTTTTGAAGTCTTGTCAATGATTTAATCTCAAATCTGATGAAAATTAAAAAAAGCTGATTAGTAGCTAATTTTTCCCCAAAAAAACAAATAACAATTCGGCCCACCTCACAAAAAATAAATGAACAGTTAAAAATTTTTGAAAAATTCAAATTTCAGCCTAAAAAATTAGTGGGAACACATTTCCCTCCCAATTACAGCCATCTATAAATGGTGATTTAACCAAAAATTACAAATCCAAACCCCCTCCTAAATTTACACATCATTAAAATTCTTCATAAATACCACAAATCCTCACCAACCACATTCATTTCTCATTGAACGTGAGGAAAAATAGAAATAAGACAAAATGACCAACACTAGAAAAGCTCCTGATCTATCTCCATCAGACAGGAACTTGATTACACGATTTCTCATTGCTAACATCACAGGTGGAATTGTGCATAAAGGCAAGATCAAGCAAGCAGCTGCATCATTTGGAGTGTAAGGACTATTCAATATACATGGGCAGCTGCAAAAGAACAAATATCAGCTGGGCTTCCAGTTATGTTCACATAAAAAAAGGTTGGTATGAGAAGAGATAAACTTGTTCATCTAGATGCTAAAATGATGAAGACCACACCTCACTAAAAAATGGAGCACAATCAGAAGACTAGCCAATGAGCTAAATGTGAGCAAAAACACAGATGGTAGGTGGATCAAACAAGGCTTAGTTTTACCACACACAAATGTAGTAAAGCATATTCTCACAACAACAAACATGTTTTAGAGGCTCAATTACAACCTTAGTTCATTGGTTTTTGATGACCAGTCCAACAAAATCAAGTTTCACACAATGCATAATGTGATACACATTGATGAGAAATGGTTTTATATGATTAAAACAAGTGTGAGATCATAAAGATTGATACAAAAGTCATATTTATGTGTGCAGTGGCAAAACCACTCTATTCAACTGAGGGTCAACTTATTTTTTATGGAACAATATGAGTCTTTCCATTCACAAAATTGGTATCAGCTCAGAGAAACAACAAGAATAGAGTATGAGGCACATTGGTCACTACACCTATTGAACCAATCACAAAAATTATCACCAAAGAATGTCTATTGCAACAGGTAATCATTCCAACTATCTGAACATAGTGGTTTCATCATGTAGTTTATGAAAGTAAGTCTCCAAAATGTGTTGTGGTAGTTTAAAAATTACCACAACACATTGATGACATTACTATCAGATTTAAACTTCTGTTATTTTACCAAATCTTTCATGTTAATCAGATAATACCAGCAATAAAGGCAAAGTGGCCAGAAGGTGCAATCAAACACATCATTATCCAGCAAGACAATGCAAAACCACACATTAGCAACAATGATCCAGATTTTAGAGTTGCTACATCATCAGATGGCTTTAATATCTAACTGATGCGCCAGCCAGCTAATTCACCAGCCACTAATGTGAACGATTTAGGATTTTTCAAGGGAATTCAGTCTTTACAAGTGGACACAAGCAACTACAATGTTGATCAATTGGTTCAAAATGTGCTCCAAGCTTATGCAAAGCTAGATCACATTACACTTAACAAAGTGTTCTTGAGTTTACAGGATTACATGATTGAAATTATGAAGGTGAATGGTTTCAACAACTTCAATCTCTCACACATGGGAAAAGACGCCCTAATAAGGGAAGAACTGCTACCATTAACCCTAAAAGTTGATGAGAAGTTGGTGAGACATAGGATAGAACATTTGATGTCTCACAATGATCATCATTCAATGTTGAAGGACTAATGACATATTTAGGGTATTTGTAGGTAAGAAAGGGGTAATACATTTTGTGATGTTTACAACATAAACATATAATGGGGGTGTACTTTTTGCTTAGGTTGTAAACATTAAAATATGTGGAATATATGTGTGCTTTTTGTATGGAATATATGTGTGCTTTTTGTAAGGAAACAACCCAGTGGGCTTTACTGACATTTTCATCAATTAATCATCTTTATGGACATTATGGACAATATTGCAACCCTCAGAAATATTCCATCACATGGTATTATTTCTAAATCAAGTCTCCCAAACTAGGATTACACACCCCAGTGGTGACATTAATTGAAGTAGACAAGGAATCAAACCATCAAACAACAATTTCATCACTCAATCATCATGTGTGGACATTATGGACAATATTAAAACTCTTAGGAACATTTCATCACATGGTATTATGCCTAAATCAAGTCTCCTAAACTAGAATTGCACACCCTAATGGTGACATTAGTTTAAGCAAACAAGGAACCAAACCATGACAACAACTATTTCATCACATGATAATAAGCTAATAAACCATATCCATCAACATTCATCAAATAAACAAACATGCATAAAATAATATACCATATTTTATCAAATAGACCAACATGCATAAAATGATATCCCATATTTTATCAAATAAACTAGCATGCATCAAATAATATCCCACCAACCTCCATATCGAGAGACAACAACACAACCTCGAAACTGAGCTCAACCACCAATGTCGTCACCGGTTTGAGAAACTCATAAGGCGCTCCACCAGCCTCCAGATCGAGAGACGACAACACAACCTCAAAATTAGGCTCAACCACCAACGCCCCCACCGGATCGAGAAATTCAAAAGAGAGACGGCGACACAACCTCATAATAAGGGTTAACCACCATTACAGCCGCCAGATCGAGAGGTGATTGTTAGGATATTTTTGTCCTAAGGATTTTTTTGTATTAATTTTGATAATGTCAAAACATATATTTGTGCTTTTTGGATACTAACATTGCAGGTACTAAGGATTTGAAGAATTTAGAAAACAATTTCTAAAGTCTACATCTGCAAAGTTTGCATAAACCCTACAGCCATTCAAGACAAGTCTAAAACTGAAGAGTTCAAGACAAGTCCACAGCTGAAGAGTTCTCGTCTGCAGACATAAGCCTACAACTGAAGACATGTGTTTAGTAGGACTAATTAAGTGTAGTACACCTTGTACATTCACTCACTTAGTTTGAAAAACATCAGAGATTTCCAGAGCTAATTACTAGCCAGTAGACACAGAAAGTTCAGTGATTAAGAGCTCATTTGAGCAATCATCACTACAAGATAATCTGTAATACACAAGGACAATGCAACAAGACAAGAATCTTTAATTAAGCTGAAGTCAAAGCTGGAGGTGAATTTCATTTGAATTCAAAATCCCTCCAACGATTAGAGACCTCTTCAAAACTTCTATAAATAGGAGAAGGAGACCTCAGAGGACAATAACAGCAACCCAGAGCTTTCAAGCACACTTGCATTATATCTACAGCTACCAAGTCTACAACCCTTCAAGATTTAGAAGTTTAGGACTTAGAGCTAGGATATTTTGTCTAGCATTTTCTGTTGTTGTTCCCTCACTATACCCATATTTTTCTTATTCTACTTAGTGTAAAAATTATCTTAGTGAGTGTATTTTTTGAGTGAAAAGTGTGAGATTCTAAGTGAATATTTGTATTCCGACTAAGCATAGAGTGATCTTTGTGAGGATTCTATTTCTTAGGGGGAACAACGTCGAGTCTTTTTTAATTCTCTTAGTGAATTTGATACCTTTGTGGTGTAACAGTGGATGTAGGAGGGTTTTGATACCTCTGAACCACTATAACTCTCTTGTGTTCATTACTTTATGTCTATTTCATTTCTGCTCATTCAATTTCTAATATATTTGCTTATTGCTTTGAATATCTATTATTTATCATCATATCATTCATACTCTAAAGGATTTCAAGTGCATAAGTTTCACAAGTTACAGCTATAGATTCCTAGAATCACTTAGCTAAAACTTTGTTTAATTGATTTTTCACACACACACTTTATTTATTCCGCTGCACAAAATGTGTTAAAAATACTTCTAAAGTGTTAAAACATCTACTATGATAAGTGTTTTGAAAATAAATTTTAAACTCTACAGACTTAACAATTTTTGAAGTCTGCAGCTGCAAACTTTGTTCAAACTCTACAGCTGCAGAGTTAGGTTTATTTGTTTTAAAGAGAAAAATTTCAAGTTTTAAAACTCAAGGTCTATTCACCCCCCCTCTAGACCTTGATAGACTTTTGGGACCAACAATGACGAAAAAAAACATGCCTGAAAGTTAAAAGCTGCGACGCCAGTCTCTAGATCGAGAAACGGCGACGGCGAAGCCACCTCAGAATCGGCCTCAAAATTAGGCATATCCTCCAAATCAAGAGATAAAGACAAGGAAATCAGGCACAACGGCGACTGAAAGGTCAAAATTGGGATGTGCCCATGAATATTTCGACAAATCTCTTAGTTTTCGGACACAATTATAAGTATACATTTAGATGGAGAGGGAGAGACGAATAAGCTTCGATTTAGATCGAACCAGAGATGGAGTGAAGATTCAAGGGGATGGGGGTTGGGGGGGAGAGAGAGGGGGGTTGGCCGATGGGAGAAGATTAGAGAGATTTGAGAGTGTTGGGAGAGAGAGAGATTTAGGGTTAGAGAGAGAGAGAGAGAGAGAGAGAGACTGGATGAGGGAGAATGTTAGAGAGAGACTAGATGAGGGTTGAGTTTAAGTTAATGAGCTCAATTAGTAATTTAATTAAGTAACTAGTTAATAAATTTAGACGATAAAACTTACCCAAAATGGAGTGTGCAAATTTATGTGGGACAGACCAAAATGGTAAGTGTGCAAATTGATATGGGACGAAAAGATTATATGAAAATAGTCTGTGATAAGCTTATCATGAAATAATTTTAATGTATCATATATTTTATTCAGGAGTATCATTAATTTGAGTCAGTTGTTTTATATTGTAGTTATTGTAAATTTTCATAAACCCAAATTAATAATACTCCAAATGAACTTTTTGATACTTTTAATCAAATATTCAATACTTTAAACATACAGACTTCACGCACTTAAATGTCTAAACAAACGTAGCCTAAATTTTTGGACCCGCCATATTTTTTTTTCTTCTTTTGATAAAATCAATCTTAAATTTTAATAATTAATAAGTTGCCTATAGGAAAAATGGAAAACAACATAGGCAGAATGTTATGGGTCACGTGGACGTGGCCCATTGTTGGTGCAGCTGCAATAAACGTCGACGGTTCATTCCCAATCCCCACCCACCTACCCCACGGCCACTGCTCCCTCGCCTCCCCGCATCTCCCCTTCCCTTCTCCAATCTCCTTACAATTATTTCATCCCCTTCACCTTTCTCTAAATTACTCCTAATTTTCAGCCTTTTCCCCTATAAATACCCCCATATCATCAGTCCATACACCCACAGCTGATGAAGCAGAAGGGGAAGTCTTACAACCGAAGATCCAGGTCATTTTCCCGATCCCGCATTGCTGTTGAGGGTTGTTAGTTCCCAAAAATTTCCATTTTCCTCTCTCAAATTTACGAAGCACCTTCTCTCGCCATGGCTTCTGTTCAAGGTTCGGTAAATTTATGATTTTGATTTTAGTAGGTTTTGAATCTGGAATGCATTTCAATTGTTTGTTATTTCTTATTCTAATGTTCAGTGGAAGAGCGCGAGGTTCAAAAGAAATATTGGATAGAGCATTCTGTTGATCTGACATTGGAAGCTATGATGCTCGACTCCAAAGCTTCTGATCTTGACAAAGAAGAGAGGCCTGAGGTATTCTTTTTCGCAATGCATTAAGATGGAAATTATGTTATGTTTTATCTGGGCTTTGATTATTTTATATTTTGTTCATTGGCCATTTTGAGTGTGTAATAAATTTTGTGAGTAGATCTTTTGAGAATATGACTTGTTATCTGATTCGGGGTCAAACATAAAGCATTTAATTATTATATAGACTTGAATATTTTGTTTAATTGTTGTTGTTGTATCAAATCATCAATCATTTATTATGTTTTGCATGTTAACAGATTCCCTTATTCTTTTTTCGTTTCTTTTTTCCAATTGAATCTTCTATGTCATTTTCAGTGCATCTTGTGAATTGAGCATGGTTGGAATATTCGGCTTACTTGGCCCAATAATTGATACCATTATTTTGTGATGATTGTTGAGATCACTGTTGCACAAGCACAAAAACAATATTTCGGCTTGTTATACCATATACTTATGGTGTGAAGTGATATTTACTGATCCTCTTCTCAAGAAAAGATTATCCATCAAACGTATCTGATTTTTCTGTTGAGATACTTTTGAGTTAATTTTGTTCATCCAAAAAAATTAAAATGATGTTTGTACAGTTTTGATTGCTCTAAATCTTGGCTTAGCGCTTTCATATGTGAACTGCAAACAAGAAAATAAAAGACACTATTACTCTTACCTCCCCTGCCCTGGTTTTTTGAGCTAAACAATAATCGGTTTGAAACAGCTAGCATATAAATATCACCTCAAAGAATATTTTATTATGGGTATTTATTTAGTACTCATTAAGACATCACCTGAAAAACTATCAGCTAAGGGTGTACAAAGTACTGCTTCACTTCCAACTT
This sequence comes from Ballota nigra, assembly GCA_947034835.1. Taxonomy (NCBI): domain Eukaryota; kingdom Viridiplantae; phylum Streptophyta; class Magnoliopsida; order Lamiales; family Lamiaceae; genus Ballota; species Ballota nigra. Next base: position 43,150,473 of record OX344724.1, on the reverse strand, counting down.
TCTGGCTTGTATTTTAAATTTATTATTTCCTGGTTGCAGCTATTATTGATGGACTTCCTTTAAAAAACCTTCTCTGAGGCAATGTTTTTTCCAAAAAACCTCTTTAGAAAATATAAACTTATATTTTCTTGCGCTAGATTTTATTAAGCTCTCTCTCTCTCTCTCTCTCTCTCTCTCTCTCTCCCTCTCTCTCTTCTTGCTTTGAGTTTCTATTAAGTAATGGATCTGTATAGGTCCTGTCTATGCTGCCATCCTTCGAAGGAAAGTCAGTTCTGGAACTGGGAGCTGGTATTGGCCGGTTTACTGGTGATTTAGCTGAAAAGGCCGGGCAAGTTATAGCTCTAGACTTCATTGATGGCGTAATAAAGAAGGTTCGTTGCCTACTTTGACTTTACTTTTTTTTTTTTCTGAATTTAAATAACTTTCTTGGAGATAATTTATTTGCAGAATGAAGCTATCAATGGACATCATAAAAATGTCAAATTTATGTGTGCTGATGTGACATCCCCAGACCTGAACTTTCCTGATGGATCTCTGGACATAATATTTTCTAACTGGCTATTGATGTATCTCTCAGACAAGGAGGTAAACTTACAAATCTCCCTTTCTTGTTGTAAAACTGTTCATCTATTTGCTGTTTTATTATGGAAGTTTTATCAATTCATGACTTGAGAAATAGAAACTATCAATTAGGGGTCTAAAAGACTTTTCCTATTGATCCAGGACCCTAAGGGGCCATTTGGTTTGAGGGATTGCCTGGGATTGTCTTTATAATCCCAGGTAATCTCATGTTTGGTTCAAGGGATTGCACAGGACCATGGCCCTGGATAGACTAGAATGACTATCTCGTGTACAATTCGATCCAAAAAATTTGGTTCTAGTCCAAATTTTATGGTTCTAGTCTATCCGTTTTCCGATAGTCGTTCTAATCCAATCCTAGCTAATTCAATCCTATCCCGTAAACCAACTATCAATCCAGGACTTGAAAGATAGAAACTATCCATATAGAACTCACAAATTTCAAGACCATGTTTTACATCTTATATTTTCTAGTTATCCAACAATCACAATTCCAAACAGAAAATATATATTAATTTCACACGAGAGGAAAAAATAAGAAAAGAAAGTACGAATAATAATAATAATTTTGTATATTAATCTATAAGGCTATAAAATATAAGATGTCAAAAAGAACCTTAAAGTTTGCAAGTTCTAAATATATAGTTTCCTATTTTTCAGGGCCCGAATCAATGGAAAAATCATTCGGGCCCTTAAGTGATAGTTTTACTATTTTTCAGGCCCCATCTTTTTAAAGTTCTTTTGTTATGTTCTTTAGAATGAACATTTATTCCTATTCTCTTCTAGTTTCATTTGGGAACTACATGTTACTAAACAATGAGGAACTTATATTGGTTCATTGTGTTGTAGGTTGAGGAGCTTGCTGCCAGAATGGTCAAATGGTTGAAAGTTGGTGGCTACATATTCTTCAGAGAATCATGTTTCCATCAATCAGGCGACCACAAGCGAAAATTGAACCCTACTCATTACCGTGAACCAAGATTTTACACCAAGGTTCCAGCATTTTATTTACCCCTTTCTCCTTTTGATAAACTTTGAGCATGATATTTTTTTATGGGGAAGCGTTGTGAAATCAACAAAATTGTCTACTCAACTAAGAATGTTGGAGAAGATAATATTTGGATTTTTCCTGTCTCACACAATGAAAAGAACAATACAGTCACCATTGATGTTGAAAACAACAACTGTGAATTCTGAGTGCTGGGATCATATTTATAAACTTCACCTTATATTGACATAAGGAACTGATGTAGTGATATATACTCAATTATTTTATTTAATTTTGACTTCATGACTTGGACGATTTTTTTATCAACTGTAAGCTCATCTTAAAATATGTGCTCAAGTAGTTCAATGACGAGTCCCCTATCTCTTGCAGTTGTTCAAAGAATGCCACTCGTATGACAATTCTGGAAACTCATTTGAACTTGCTCTCATCTGTTGCAAGTGCATTGGAGCTTATGTGAAAAACAAAAAGAATCAGAATCAGGTAATGTTCTTCGACTCTAATTTTATCATTTTCTTTCAGTTGCCATCTAGCCCACCCATTTATTTTATATTTATACCTTTTTTTGATTGCTTCACATATGATAACAGTACACCACTAGATTGAGTCTAATTGAATCTGCCTTATGTGATTGTGATGCATAAAACATTTTGTATCTATCCCAGAACACATCCTCGCAATATGGGTTTGACACATTCCTACATAATGGACAAGTTTGGGATTTGACATCTTACCTTTTGTATGCCTTGATCTTCCCAATCAAAGAAATAAAGACTAAAGAAAAAACGTTTCATCCAGTATATAATGTAGGCAAATGTTGTGTTATGCAGATTTGCTGGCTTTGGCAAAAGGCCAAGTCAGATGAGGACAGGGATTTTCAGAAGTTCCTGGATACTGTCCAATATAGATGTAGTGGAATAATGCGCTACGAGCGTGTCTTTGGACAAGGATTTGTGAGCACTGGAGGGTTAGGTAAGCCAAGGATCCCCCACCAAAATCCCGCAAAAAATAAAAAAGCTACCTTAATTTAATGCTTATTATCCTCTGACTATCGACCCATCTTTTGATTGTGAGCAGAAACAACTAAAGAATTTGTTGCTAAACTGGATCTTAAGCCTGGGCAGAAAGTCCTAGATGTGGGTTGTGGCATTGGAGGAGGTGATTTCTTCATGGCTGAGAACTATGATGTTCATGTTGTTGGAATTGACCTCTCGATCAATATGATTTCTTTTGCCCTGGAGCATGCAATTGGGCTCAAATGTGCTGTTGAATTTGAAGTAGCTGATTGTACCAAGAAAGAATATCCTGATGCCTCATTTGATGTCATCTACAGCCGTGACACAATTCTTCACATTCAAGTAATCTCTTAACCTAAAAGTCTCGTATGTTATAATTTAATCTTTTACGAGATTCCAGTTCTAAACTTGAAACCCTTAATTTTGTCTTTCTTCACGTATTCTAATGAGCAACATGTGCTGTTATTTTTCAGGACAAACCTGCACTGTTCAGATCATTCTACAAGTGGTTGAAGCCAGGAGGCAAAGTTCTAATCAGTGATTATTGCAAAAAGGCTGGAACCCCATCTCCGGAATTTGCAGACTACATTAAGCAAAGGGGATATGACCTCCATGACGTCGAGGCTTATGGACAGGTATGACTTGAAACTCGCTCGATATACACAAGTTTCTTTCAGTGGGTGTGTGCATTTTGTTTATATTATTTAATAATTGAATGGAGCATACTCGAGTAGTATTAAGCTGGTGTTGACAGCCAAATTGATATTATTGAATCTGTGTGTTCTACAGATGCTTCGTGATGCTGGGTTCATTGATGTCATTGCTGACGATCGAACCGACCAGGTACTTGGTTGTACATACATATTTCTTGAGAAACTCTCATATATACCGGTTGTACAGTGCAGCAGTACACAATTAATACTTTTCAATAAAAATAACTAACATTAACTAATTGATACTTTTTAGTTAAACAACTAATACCTTTTATCTTGTGTATACTAGTTTTTGTCATATTTCTTGAAGAATTTGCTTTATTTAACATAGCTAATAATATGTGTTCTGGCTTCTTGGTTTTCCAGTTCATAAAAGTTCTAAAGAAAGAATTGGATGAAGTGGAGAAGGATAAGGAATCATTTATAGCGGACTTCTCTGAAGTAGGGGTTTATTTGTTCATTTGGCAAACTCATGCTATCTCTTGTCATTTCTATATGCTTCGAAGTGTTGATTATATTATGGAATTTATGTGTACAGGAAGACTACAATGCCATAGTTGGAGGCTGGAAGGCAAAGCTGGTTCGGAGCTCGTCTGGAGAGCAGAGGTGGGGCTTGTTTATTGCCCACAAAAAGTGAGACGTTGCAAATTTAAAAGCATGTCCCCTACTAGTAGCTCCTTTGTGTGTGTTTTAATTCAATAATAATGCGGTGTACGATGGAATTGTGGCACTTTTAATTGGCCTAGGAAAATGGTGGTATGTAGGAAGGATTCATGAGGACCAAGTTATGTGGTATGTTTATTAAGGAGCTATTTTTTTAGAGGCCAAACTCTAAATCTGATTACTATCATTATGCTGGAATTTGTTTTATTTTTGGAATCTGCTCTTTCAATTCCATTCTTTTCTGGAATCATCTCTTGTTATACCGATGGCAATCAACACAAATTGGAAAAGTGTAACTTTAATATGAAAATGTTACATGATAAGTTTATCTTGAAATTGATTTACAGTATCAAATATTTGATTAGAAGTATTAATAATTTTATTAGCGGTATTATTAATCTGGATTCAAGAAAATTTATAACACTTACAATATAATACCACTGATCCAAATTAATGATATTTCTAATCAAATATTCGATATTTTAATATGAGACTTCATGACAAGTTTATCATGAGTTATTTTCATATAATATTGCCTTTGTGAAAACATGGTGTCCACGAATCTATAAGGCTATGTTCTTTTTGGGTTTTAAAAATCTGGATTTGGATTTTGAAATCCAAAACCCATTCTAGTTTGAGTTTTAAAATTAGGTTTTTGAAATCCTAATCCTACAACTCTATAAATAACCTATACAACACTCCTTTACTTTTTACATAATAAAGTTAAAACCTACTCTACTCTATTCAAAACCCAAAAAGAATAAGAATTTTAAAAACCACATGGATTAAAAAAACCATTGGTTTTCAAAAATCGATTTTTAAAAACCACTTAAAACCCAAAAAGAACATAACCTAAAAGATTGGTGGGACAAGAAAAGAAAGTGGGTACAACATTAGTGGACAGAGGGAGTATTAAACTTCCAATTTTGCTGCCCATTTATATTTCTATTCTGAAAAGTATCAGTTATACTCCTATTTTTATGCGCGTATTTGTCACATATTTACTGAGTTTATGTGAAGTACTCCCTTCATTATCTATTAATTTTTATATGAAGTATGACACATTTTAATAAAAAAAAATTATTTTATTAATTTTTTGGATTAATAAATAAAAAATATTTTGGAATAAAATAAGTATTGTGAAATTATTTTATTTTTATATTTGGAGTACATAACTTATCATCGATACATTTGATAGTACAAGTGGGTGGGCTACAATTAAACAACTGGGGTACGTGTATCTTCGAATAATAACTGATTTGTTTCCCCGTAATCGTACAAGTGCCGATGATAATGATTCCAATCCAACTAAATGTGGTAAAATGGAATAGCGATTTAGGTTTTCTATGTGTTCTTCTCTTATTTTAAAATGCAAAAAATTTCAAGATTTTTAAGCTTTTCATTTTCTAGATAATGTTAATAACGACGCAACAATTCTTATTTAAATTATAATTAGTACACCCTCCATTTCGGGTTATAACTTGCACATTTACTTTATTGGGACAAATTATAAGATTATATTTATTAATAATCTCATAAATAATTCATTTTTCTTTCGGCCACATACACAATCTACAATTCATTTCCAAAAATTTCATGTTTTATTAGTGACTCAATCCAACCTAAATTCTTTTATTATTTAATAATTACATTACATATTATCTATAAACATTTTTTTAATCATATTTAAGAAAGTGAAAAAATATGAATATATATATGAAAAATGAAAGATATTAGGAGAGATGAGAGAAAATGATTAAAATTAGAAAAAAATGTAATTCAAAATATATCAATATTAATCTATACTTATAAAGAATAAGAAATTGTGAATTTTGATATAATTATTATTGTTATTATTTTATAGAATAATATTAAAAAAATAAAAAGATATTTTTTTTAATGTTTTTTTAACATATTCCATGTGCCACATGTCAAATTCATAAGGACAGAGGACTGGATATTTTGGAACCGAGACCGGGTGGCCAATCAATCATGTGTTCTATTTTCATTTTAATTTTTGTATTCTTTTCTTTTTGTGTCTTTACTCTTTAGTAAAAGACCGATTGTGTCGACCACCCATAAAGGCATTCTAACATTATTTGTACACCATAAAAAAAATAGGGGGACTTGCAGTTGGGTTAAGTTTCTAACACTAAAATGCAAGTAGGTGTAGTACCTTTTCTAAAATGCAACTGGGTTAGTTTTCCACGTTAAATGAGATAAGTACCCTTACTTTCCCTGCAACCCACCTATCACCTCTCGTCTGAAATTACAGTAAATTGTCCCATCAAATAGTAATAAAATTAATTCCAGATGCAAAACACAATCTTTAAATCTCTGATTTATTTCGTTAATTGAAATCATTCACTATACACATTCTCGAAAACTCATCCAGGCGAAAAAAACAGGGAAAATTGATCGAAATTGCTGAGGAAGATAAAGAAGTTTGCAAACTCAATTTTAGGTATGTTTTACTGTATTTTGGGTGTGTTGGTTTCTGAAAATTTTCATTTTCGTTCCAATACGGGTATTTTTGGTCTAAATGTTAATGTAAAGTTAGGATTTTCTCTTTATTATTTGAAATTCTGTTTTTTTTCTGCAATTTTTTCTGATTTTAGTTTAGAAATGACAAGAGTAAGGACTGGTGGATTAAGAATTGATGAAGGTTTGGATGGGGATAGATCAAAATTTAGAGAAAAGCTAAAGCGAAAAGTTGATTCACGGTCTTATAAGGGAAAAGGTACATTTTATAAGTCCTCTATTTTTAATGGAAAAGGTTGTTTTTCAAATTTTATATCTTATTTGGAACTAGTAATAATTTAACTTTGATAGTATATATTTTTTCTTTATGGTAAAATTTAAATACTATAGTGCATTATGTCTACGTTAAAACAATTTGTTATCTGTAATGTAACTTAATATTTTTGTTATTTGACTTAACATCATCATCTAGAAAGAGAATTCGTAGTAATGAAGTCGAAAAGAGTAGAAAAGGTATTGCATTGAATTTTAATGAGTATCATGCTTCAAAATTTTATTTTGTTCAAATAATGATGGTTATGACCTTTAGGCAAATGTAAAATTGTGTCGGACAGAGGATCATCGGAATCAGGTATTCGAATTTGTATCGATTTTGTATTTTAGTGTCTTAGCATATTCTTAATTACTTTCAAGTGAAAAAGTTGTTGTACGTTATTTATTATTAATTTGCAGAAGATAATATTTTGGATTCTGTCAAAAAAAGAGGAATAAAAGCAAATCAAGGAAAACAAAGATAGGTATTAAAGGTATTATTTTTAATAGTATATATCTTTGATTGATATATTTGTATAAATGAAACAAAGAATGAAATTTGGCAGATAAAAAGGATGAATTGCCAAATGATGCTTTCTTAGACGTCTCAACATCTGATGGTAGCGATGGAGAAGATGAAATTCCGATAAACAGTTTTGGTTAGTTTATTCAGAAAGTTTATTTATTAAAAAGTTTATTAAAAAAGTGCTGGATAGTTATTTTGCAGATGATATAATAATTTGAATAGTAGTACTTTTTATTCCCCATTGGTATTATTATTTCAAAATTAGGTTTGAAACTCAACACTATCTAATATTGTATTTATAATGTATGGTTTTGATAGTGAGTGTGAAGCTGAAAGCGAGAAAAACTTATTACAGGAGCAACTTAGTAACATGTACAAAGGAAGTGCAACAACTCGGTTTAAATGACATGCATATTAGAGAGATTCATAGGACACCGTTTTGGCTATTGTTTTATGCTATGATTAGTGTAAACTATAAAAAGTACAAGAAATCATGGTACAAGAATGAGGATATAATTAGGAAAATTCTGAAGACTTTTGATAGATCATCAAATAGTTTTATGTTAGGGGGAGAAAAGTTTAGACTTTCAAGTTTAGATGTTATGCTAATTATGGGTATAAAGGGAGGTTCTAGGCAAATTCCTTTAAAGTTGCGTGAGTTTGAGGATCCACCATGGGTGAAAAAGTGCTTTGGTAAAGAAATTAGAAGCACTAAGGGGACTTATGTATTGACTAAGAAAATTCTGTACAAAAAACTTGTGGAAACAAGTAGACTTGATGATGAGACAGCAATCAGTGATGTAGCAAGACTTTTACATTTATATTTGTTGGGGTCTTTACTTGTACCTCGAAGAAATTCTTCTATACCATGGCATTACACTGTGTATCTTGAGAAAATGGATGACATACGTACATTTGATTGGAGCACACTGGTGGTTCAAGTGTTGATTGATCAAATCAGGTCAAGTGAGAACATGATTATTGGGGGTTGTGCAATTTCACTACCGGTAAGATACTTATTGGCATTGATTAACATTTACACATTATATATGATGTTATCTAAATTAGTTGGAAACCAAAAATCAATTATTTTATTTTTTATGCAGTTTTGGCTTTGTGAAAAAACGTGATTATTTGAGTCTAACGTGGAGAAATCATTCCCAAGAATTTTAAATTGGGATCTGTCTAAGATGAAAACAAAGATGGCCAGAGTGAATCTACTACAAATGGATACAAGATATGTAAGTATATTAGTGTTAGTATTTTATTTATATTTATTTGTTATATTTATTGAAATATAGTACAAGTTTATAAATATTCGTTCTTTATTATACAATTTAGATACTTTCAGTACAATTTATTTTATAAGTTCAATTTAGATAGTTGTACTATAAATTTATATTTATAATTAATTAATACTTTTTGGTTAACTTTAGATTCGAATGCCTGATCTTAAACCAAATGCAAGTGAGAAGGAGGTGGTAAGAACCTTAGATGAATATTGGTCTAGAAATGGAGTTGAAAAAGAATCGACTGATGGACTTGATGAAAGCCCAAGTGACTCATCTGGAGAGGGAACTTTAGGTAATGGGGATTCTAGCTCAAGCGATCAGGATGTCGGGCCAACTGTTAATCTTTTTTCACCTGTTGAAGATAATAGTCGTTCAAACATTCCTGTCAATCAGACTTCTAATGGTAATGAGGAGACAGTTCAGGAAACTCCACTAGAAATACAAAGGTCAGATTTTGGGCCATCTATAAGGGGTAGAAGTAGTTATATCCAACCATCTGAAGGGAATTTGAGGTTTTTCAAGCCTCTTGACGAAATGGAACATGACTCGTCTGTTAAGAAGATAATGAATATTGTTCAGGTTGTAAATGAGGAACACAGTGGAAGGATAAATGGTTTATTGTCAGATGAAACAGGAATTGAGAAGGAGGGGAGTTTATTGTCAGAGTTAGAAGCATGTAGGAAAATTGTGGAAGAAAGAGAAGCGGAGTTAGAAGAGATGAGAAGAAAACATGAAGTGGAGACAAAAATTATGCTTGATCAACATAAGGATGATTTGAAGAAGAAGGAGGATGAGAATGTTAGTTTGCGTGAAGAGATCAGGTTGCTTAAACTGCAAATTAATTCAGTGGAGGAGCCGACAACAACTCAGATCCTGGAGAACCCGGAAAACCTTGAAAGGTTGGACGCTTTGGCTGAACTATCTCTTACTAAGAAAAAGAATGCTAAATTGGTGTATCTAAAGAATGACTTAGAAGACACCATAAGACAATATGAGATGGTTGATTCTTTCACAACCTGTTCCCAGGAACATACTCAAGTGCCGGAAGAAGAGGGTGAAAAAACTCCAATAATGAAAGAAGATAAACCAAATAATTTTCCTGATCCAAGTACACTGACCCGCCGAGTAAAGGAGAGAACCAAAAAAACAGATCGAAAAAAGATTGAGATTACATCAATCCCAACTAGTAGTGAATTGGTCAAGGTAGCTGGAAAAAGGAAACGTGGAGCCATAAAGTTTGATGTATCAAAAGCAGCATTTAAACTAACATCGAAGGAAATAAAGGAGACAATGGAGGAATGTTGGGGATTAGGTGGTGAATTGTAAGTTATTCAAGCCATTATATATTTAATACCAATATTTATATTGAAAGAATGTTTAGTTGGACATTTATATCATTATTTTTTATTTGCAGATTCAAGTGTTGGGCTGGTTTAAATTCAGAATCGATTGTATATCTCAGAGACGTGCTGAAAATAATTCACCATGAAAGTCTTTCTTTAGGGGTATACATCTTACTAGTTGTTTATGGTTGTTATTAAATTTATATGTTTATCACATCATTTAATATTTATTTTTTATTGTTGTTTTAGGTAATTGATTCATGGAGAGAGTTATTGCATGCAAAATACATAAATAAATATGAAAGTGCAAAACGTGTACACATTTTCTCTGCTGCATGTTGGGTAAGATACCTGAGTAGTTTTAAATTAATTTCAATATAATAACAGACTAACAAGACTAATTATTTTCCCTTGGGTGTTACCGTTTCATATCACAGTTTAAGGGGGTAGTTGGTAAAAATCTGAAGCATTTTGTTGACAAGAAGCTGGAGAATGTTGCATTGGATGAGGTCTTACTGTTTCCACTTCTCACTACTCCATTGCCCGGTGAATCAGAAGCAGGGGGGATCACTGGACTCTATTGAAGCTTGACTTAACAACCTGCAAATGGAGTTTTTACAATTCAATTGCTCCCAGAACTACAGATACAAAGGATATACATTTGGAAAGAGCAAAGAAAGTGGTTAGTGGGTTTAATGGTTCATTTTATATCTCCATGAAGTAACTAACATTCTGAATTGAGTTATTTATTATTAATAGTATACTAATAATTATCGTAAAATTATGTAAGGTTGAATACGTTGACAAGGCATTGAAGAAAATCTTCCAAGTAACAAACCCGGGGCATTTGATAATGCAACGAACATCCAAAAAGCCAATTGCAGAAGATTGTATTCAGCAGACACCGGGTACCCTTGACTGTGGGGTGGTAGTTTGTTACTACATGGAGATATTTATGTGTGGAATGGAAAGCGAAATTAAAGAGTGGTCAGTTTGTGACGCTGGGGAATATAGGAAAAAGATGGTTGAGTGGTTTCTAGATCCAATTAATGTCGAGATTGCTACGCAAAAAGAAGTATGTGGCTGATTTATTAGGATGTTTGGTTTGTTTGAAGGATGTAATTTAAAAATTGGGTCTGAATTTATGGTATTTAGAACTTAAGACCTAATTTGATTTAATGCTTTATGAACGTGGATATTCTGCATGTGTATTGGGCCAAGGAATGGTACCAACATATAATATTATGAATGTTTGAATATTCTATTGTTAAGGGAGTTTTAACCCGCAGGTATTAATGTCTCTAATTAACAAATTTATAATACTGACCAGTGCCTTATATTACCTGTATGTGTCTTGGAATCTATATGGTAATTTTTACATTATCCGAGTATAATTTAGAACCACGTTAGTATATTTTTTCGAGGTATTAGTTCAATAATAGAAGTCAGTAGTGTAAAATAGAAATGTTATCGTAAATAAGGTATATTGTATGATATTTTTCTTCAGTTATTAGTACAGTTTATACAAGAATAAATTTATTAGTAAAAAATAATTGAATTAGTAAATTCGGAGTAAATATTTTAATATATAACTAATAAAAAACCCTAAAAATATAAAAAAAAACATAATTTGGGGCTATAATACACGGTCATAATATTTAGTAATAAGACAAATTTAATACAGGAATTCATTTATAAATACGTTGAAATTATTGCTTTGTAATAATTTTTGTCTAAGGAATTCATTTATAAATACGTTGAAATTAAAATATAGTGTTTGAAAATTATAATATGAATAATTGAAAAGTAGATATTAAATTAATCATTGAAAAGTAGATATTAAATTAAGTAATTATATAAAAAGCATAAACCATTTGTTTCTTAAACCGTGACCGAGTATAACTGTGGTACAGAGGTATATTTAATTAGTAATGAAAATGTTGCAAATAGTAAAAATATATTTACGAATAGTATAACTAAATTCATTGGCAAACTAAATTCATTGTATATTAATGTTAATTGATATCCAAAATCTACATTGACCAACTAAGTTTGAAACACCCAATATTATTGTATTTGTTCAGTCATTAAAAGATGAATGTAGAAATATAAATTAGAAAATTTGATCAATTGGGCATTTGTAAAACCAAGATGCATGCATGTATAATTTTATTGGTTTTAAAATATAGTAGGGACCCCTATATAGATTTTAGTGTTTTAATTACTTTAAAAAATTTAAAATAAAATTGGAGAACCTTCTTTTATAAATTCGTAAAACGACCTCAAGCATGGTAAAACAAGTGAATGCATAGTATATAAATATAAATACATAGTATTATACATGTCCACAATAGTATAAGACACATCCAAAATAGTAATTATTTGTCATTGTTAGTACAAATTTATTTTATTAAGTTCTAACTGAAACAATGGTAATGAACTACCATTTTGAGCCCAAATATAACACTTGAATAAAATGGGCTGAAGTTCTAACGTAAACAATGGTAAGCAACTACAAAATTTTATTTAAATATAAAAAGTTCGAAAATATAATTTGGTCCGACATTGGAAAACTAAATTCATTGTATATTAATTGTAATTGATATCCAAAATCTACATTGGCCAACTAAGTTCCAAACACCAATCAAATTGTTGTATTTGTTCAGTCATTAAAAGATGAATGAAGAAATATAAATTATAAAATTTGATCAATTGGGCATATGTAAAACCAAGATGCATGCATGAATAATTTAATTGGTTTGAATATATAGTTGGGACCCCTATATAGAATTTAGTGTTTTAATTACTTTTAAAATTTAAAATTTAAATTGGAGAACCTTCTTTTATAAATTCGTAAAACGACCTCAAGCATGGTAAAACAAGTGAATGCATAGTATATAAATATAAATACATAGTATTATATGAGTCCACAATAGTATAAGACACATCCAAAATAGTAATTATTTGTCATTGTTAGTACAAATTTATTTTATTAAGTTCTAACTGAAACAATGGTAATGAACTACCATTTTGAAATTAAAATATGGTTTTTGAATTAAAATATAGTGTTTGAAAATTATAATATGAAATCATTGAAAAGTAGATATTAAATTAAGTAATTATAAAAAAAAAAAAGCATAAATCATTTGTTTCTTAAACCGTGACTGAGTATAACTGTGATACAGAGGTATATTTAATTAGTAATGAAAATGTTGTAAATAGTAAAAATATATTTACGAATAGTATAACTGATAAGTATTGGGCCTGTAACCTAGAGAAAAATATCTTGGGCCTGGTTTATTTAGTTTTTTTTTTTTATCCGTAAAAGGCCACTTTTATAAGATAAAAGAAAAAGTGGGGTATAAGAAATAAAGATAAATTTAGTAAACAGATAAATTTAATAGAGACATTTGCATAATTAATGGGTGGACTAATTTTACAATAAGATTTTGTACTTTGGTTATACTATGTAACAACATAGAAATTTCTAATATGTAATAATTTTAAGGTAGCTGATAACCTAATTGTTTGACAAAACAATGAAATTTAATGTTTCATTAGGTAGATGTAAAAACATTAAATTCTAAATTGCCGTGGTTTCATTATATAGATTATAGAGTAATTTTGGCTGTGTTGGTATAATGTAATAATGAATTAGTATAAATAAGCTAGGTAGTAGGAAGATGCTAGAAAGAAGAAGTATACAATATTAGACATGCTTCCGTAATTATGACCATTTGTATAAAATCTATTTAATAATTAATAATAGTAAAGATTTATATAGTATAACAATATAATACAGATTTTATTTAGTAATAAGCAGAATTTAATTCAGACATTTTTTTAGTTATTGCTTGACCAATTTTATTATAGTTATAAGATACTAGTTATAGTCCCGCGAATTTCGCGGGCTTAAATTAAATTTTCAAAAGATTTTTATGTAATACAAATAAAAAAGAATTTATTTTTCTTTATACTAATAAAGTATGCATAAATTTATTTTTCATATAAACAATACTCAATATCATAGTAGTTATTATAATTTATTTTAAATTTCTTTGTAAACAATTATTCCATCAACATATTCTCTACCTAGTGAATAGAAAGTATCCTTGAAAGTGGGATAAATAACATTTTATTGTTCATATTTCCTCGTGAGACTCTGGACCCTTATAATGAGGTAATAGAATTTTCAAGTAAAATTGTCCACTTGTACCAAGTGGAACATTATATAAACTTCCCAAAGCAGACCTACCGTTGCTTCTCCTCTCCCTAGTTTATTTTTTTCCAACCCAGACATACTTCGAAGGAAAGTAAATGTATGTGAGATTCTTGACCTCAGCATCAATCTTGTTACGTTCCATCCATGCTAAAAACTTCGATTTTTGTAAAGTAAGCCTTTGGAGTAGATCATCAATATATTCATCATCATAAAAAAATCCATCATCAATATTCAACCACATAACTGGGAAAATCTGTAATATATTTCACGCTGAAGAGTACTGTTAACATTGAAACTTTGGATTTCGTCATATTACTTACAAAAAATTGTATTCTTTATTCTATTACCTGATACACCATAACAATACTGTAAACCTGATAAACATTTTTTCCAGTGAATAATATATTCATCTTATGTAACAATTAAAAAAAGATATTATATTGTATCAGATAAATAAAACACCATTAAGCATTAAGTTTCTCCCTATCCCCAATCCTGTGTTTCATCCTATTTACATATAACTCTCTATTCCCATCCATTTAGAATAAGAAGTACTTCATTCTTATTAGAATTTCCATCTAATATTATATTTCTGAATTTCCATCTAATAGTGTATCTCTCGAGACATTAACAACACGACTCCTACGTAAAATATTAAATTTTGATTAATATGATACATATAAATTAATAAAAAATTAAATTAATGCAAATACTCTTCAGTATATGCTTATTGATAACATTTAATCTACAAAATACGTATCATGCCTTGTATTGAATTGAAGGTATCATACACATTCTGCAGTTGATCTTGCATATTAGTCAATATCAAAATTTAATGTTTGATATACAAAGATATCACATTACTCTGTGTACGGTTAACACAAATATTACTATTACCTTGAACGTCAGTCATCGACACCTTTCCTTTCTCTGAAAAAAAAAGGATAATTATTATTAGTTGATTTAAATTATTAAATTTTTAGTCATAAATATATATATTTTTCTAACCTTTTTTGGTAAATCTGATGTGTATTATCTCGAGCAGTGGTATTTGCACTTGGAGTCACTACTGTTAAATAAACGTGTATGTACACATTAGTGTTGGTCATATTAATAAACATAAAATGCTTTAAGTAATATTGTTAGATTTTTTTTGTTCTATAACACAATATAAGTATGTTAATTGGAATTTGATTGTGTTATTTTTAATAAATTATTCACGATAGATGCATAATTATCAACGCTCGACTAAAACGACAGTGATTTAGTAAGCCAATAAATGAGCATAATGGAAAAGATATATAGAAAAGGATAAAAAGAATTCAAAATATATTTAATTTTTTTTTTTAAATAAATTCAATTTTCAATCAAAATTTAAAGAATAAAAAGTGATAAAAAAATTTTTTTGAGAAGAGAGACAATTATGAGAATTTAAAATAGAAAAGTGTTATTTTTTAATTTTGATGGAGTAAGGATATTATAGGAATAAAATAGGGTATGTTTAGTAATACATATTAATTTTTAAATTTTATAGGTAGGGTGAGTTTAGAGGATTTTGGGGTTTGAGTAGTAGGACTCTAAGTTTTATAAGTAGGGTGAGTTTAGAGGATTTTGGGGTTTGAGTAGTAGGACTCTAAATAAAATTAGGTCACACTTTATATTAGGTAGATATTTAACTAAAGGATGAATAACGAACTGTGCAAAATGTTTGAAAACGAAGGTAGTACTCCCTCCGTCCCAACTCTAGATTCACATTTTTTATTTTGGTCCGTCCCAACTCTATTTTCACACCCTTAGAATATAAATAAAATTCAATACAGATATTCATATTCAACCATTTTATTGATAGAGTACATAATTTTTTTTTTTAAATATGTGTCTCCACACAAGTATAAATATAGTGTTGGGACGGTGGGAGTATTATTTATCTAGTTGATCTATAAAAGTTTACTTTAGTGAAGATTTAGTCGTAAATTAATTTAATGAAATAATTTTTTTTAATACTGTACATAATAGTTGTTCTTTTAGAGATCGACATAATAGGCATTATATTGGATCCTATATTTGCGTATATATCTCACATAATATTTCAAATATACAATTGATAATATAAATCTACAAAATCTTAAAAGAGATTGAGATCATTTCAACATAAAAACACATATACATTATTAACGGACATATTTACCGGACATGATAATATCGAAATAGATGAACTAAATTCATTTTGTGGCTAGTTTAGGTAAATAACATTTGTACTCCAAACTCCTTGGAAACTTTTTCAAAATTAAGAGTAAGCCTCCGCTAAAACCGTGTTCTTGAGATTTTTTTTTTATGAGTGTCACTGCATACTATTATTCTTATGCATATGAAGTGTCATTGTTTAAAAATACTTAATTTTTAAATAGTATTTCTTTATATATATATATAATATTAATGGTATATACACACAATAATATTAATACATATATATAACAGTATTATTTAAAGAAAAATAGTTCATAAAATTATTTGGAAAAAAAAAATTCAATAGGGTATCCTTCAATAGATAAGGAATTAACATATTTTTATATATCATATTAACATATTAATGGTTTGATTTTCATTATGTAACATACATATAATATTTATGACAGTTGAAAAAAACCCTACAGGATGGGATAGTCAAACTTTGATATAATTAATTAATGTATATCGTAAATGATCAAGATATTTTTTCAAAGTTTAAATATAATTAACGACAAGGGAGACTAATACTTTAGTCAATTGATTGAGCACACTGCAAGTTTTGATGATTGGAGTTACCATTATATATTTAGACAACCATAGTAAATTAAAATGCGTAAATATAGCTCACATCTTTGAAAAAAATCCAAAGAAAAAAGGCCGATTTTTAGTTTAAATCTTTTAAGTCGAAATCTTAGGCATACATTGGGGAGAGCTGGATATTATTAAATGCCCAGTAAATATTAAATTTGTGATTAGGGTTATTCTTAAATTAATAGAGACATTTTTTGTAACGCCCCGAATCCGAAACACATTAAATATCTCAGATTCGAGGTGCCACTTGTAACTAAAATCCGAACTATAAAATTTTTGAAGGAAATATAACGGGAATGAGAGATGATGAGCCTTTATGCAGCGGAAGAATGAGTAGAATAGTATTTATAATATATATATCTCTCACACATATATAAAGCTTAATATCAATAGTATTATTTTATTTAAGTGGGGAACTCTGTGTCATCTCAATTACTGTCCTTGCTCCACTAAATCATAATCTGCAAGGGTTGTAAAAAGGGGGGCGTGAGATTTGAATTCTCACGTATGGGTGATTTGCAACGTCATGGGATTGGTAAATCTGAAGTATATTAAATTGTACTCATTAATAAAAAAATATATAATTTATTTAAGCAGTTGACATATAAATAACATATATCACAGAAGTAATAAGCTCACGTAATAATGACAGGTTCCACATTCACATAATTGATATATCACAAGTTGGTTCACGTTAAGGGGCAAAGCCCACAATCAATTTCACATATAGTAAATCTCTTCACAAAACAATATAAACAATTCCCTGTGACCATGCACCTGATCTATTATCAAACATGGCCACGCACCACCTCCATAAACGAATCCCGTGACCATGCACCTGATCTATTATCAAACATGGCCACGCACCACTTCCACAAATGAATCCCGTGACCATGCACCTGATCTATTATCAAACATGGCCACGCACCACTTCCACAAACGAATCCCGTGACCATGCACCTGATCTATTATCAAACATGGCCACGCACCACTTCGACAAACGAATCCCGTGACCATGCACCTGATCTATTATCAAACATGGCCACACACCACTTTCCTCTTCATTACTAAAACTGACAATTCGAACTGTACACATAATTCATACTTAAATAGATTCATGCTCATAAAATGCCCTTATATCATGCAATAGTGACAGATTTAAATAAACAAAAGTGGTGTGCTGTCGTAGGCACCCAAAAATAATTTACCTTAACTAACCCACTTAATGTAGTACAGTAAGTAAGGGTCGAACCCACGAGGAAGAGTTGTAATTTTATTGAGTAATTCGTGTAATAAAACTATAAAAGAGGGGGGGGGGGGGGTTTGGATTGTTTGTATAACTACTAGAATGCAAGAAAATAAAATAAAATTCAATGAATAAAAATAATCTAGCCCTTGGATAGTATCCCCAAGAATAATTCTCCCAATTTAATTAAGGTTCGTAGTTTATCTCAGCCCTATCTCGAATCTTGCCCCTAGACCAGTGGTACGGCCAAACTAATCCGAATTATTTCTTAAGTTTAATTAACCAGAAGGTACGACCCCCAATTAACCTATTCGAATGAATAATCCCAAAACATGTATTCGAGATTCAATTAATTGAATGCATTAACGAACCAAAATAATAGGACAAACTAGACTATGAAAGCGGAACGTCCGAATCATACAATCTAGACTTTGCTATCCCTAGGGTGTTCTGCCCTATTTGCTACTCCAATTACACATTTATAACAATTACGGATTATAAAGTGTAATTTAGCTAGAATCAATTAACTAACAAACTCGGGTGGCCAAACCAAATAAATTAATTAATTGGACATGCATAGCATATAAACAAATAGCAAAGAAATCGAGATAGGATGAAATTAAAACCGTCACCAAATAATTAAAAGGGAAAAATATTCAAGGTTCAACATATCCTTGGACTAGAACAAGAACTTAGCCACTAAACATGGCTAAGTGAAGTGATAAAGAAATAAAACAAAACACTTCTAAAATTATTGTGTTTCTCTCTCAAAAGTTCTTCTCCTCCATGTTCCAATGATGGCTTTATATAGTGGAGCCACCTTTAATGCCATTTAAGTCCTTGAGCCAATTTGATGATTAAATCAACATGTGGGAAATTTCTAAGGCTTGATCTTAGACACTTTAAAGCCTTGATAAATGAGCATTTAACTACGGCTTTATTGCATGCAATATGCATAGCATATGAAACATGTGCTAGAATTCAACATTGGACCACATGTTGAACTACGTATTTGTATTTGGCTCGATCCATTTGCACTCACTCGCACCTCCAAGTTTGACCCGTCTCAAGCTTAATTAAAAAGGTTCCAAAATACTCTGAAAAGGATAGAATAATACACAATCAAAGCATTGAGACTGTAATAAAATAAGTCGTGCAATTACAAGCAAAATATTAAATTGTTGTTACAAAACAACCAATTAAAACACATAATTTATACAAGAATTACGACTTATCAAAAAGACATTTGTATCATATATAAATATATCACGTAATTCAAACAGTTATATAATAGGGTTTACGTTTATGTTGGATTAATTGTTTTAAATTGATTTAGTCGAGTTCAGAGTATACCAGCACAACGTATTATGAACAGATCAATCAACCGATCATCACCCACCTGATTGTTCTGAGTCCTGAGAATATTGTGTAGGCAGACGGTCGAGTCCTCCGTGCGTGTCCCGAAAAGTACAGAATCCTAATAAGGAGTATTCTGATTTTTAAATCGACTTTTGAATTTGAAAAGTTTATGCGTTTGTATCTCGAGGATTGAGTAGATTGTTGCCTTTAGAAAACTATTGAAAACTAAAACTCTTAAGGGTTGATTTCTAATTGATAAGTACACCCCTTTTTAAGAGGAGGTGTATTGGGGGGTGTATTTACTAATTTCAGTAGTGTCCTTAACAAAAGTCTTTTATAAAATTATAAGTATAAGAATTTATATTTTATAAAAACCTCTTATTAAAACTTATTAATAACTTGATTTTTCTAAGAAATTTATATTATAACTAATATAGTTTATAAAAAGTATTTTTTTTTCTAACTTTAGTAACACTTCTAAAATTGGTTTGTAATACTTCTAAAACAAAGGAATTATATTAATTTTTTCCCAAAATTACTATTTTCATTTGTTATTAATTTTGAATATTAAACGACTTATCTTTTCGTTTCTAATTTTCTAACAGTCGCACAAAGGGAAGACGAGTTTCCCTTTGTCTCCAAAACTCAACTAATATTACTAACAACTAATTTCATCACCATATCATCAGCTAACCAAACCAAACTAAACTAATTCACTCAATAATACCAATCAACTAATCAATAATACTTAACAGCTAAACCAACAACAATAAACAATAAATTCAATAATACTAATAGTTTGTCCAACAACAACAGTAGGAATTTCACAACAAAAGTCCATTAGGCTCAAACCAAAAACACCTATCTCAACTACAAAGTCTCAGGGAATTAAAACAGTCCAATTTCTATCCCAACTACTACGAGAATTAGAGAGGGGATTAGCATTTCTTACGAGTCCCAAATCGGGCAGCCTAACGGCGTTCGATTGGTGGCTCGTCGGATAATTTCGGCGGCATAATGACGTCGTTTCGATTTTCTCCAAAATTGAACGGGCAGCAGTTCAACCGGGCTTCATCGGAAAGGGCGACGATGAAGACGATGTCTCAATTTTTGATATGAAAAGAAACGAAATTGAACCGTGAGTATTTCTTTTGGGATAAATCAATGGAAGAAACACTGAAATTGAAGGAATTGAAAACAACACTCACTTAGGGAGTGAGGGACGGACTTCGAGCGGCGCTAGGAGGAGGCGGCGCTCGGCTTCCAATTGGAAACAGGGGACGACGGCGCTCCAATTGAGGCAAGACGGGAGGCGTCGCGGCGGCGGCTCTTCGATCGGAGGAAGAAGGGCGGTGGTGAACAGAGGCGAGGCGGCGCTCGCTTGGGCTCGACGGCGTCACGACGCTTGAGAGCGGAGAGCGGCGCTGTGCGCGGCGGCGCTAGGTGCGAGAGGCGGCGCTCGCGGCAGCGGTGCGTCGACCAGAGCAGCGGCGCTGCTTCGATTGGCGTGGCCGCGGCGCTGCTCGCGGCCGAGGTCAAAGGGGCGACGGCGACCGGCGATTGGAGGGAGACGAAGGCGCGGCTTGGCTGGAGCGAGGAGGCTGCGATCTGGTGGTGTTGTGCGAAGAGGACGACGGCGAGGCGGAGTGAATTTGAGAGAGAGAGACTTTTGCTGAGAATGAAATTTGGAAAATGAATTTTTTGAGGAGAGAGACAGAGGGTCCTTATTTATAATGATATGATATTTAATTAATTTGGAATTAAAAGAAAAGAAGGGAATAATATGTGGGTAAGATTTATCTTTCAATTTAATTTAATTTAAAAAGGAAAGTAATTTATGTGGTTAATAATTGATCCCCTTAAATTCTGATATTTTCGATCCCACTAGATACGGTTTAGGGATCGTTTGGTTCACGAGATTAATCCCGATTTGAAAATTAATACAGTTTTAAAACTCAACTAATATTTTATTGTATTTTAATTATTCTCAATAAATTATACGGAACGAAAACATAATTTTAAACTTTAAATAATTAATTTCTCGTAGTCTTTTATTCGTTTGAAAAATTCGATTCCTTTCTTCGAATTTAGGAATTTATAAAAATGGTATATATATTTAAATTACACAATAGCACACAAAATAATAAAATAAAAAGAAACAAAGATAATAAAATAAAATAAAGGTTCTAGGAACATAAAAGGTATAAAACGGGACGGGGTATTACATCCTCACCCCCTTAACATAATTTCGTCCCTGAAATTCAACTTCTAGGTATTATTTGGCTAAACCCCATACCTTTATTTTAAGTAGTATCTAATTTTTCCTCCTGCTAGTCATAACCCATTTCTGCTTAGTGTCTACACGGGATGTTCAGGTCCTTTCAATCGGAGTTGTCCTCCACTGTTTTCTCCTCCTTCTAGGATAACATTCACGTGGCCTGACCACTCCCCATCTTGGTGAGGTGGAACTCTGACTGGTGGCCCCAACCGACGGTTTTTGTGTGCAGGTGGCTGGTAAGTCTGGTAGTTATCCACTTGCTGCGGGTAGTACTGGATGTTGTTAATTGGTTGGCGATTGATATTTGATGGTTGAGTGCATTCTCTAACTTTGTGCCCTGGTTGGTTGCAACGGAAACAAGTTACTTTACCCTGGCTGCATCGTCCCCAGTGTCTCTTTCCACATGTTGAACAGTTTGGATCATTTTGAGAAGCATTATAGTTGTTTCCCCCAGGTGGTGGTACTGAATTTCTCTTAAAGTTTGGATGCCAATTACGATTGACGGGGACAGTCGCTGAAGTCTGCTTGTACTCCAAGTTTTGACTGATCGAGACCAGCAATGCTCGATGGAAAACTTCTCCATAGCTTGGCACCTGAAGGCCAATTACAATTCCTGCTATCTCGGGCCTCAAAACCTGCTCGAACCTGCGAGCTTTCCTTTCATCGTCACCCACCAGATGTGGGGCATAACGAGACAGTCGGTTGAACCTTCTCTCGTACTCTATCACTGAGAGAGTTCCCTGTCGAAGGTTGACAAATTCTCGTTCTTTCCGATCCCTCAGGACTCGTGGAAAGTATCGATCCAGTATAGCTTTCTTAAAGTCCTCCCAAGTAAGGACCTGTCTAGCTTCTTCGTCCATAGTTCGCTCATAAGACTCCCACCATTGGGTTGCATCCTCCATCAGTTGGAACTGGGCACAAGAGACTCTCTGTGCATCAGCTAGTGCCATGTGTCGGAAGATACGTTCCAATCCCGATATCCACTCCTCAACTTCAAAGGGATCTTCCTTCCCATTCAGCCTAGGTGGCTGCAGTCGTCGAAAGCGTTCGACAAAGTCATTCGTCCTGGGCGCCATCTGAGGTATAGGCCCGTACAGTGGTGGAGGAGGTGGTGGAGCTTGTTGCTGAATGTAGTTCTGAAGAGAGATCAGTATTTCTCTCGCAATATCGTTTTCTGACGCGGCCTGTTGAGGCGGCTCAGGTTCAGCCTGAGGGGGTGGGTCTTGTCCTATAGGATCTCTTGGTTCAGGAATAGGGTTAACTCGGGGTCGTCCACGTTTACGTCCGGGTGCCATTCTAAAGGTAGTTCTGATTGGAAAGAATAATATTGTTACGATATGTATAGGTGCGAGAAAGTTATAAAAACATAACCGGATTAACTAAATCAACACAACGCTAGCACTGAAACACGTGTGGTACGTAATTCACCGCTTCGCATCGGGGCCCTCAATGGTACAGTGCTCACATTCGCACAGTATTCTAGGAACCAGTGATGTGTCATTAAGTGATAATCAGATAAAATATAACAGTTAATATATAAAGCAAGTAAAACACATTGACAAGTAGTGAGCACATAATAAGTATATATATATCTAAAAAGTTTTGGTTCTACGGAGTCAGTCTCCTTACATTACGTCATAGAACACAAAAGGTTTCTAAGTAATGCTAAATCATCGTATCCTCACATCAATTCGGACCACGAGCGATAAAAGGAGCAGGTTAGAGCTACGCTGCTATGGTCTAAGTAAAACGGTCATACGTCTGACTACTACTATATGTCAGGAAAGGGTGACACATCTATGTTGTACGTATTTGTGACTACATCAAAAGGATAACTGCTTAAAAGGATTTGATCACTCTGACTGATCACTACTATCATACGGAAATCTTCATCGTCAACTTCTTCTAGGTATGTCTCCAAGTGAATTTGGGGCCGTTGAACTGGGTCTTCTATTCTCGTCCATTCGAGTAGTCTTACAGTGATAGGACGGAGAACAACTCAGTA